>CM077154.1:138008450-138456253 GCA_039583875.1 Platanthera guangdongensis | reverse complement strand
GCTCCTTGTCGAAAGTAGAGCTGAGTGCTGACGCCCGAAGTCTAAAGCCTGTAGGGCAGGCCGACGTAGACCCGATGTATATAATGTTTGCCTTTGTTTGATTGTATGTAATTGCTTGCGGTGAAATAGTAGCGGTCTGTACCTTCCGCATACCATTCGTACCAGTGCAGAAAGGTAGACGACTCAAGACGACAGGGAGATGAGTACCACAGGTGACCCCGTTATATTCCCCGTCGGGTTTCCTCCGCTGGTTGGCCAAAATGATTCGCCGGATGTCGCTCATATACAGAGTACACAAGGTTGTATGTTAGGGCCTAGGAGTGTGTGGTCGTCACCCCACAGAAGGCGTTGTGGTATGCCCGGCCTATGGTATAGCCTGTTGTAGTGGGTACGGGGCCTATGACTGCAAAAGCGGTCCAAACTATGCCGACATAGTTTGTGTGTGCGGCTATGAATGCCTGTTTGTGTACGCGGCTATGAATGCATGCGGTGTGTGCGCGGCTATGAATGCCTGCGGTGTGTTGCGGGGTGAATGCCTGCGATAGATTTCAGGATATAAAAATCTGATGTGATGATAAGCTAGTAGAGCCTTATTATAACTGATTTATACTATTGCTGCTTTTACCGTTTATATTGCACTCTTTATAATTGCTCCTAGCTGTTCATATATGAGATGTTGTACTAACCCTCTCTTGCTTCGGCTATTTACTTTTGTTGGGTGGGTGCGTGCTCGTCCCCAGGATGTGGATCCGGGGAAGAGATTTGTTTTCACTTAGCTCTGTGACTAACAGTTATTTGATTAACCATTCACAGGAGGGGAGCACCGTAGTGACCCGCTGCCGCAGGAGATTACGCCAGCAGCAGCTAGGTCTACTCGAGCAGCATGCACCCCCGCCATCCCTAGAGTTTAGAGACGTGAGTTCCGTCGAGCAGCGTAGAGAGAGAGTATATGAGGATTATATGTAGCACTTGTATAGCCCACAGGCTTATTTAAACACTTAGGATTCGGCCCTAGAACCGCTGTGATTCTGATTTGTTATATATAAATCTGCAATGGTTTCCTATTAATGCTTCCGATATACATTGATGGGTTGTGTATGTTATGATTCGAGCCAAAAAAGGCAGCCATCTAGTGCTTGGTTTGGGTGGAATGTTTCCCCTAAGAGCACTGGGTGGACGTCTTCGGCCAATAGTACCCCTCGGGCCTGACCCGGGCAAAAGGTTGGGGGGGAGGGTACTACAGCTTCAAGTCCTCGTACTGTTGTATGTGGATGACATGATTGTCACCGGAAATTCAAAAGAGCAGGTAGCAAGGCTAAGGGCCGAGCTTGCTATCAGATTTGAGATGAAGGACTTGGGTGAGCTTCACCGTTTCCTTGGACTCGAGGTACAGAGGCAGGAGAATAGAGTGCTTGTGTCCCAGACTGGCTATGCAAAGCGGATCGTATAATGATTTGGCATGGAAGGGGGGAAAAGTTGTTCTACACCTCTTGAAGCTGGTCTGAAACTTCGACGTGATGAGGGGAAAAGTCTTTCTAATCCATTGGTATCCGTGCACTGGTTGGAAGTTTGATCTATCTGACGATCACTAGGCCAGATATTACATATGCAGTTGGCAGGGTGAGTCGGTACATGGCGGAACCACAGAAACTTCATCTGATGGCAGTAAAAAGCATCTTGAAGTATGTGAAGTCGACATCATATATGGGTCTCCTTTATAGGAGAGGCACAAATTTCGAATTGCATGGCTACATGGATGTTGATTATGGAGGAGATTCAGATGAACGGAAGTCGACGTCTGGATACGTCTTTATGGCGGGTCAAACAGCTGTATCCCGGTGCAGCAAGAAACATGACTTGATGTCCGTCTCTACCACAGAAGCAGAATATAAGGCTTTGGCCTTAGCAGCTCAAGAAGCCATCTGACTCAGGAGATTGGTGGATGACATCCATGTAAAGGTTTGAGGTCCTACTCTGCTCTGCGGGGACAATGAGAGTACTCTCAAACTGATAAATAATCCAGTTTGTCATGCGAGAACCAATAATATAGAGATCGAACACCACTTCATTCGTGAGAAGGTGTTGGAGGGATCTCTCATGGTTAAGCACGTTCGGAGTATGGGCAATATGGCTGACATCTTCACAAAACGCTAGCCAAGGGACCATTCACCCGATTGCGGAGTTTGTTTGGACTGATTTCCACTTCCCACTTCAAGGGGGAGTGTTAAAATTGTTAAAGTGTAAATGGTTGATCAGGCAGACCGCGCGGCCTGGGCAGACTAATGGTGCGGCCTGGGCGGCCTGTATGATGCGACCTGACTGTGGCTCTTCAGTTGGCTGTTCCTTGAACCGGGCGGATAGGTGGTATATCCGCATGGATGTGACAGTCTCCTTTTGTGCTCGCGAAGCCCGCTCGTTGCGGACTGCGTATGGAGATCGCAAGATCTGCACTTACCTGTGCTCTTGTTGACGTTCGTGGTTGGCGGACTGACTTTGGAGATGGCGATCTGACTTCTTCGTGTCCGCCGAGCTCGCGCCATGCTCCTGATGGGTTGCTGGACTTGCTCACAATCTATGACAAGTCCATGTTATTCGCAGAGTCCACCAAGTCCTCTGGTTGATCGGGCGATCTGTGTCTGTTGGTCGTGGACTTGTGTGCGGGCGGGCTGGTACAGTGTTCGCAGACTGGGAAGGTTGGTGCTATGTCTGAGTGCAACGTGCAGACTGGTGTGGTGTCCGCAAGTGTTGCGGACTGATCCTTATCTAAGAGCGATGTAGGTGGACTAGCTTGTGGATCGATCATGTCCATGCAGACTGGGAGAACTGGTGAAGGCTTTTTGAGGGCTGGGGGAGGTGTTCCTATCAGCTAAGGCGGTGATCATATCTCTCTCCGTTCTAAAAAATAGGACCCCCTCCCCCCGTTGATAACATCATCATCAAATCACAGTAAGCACAACTCATATTGAAATCTGTGGACTGAATTCTTCTGACCGCGCAGCTTGCTGAAGTTACTTGTCTGTGCAGGTTGTGCGAACAGGACTAAGCAGCTCTTTTTCTAGCTGGCGATTTTGGGCAGTTCGCAGATAGCAATCTGTGGAGAACATAAGTTCTGAAGCGACGATCTGGTTCTGAAGGTGTCGGACTGTGTTCGTGCTGGAGCGACTAGTGCAGTGTGCCGGTCTCGCCGATCTGACGAACAACAGTCGCGGTCTGTAGCAGTCTTGGCGGACTAATCTCTCAGGCCGCATTTATCTTCCTGTATTTCTGTTCTGTTTGTTTTTACATACTGGCGAAATCATGTCTCATGTATGTCTTGCTTTGTAAGGAGACAGTTATTATCAATAAAGAACTCTGTTTGCCGCTATGATCTAACTTTTAGTTGATACAACTACTGCTCATTCCAAGACCCAAAAATTTTACAAGGCGGGAGTTCAAAATGGAGTGTTTCGCTCCATTTCTCAGGGCGCGGCGGGAGCAGATGCGGCAAACTCCGTCACCGGTCATTTGGTTTGCCGCCTTGCGGCGGCATTTACTCCAAACTCCCGATAAACCAAATGGTCCAATTTAAAATGTTTTATGCAATAAATAGTTGGGCTTCTCAATTATGATTAATGAGGCCCAACTCAATGCAACTAAATGGGCCTCGAACAATTTTAAGAAAGCCCGCAAAAATTAGGATTAATCCTCCCAGCAATCAACGGCGTATCGATGCGGTCCAGACAGCTAAGCAATTAATATTGGCTTATAAAATCTTGCAGGAGCAGCTCCTTAAGAAATAATAAGTTAATAACATTGCCTCACTCTTTCTCTTTCAGTATTCTCTCTCTATATTTATCATTGTTTTCAGGACCCAGCATTTATGTATATAATAAATATAATAATTTATTTACTTTATAACTTGATAAATTATAAAGGGCAAAAATATTAAATCAGTCCTCAATTATGATACCTTTTGAAATCAGCCCCTGAATTTTTAAAAGTTTGAAATCAGTCCTTAAATTTTTAAAATCAGGCAATTTGATCCTATAGCTGTTTCGTTTTTGATTTTCTAGTTTCCTATTACCCCAATTTACTATTTTCATTGCTAAACCTTTTATATTTTTATTGTTAAACCTTTTATATTTCTAATGTTAGGGTCTATTGGTAAAAGGTATGATAGAGTCCTCCAGAAATAATTCGGGTTGTGGGTAGCCAAACCGTCCACCTCCTTTGATGGAGGAAGTGGGGTTGACAAAGTCAAGCCCACTAGAACCGAAATCACTGTCTTCATCATCGCCATCGCCGTCGCCGCCGGCCGCCACCTCCATCGCCGCCGCCATCGCCGTCGTCATCGCCTTCATCGTCTTCATCACCATCACCGTCACCGCCATCGTCGTGGCAACCGCCACCATCACCATCATTGTCATCATCATCGTCGCCACCGTCGTCGCCGCCGTCACTGCGGCAACCGCCACCATCGACGCGGTAACCGCCGCCATCGCCATCATCATATTCATCACCGCCGCCGTCGTCGCCGGCGCCGCGGCGACCGCCTCCATCTCCGCGACAACCGTCGCCGTTGCTCTTCTCATCCATCGACACCGCTGCCATCGCCCATCTCATCCATCGACGCCGTTGTCATCGCATATCTCATCCAATGACGTCGCCGCCGTCGCCCTTCTCTTCCCTCACCACCGCCGTCATCACTCCTCTCTCCCGCTGCCGCCACCGCCGTCGCTCCTCTCTTTCTCGGCCGCCGCCGCCGTCGCTCCTCTCTCCCGAGGCCTCCGCCTCCGTCGCTTCTCTCTTCCTCGGGCGCCACCGCCGCCGCCGACTGGATTCCGACTCCGGCCTGCCTCCACCGGCCGGATTCTTGATCGTCGTCAATTGTCCATCATTTTATCATGCTCTCGCCATCGTCGCATTTCTTACAAAAAAAATGAAATATATATTATTACAAGCTACCATTGAAAATATAAAAGATTTAACAATAAAAATATAAAAGGATTAGCAACGGAAATAGTAAATTGGGTAATGAGAAATGAGAAAATTAAAACGAAACAGCTTTAGGATCAAATTGCTTTGATTTTAAAAGTTCAAGGACTGATTTCAACCCTTTGAAAGTTCGGGGACTGATTTCAAAAAAGTATCATAATTTAGGGACTCATTTAACATTTTTGCCAATTATAAAGTCTGCGGGAAGGCCACAGAACTCAGAAGCGCAGCTAGCTTTATCTATAAATGCTCTGTTGATTGTCCGATGCCATTGTCTTCTTCTTCATAAATTGTAGGGATGGAGAAAAATAGATGACTTTTATTGTAATGAATGGAATGATTTTCTTTCTTTTTTTATTTTCTTTTATGTTTTTCAAAAATTATTTCACTCTCATAAGATTACAAGGTAATGTAAATTTAGTCTCTAAATTTTTAGAATAATTTTATATTGGTAAATTAGGATATTTTAAAAATCTAATTTATCTTTCCTCCTTTTTAACACCTAAAGGCAGCCCAATGATCCAAACCTAAAGGAGAGAATGTGGCGATTCCTTCCCGAGAGATTTCCAAGTTTCAAGATTACGATCGATCCTCCCCTCCTGCTCTCAATCTCTCTCCGCTTCAAGAGCGACTTACCAGTTATCTATCACCGTTGAAACCCCTATCACACCTCCGCTCTCTTCCATCTCTGCGCTCGCCGGTGACGATAGAGATTTGATCGGTGGTGGGATGCGAGGGCGAACGCTGGCTTGTAATGGTGTATAGGTCAGACGACGACTATGACTACCTCTTTAAGGTGGTCCTGATCGGAGACCCTAGGGTGGGAAAATCGAATCTACTATCGTGATTCACGAAGAACGAGTTCAGCCTCGAATCCAAATCCACCATTGGCGTAAAGTTTGCAGCACGGAGCATCAGCGTTGTTGCGGGCTAACTCGATGTTCCGGTCGGACCGGATTCACTTGGACTGTCTTAGCTTACGGAGCGGTTGAGCGCGCACACAGTCAATGAAAATAAAATGTTGACACAAGATGTGATGACGTGGAAAAACCCCTCAACCGGGTAACAAACCACTTGACCGGATCTGCGTCGGTCAAAGTCCAATAGCTGCTTGTGATTACAATGTGTTCGGAGAATTGGGGGCGACAGGCCGCTCCCCGTTATAGCTTGGGAGGAGAGAGAGAGAGAGACTTCAGCTCCCAGCGGGCAACAGGCTGCACCGTGGGAGCGACTTGGATACTGGAGTCCGAGAAGTGGTTCTGGAGCTTTGAAGTTTGGAGCGCGGCTACAGCGCCTGTTCGCTCGCCGCGGCCACGGCGGCAAGGCCGGCAATCGGTCGGCCAGCCGACGGCGGCGGCTGTTTTCCTACTCTTTTCCTAGTCTGATCATGTAACGTCCCAATTCGCGCTAGGCCCCTTGTGCGCACTTTTAAGTCCGGAGAGTTGACTTGGGCTCAGGGAGTGTTGGCAGTTAGGCTTGCACTCGTGAAAGGGAGCTGAAGTTGGTCCAGAGTAGGACACGGGTAGTGACACAGGCGTGTCCATACCCGTGTGGTTCTCTGATGCATCTGCGTCCTCTTTGTGAAATCGCTAGAGAAGGACACGGGCGTGTCACTACCCGTGTGTATGTGTTCATCGAGCAGAGCTCGACTAACACTGTTGACCGTGTTTCTCCCGAGTAGGACACGGGTAGAGACACGGGCGTGTCCCTACCCGTGTGTGTCCAAGCTGCAGCTCGACGACTCGTCGAGCAGAGCTCGACGAATCGTCGACTGTATTCCTCCCGAGCAGGACACGGTTAACATGTTCTAGCGGATCGTATGTCTCATCGAACGTCTCAATGTTCGGGAGCTTAAATCCGCGTGGGATTGGATGGTCGAGGATTTGTGGTGCCAAAGGGGAGCCTTGGCGGAGCAGTCGACAAGCGTGAACATCTCTTCTACCTGCCTGACGATATTCCTCAGCGATGACCTCTCGAATTTCCTCCCGAGTAAATCTTTCAAGCGGAGGAAGGCGAGCTTCATTGACGGGGTTATGAAGATGGTCTGCTCCCACTGCCCTCTGGGCTGGGTGAGTGGAACTGACGGCTTCGGAATATTCTTTGGGTCCTTCCTGCCTTGAAGGAACTTCTTGGGCCCTGCCCAGATTCGGCTGCGGTGGAAAGTTAGCCCGTGCCGACGGCAGCGGGGGAGCAGGAGGTGCTCCCAGGCTACGGACCAGGGTGAGCATTTCAGTTTGTTGCTCTTCCATCTAGCGAACACGCCCCTCCAGGGCGGTGATGAGGGCGAAAGCAACTTCAGCAGTCAGTGGTACGTCCACCAAAGAGTGGGAACGTGCGGGTTCGACGTGTCCTCGAAGGGCGGATCCTTCAGTGGTGCGGGCGCTTCTTTTTGCCATTGGAGCAGAACTTGGAAGCGGCAAGGCTGGTGATATTATTTTCTGAATGATGTTGGGAATCGTGTTTCCCACAGATGACGATAAACTGTTGCGGGCTAACTTGATGCCCCAGTCGGACCGGATTCACTTGGAGTGTCTTAGCTTACGGAGTGGTCGAGCTCGCACACAGTCATTGAAAATAAAAGGTTGACACAAAATGTGATTACGTGGAAACAGGTTGCGCCGCAGGACCGGATCTGTGCCGGTCAAAGTCCACTAGCTGCTTGTGATTACAATGTGTTCGGAGAATCGGGGGAGACAGGTTGCTCTCTGTTACAGCTTGGGGGGAGAGAGAGAGAGACTTCAGCTCCCAGCGGGCAACAGGCTGCGCTGCGGGAGGGACTTGGATACTGGAGTCCGAGAAGTGGTCTAGAGCTTTGAAGTTTAGAGCGCGGCTACGATGCTTGTTCGCTTGCAGTGGTCTTCGTCCTCCTTCTTTCGCGCGTTTCAGGACTTAGGTGTTTTCCCGATGACGGTACGATGGTGGCTCGAGTTGGCTGGAGGATGATCCGAGGGAGGAGTCCGGCAGAGCTATCGCCTGAGAAAGAAGATGACCGAGAGACAAAAAGTGAATTATGAGGAGGCCCTGGGGCTCCTTTTATAGCCTCCGGGAAGGGATGATGGCGGGCCCCATCACTAACTTGGTGGGTTAGTGGGTGGTTACCCACCAGATCGGACGGTGAGGAAGGCCCACCACGATCGGACGACGGACATGTCGTCGACGGTGGTGGGCGGGCCGGCGGCGGAGGCGGCCGGGTGCCTGGCTGGCGGCAACGGCCTGCCCGGCGGCGCCCTAGCCGGCGGTGGCCTAGCCGGCGACGACGGACCGGCTGGCGGCGGCCAGGCCGACGGGGGTGGCCGGTTTGGTCGCGGCCGCGGCGGCAAGGCCGGCGACCGGTCGGCCTGGCCGGCGGCGGAGGCGGCCTGGCCGCCAGCGGCGGAGGCCAGGCCGACGGCGGTGGCGGCTTGGCTGGCAGGCGGCAGCGGTTTCCCCCAAAAGGGGGGGTTTCCTGGTGGAGAGAGAGGGAGTGGGCCCTCCCCCCATGTTTTCCCTATCATGGGGAGTTCATGGGAGGTGGAGTTTGACTAGTCAACCTCATGATCTCTCACTTGGGGGGAGATCATGGGGGAATCCCCCTTATAAATAGTGGTGCAACCCATCAAGCGTCAAGGAAAAGATTGTTAAGGCTCAGATTTGGGACATTGTCGGACAAGAAAGGTCGATATCTCTTAACATCTTCCAATAGCCATTATTTTCACTTAATTTGTGATCTGTGCGTTTGCGTGGCTGGTTCTGGTCAAACACTTTTTCAGATAGTACACTTCTAATTGCTCATGATTCTTTTGTTGTATCAATTTCTCAATTTAATGCTCTAGAGGATACGAAAATGACATCAATTTTAGAAGAGATTGTTTCTTTTATCTTTTGTACTTAGTTTTTTTTCAGTTTTTAATGATGTTTCAAATTTATGATGCGATTAGGTATACATTTGTGACAGAGAAAAGCTTGGGATATGCATATTTTGGGGCATTTTAAAGGCGGTAAAATTATGGAGCTTTTGAATGGAGCAATATATTTATCTCTTTTGATTCAATTAGTTTTGACTAATTAATCTTCATGTACAAACATATATATATGACATTTTATCAATTTTTGGAGAAGTTAGAAAGTTCAAATTATAGCGAATCTCGTGTAACATATCTAATTTTGATTTAATTTTTTTATTTTTCTTTGGATCTGCCATTAACACAATGGTCTGAGATTAAAATTCTGTGATCTGTCATTAACAATGAGTTGTTGTTAGCGTAAATAGGTTTGCCAATAACACCGTCCAATTTTTATGTTGCGTCTTTTTTAATTTTTTAGACAATATTGTAAAAATTTATGATTGAAAGCTGAGAAAGGTCGTAAAAACACTCAATTACAACAGAAGCCAAGTAGTAATCAGCACGACAGACGCACAAGAGTTGTAAACTGGAGTTCAGTCTGATTTACAAAGCGAGACATACATTGCGAGACATGATTTCGCCGATTTACTCAAAGAAAACCGAAAAATACAACTATAAGCAAAGAAGAAACCGTGTAGACAAAAACTGTAACTGGACAAACTGCTCAAGCCGCAAGCCCTGTCCGTCAAGACCAGCCAAGTCGCAAGTTCGCAACTTGCCGCGCGGACTGTCTGTTATCGAATGCTGACAATCAAGAAACAGAACCCATTGATAAGTCGGTTGAACTCCAAACTTTATCCACAACCCCGAGTAAAGTGACTTCAAGTCGCAGAAACTACGACCTGTTGTTATCCGCTGACTGTTAACCGCGAACGGTTCCACATCAAGTTTTCACTAGTTGCCTAACCGTCTGATGCTATCAGAAAGAACGTAGTACTCCAATCAGGAAGAAAAAAAAATTACAAATCAACATCTCTATCTAATTTACAAAAAATTAGATAATTGATTTCATAGAATCAAACAATGTTTATTCGATTATTAAGATTATTATTAGTCGTTTCACAATTGTGTTATACCATCAAGTTTGGAATGACACAATAAGATGTGACAATTATATCATCAAGTTTAGAATTATATAACTAATAATCATAATATCATGACACATATCAGCAACTTCAGTATTTTTTTTGGATTGATACACAAATCAGCATTAAAATAAAAATAATTGCGTAAGTCATTAAGTTTGAAATGACTGACAACTTTTCATCTCTAGTTTTCATTAGATAGCATCTAAAATACTTCAATGTACTCACTCTAGATGTTTGAATGTAAGCAGACTACAGTTCTAAAATTTAAAACATAAGTAAGGTATTAAATCCTACTAAATGGACTTTAATCTCATCTTCTCCGATATTTTAATTGTTAGAATCTTACATAAGCCTTTGATAAGGACATCAGCTGCATTATCTTTTGATCTCACGTCTAATAGGGAGATTATCCACTGACTTGTGGGATAGGTCAACCAGACTTGTTTCATCCTTAGTTCTCCTCTCTTTCCATTGATCAACGTATTTGTTGCAGTGATCTTTGTGGCTTAATTGTCACAATATATCGAAATAGAGTGCATTTTCAGACTTGTCATTAGAATGTCTCATTATCAGATCATTTATCAACTCTGCTTTTTCTCCTACTGAAGCTAGAACATAAAGTTTTGATTTCATAGAGGATAATGCAATACATGCCTGCCTCTTAGACTTTCAAGCTACTACAGCCCCTTCTAATGTAAATATAAAACCACTAGTGTATCTACTATCACCAATTTTTGAGCACTAGGTGGCGTCAGAATACCCTTCAAGCACCGGAGGATGTTCACTATAACATAAAATATACTTCTCAGTGTACTTTAAGCTCATTAGTCTTTCTAAGGCATCCCAATTGTCCTTACCACGGTTACTCGTAAATCTAATTAACATTCCGACCGTAAATACTATGTCAGGTCTAGTGCAGATTATAACAAACATGAGACTTCCAATGAGTTTGGAGTAATCCAACTGTCTAACAGATGAACCTTCATTCGATTTCAGTCTATTATTATAATCGTATGGAGTCTCAATCTTTTTGCCCTCATCGTAACCCCACTTTTCCAGAAGATTTCTAATATAGTGACTCTGACTCAAGGTAATATCTTTTTAAGTAAAATTCACTTCCATTCTTAGGATAGTTTTCACCACACATAAGTCTGTCATGTTAGATTGTGTTGTCAAGGCAACTTTCACGTCTTTCATCTCGAGTTGATCAATACTCATAATTAGCATGTCATCAACGTACAAACATATAATAACTTTTTTTGAACTTATTCTTACGTACAGACATTTATCTGATAAGCTGGATTTGAAACTCATGGATTTAACACAAGTGTCGAATTTCTTGTGTCATAATTTAAGTGTTTGCTTCAATCTGTAGAATGAATTAAACAACTTACAGAACTTATTTTTTAGACCTTCTATGACAAACCATTCAGGTTGGTGCATATAAATCTCTTCAGTCAGATCTCCATTAAAAAATACAGTCTTGACATCCATCTGATGAATAATAAAATGTTCAATAGATGTTAATGCGAGAAAAATCCTAATTGTTGTAACATGACAAACATGTGAGTATACATCAAAGCAGTCTATATCACTCACTTGTGTGAAGCCTTTTGCAACTAGACTGTTTTATATTTGATGATACTCTCATCAGGATTTAACTTCTTTTTTAGACATACTTTCTTCCAATGATTCTAGCCCATTTGGAAAAGTCAACAAAGATCCAAGTGTGATTTTAGAGGAGAGAATTCATCTCATCATATATGACTTTTTCCATAATAGGAAATCCCTAGATCGTATCGCTTCCTTATAGTTAGATGGATCAGCTTCAACTTGGTAAATCACGAAGTTTGTACCCAAACTTTTAGACACACATTCTCTATTAGATAATCTTTTAGATAATAAACCACTAGTGTCTATAGGCTCAGTGTTAGAGATCATTTGTTCTGGCTCAATAGTAGTCTTAGTATTAGCGGCTGGCAGGCCTGAAAAGGTCAGGTTTTTATCTTTATGGAATTTATCCTCAAAGAAAACTACATCTCTAGATTCTATTACAACCTTGATCGAGAGATCTAGAAATCTGTCTGTAGCACTATCATCTACAAATCCTAAATAGACACATGTGTTTGTCCTAGGTCTAATCTTAGCTCTCTTAGAGTCAAGTATCCTAATATAAGCGATACAACCTCAAGTTTTAAGATTGTCAAATCTAGGAGATCTCTCACATCAAAACTCATATAGTGTTTGCTTTAAATTTGCATAAGGAACCTTATTAAGAATGTGATTTGACGTGGGGATAGCTTCACCCCAATAGGCCGCAGACATGCCTGCAGTCAACAACATAAAATTCAACATTTCTGTTTAAGTTCTATTTTTCCTCTCAACTATACTGTTGGATTGTGGTGAGTATTGTGCAGTGGTTTCAGGGATTATGTCATTGCTGACAAGAAAGTCACTAAACTCTCCTGAGACATATTCCCCTCCTCTATCACTCCTTAGCTTTTTTTCTTGTCAAGTAGATTTTCAACCTTATTTTTGATTATACGAAATTTTTCAAAAGCTTCATCTTTGAATTTAAGGAGATAAATGTGATTAAATCTAGAGTAGTCATTGATAAAAATTATCAGATACTTCTGACCTACTCTTCTGACAAAGCTTTTATAATAACATATGTCAGAATGTATTAACTATAGCAATTGTGCTCCTAGAAACCTGATTAAAAGGTGTTCTAGTTATCTTGGTTTGAGCACAAATTTTACATTTGTCAAACTTGATTGTTGTGTGTAAGGGAATATTATGAGTTTTAGCGAGCAACAATAACTTTCTATAGTTCACGTGTCCTAGTCTTGCATGTAAAGTCCCGGGATCTATCAGATTTGAACTAACTTAATTTACTACTTCGTTTGCTAGACTTAACATATACATCTCATTTACAACATAAGCACAACCAAAATAATGTGAGTTAACCAATAAAGTTACTCTACCGCCATTAATGTTAAATGACATACTAGTTCTTCTCGAGTGTGACCTAGAGACCGCCCTGGAGTCCGTAGAGAGATGAGGCCACGGGAGAACGAAGAAGCGAGTAAGAAGATCGTTGCGGTTGCAGACAACAATGACTTTCCTTCCCTTTTCGAGAGGCGAGGTGTAACGACTCCATCTGTTCATATAACATATAATAGAAGGTCTGGCCGGGGCCCCACACCATATGCTACAAAACAAGCGGCGAAGTGACGGGTTGATATCAGAGTTGCGCATCCTAACCCATAGTATTCTAGCAGAAGCTTTTAACAGAAATACTGAACTCCAACCATGAATCTCCACTGATATAAACACCCACATTTGTATAGGAATGTACATCAACTACAATATCGTTTGGCCTTATGGCCTTACAGTTGCTCTTTACAAGAGTGACTTCCAACATCGGCGCGCAGGCTGACCACACATGAACAAAACATAATATTTTTCAGCTTAACCTTCAAGGACTAGCAGCAGTAGGGACTTCAGCCTTTATATGTCCCGCTCGGCTCTCCAGCACATGTACAAGGACAGCCCACCCAACGGTGACAAACAAGGCAACGGTCAGCATTCAGCTGACCAATTTATAACGACCCTACCTCTTTCCCGGGGCAGTGGTATTCCTTCCCTGCAGGCATAACAAATCATATGCAGATATATAGATATCACACATTGTGCTCTTACGCACAACCATTCCATCACAACCGTCAGCCACGCGGCCAGACGATCCGTGCATTCAGGGCACATTCTTTGTGTACCGGCGAACCAGGGTCCCACCGCCGTTCCAGGTCCAACACCCGACGGTAAATTGAGCATTTAGTCTTTCCGGCGCGCAAGCCTAAGACTCTCATTATGTGCTCCAACTGACCGTACTTTCAGGTCTTCGAGTCGGACGGATATAACGCAGGTCCGGATCAACCAACCCCTGTTGCTCAAGTCGCCTTGCCATCACCGAATACCAACGTACTCGCGGCTAAATATAAGGCGCGGGTCGGTTTCACCTTTCCTGTTTGGCACGAGGCCTTTTCAACAGCTCATCATGCTCACAATAGCCACACTGTCCACCAAGTACTGGCTTCACAATAGCCACAATGTCCACCACGGACTGGCTTCACAATCAACATAGGGAGTTCATGCTAGCGTCCTTCATGATCGCTTAGCGGGTTCCGCAGAACTCACTTTCTGCACCCAACTCCGCCCAAACCATGCAGCACCCTGCAGTGCCAGAAACAGTGGTCTTCCAAAGCATACAGCACACACACTTGCGGGTATTTTCCTGGGCTTCCACACCAGTACTTCCTGCTACTACCCTTCACAGGCACAACCCATCAAAAATCACAAGGGTCTTTTCCTAGACTATCACTCCAGTACTTCCTGCTACTATCCTTCACAGGGCCAACCCATCGCCTCCATAAACTACACATTTAACCACTGAGTCTTCTCCGGTGTGCAAATGCAACATCACCAATCCAGACCAACCTGTCCAGATGGGCTTCTCACAGCATGCCTCTTCCGTACTCCATTTCCGGATCTATATACCACACTATTGGGGATTCCAATAATCAACCCAAGGAAATCCCTTCATAATCCACCCTCTAGTGGGGGAAATCCATGCACATGCCAAAAAGGAGGACTTCACATGTCCAAGAAGGAAGATCGTTACCCTTGACGATCTTTTTGGAGCCATGGAATTCTAGCCGGTTGGAAAGCACCGCAGCAACTTTTCCTCCACAAATCTGGCCTCGGACCTTAGTTCAGACCTCTAAAGCTCCACCAACGGCCGGATCCCTTCTCCTCCTCCTCCTCCTTGCTCTCCCTTCTCTCTAACTCTTTTAAAAAGAGAATGACCAAAAGAAAAGTGAGACTCATCTTCTCAATTTCGGCCTTAGAGGAAGGAGAACCTGGGCCATCAGATCCCGGAGAAAGGAAACGAACGGCTACAATTTTTCTGAAAATGGCTATTTCGGGTTTGACACGCCCTGTGACACGCCCGTGTCACTGGGCGTGTACCTTAAGCGGCACACGAACCGACTTATCCAGAACAGGACACGGCCATGTGACACGCCCGTGTCACATGGCTGACATGCCCGTTTCAGGCTCTCGAGACCCACTCGATACCAACTCGAGACAATCACTCGAGTACTTGGTCATGACACGCTCGTGTCACATGGCTGACATGCCCGTGTACCACCGTACTCGAGACATTTACGACCTAATCGAGACACCCCCTCGAGACCCACTCGAGTAGATACAGAGCAGAACAGGCCCGTGTCTCATGGCTGACACGCCCGTGTCTAGCTCTCGAGACCCACTCGAGATCTACTCGACACAATCACTCGAGTAGTTGGGCAGGACACGCCCCCGGACACGCCCGTGTCGTAGGGCGTGTTCCCTCTAGAGAACTTCGTCAAGTGCATTTTGTCGAGCACTCGACAGGCTGCTCAACCGAGCAGGACACGCCCTGGGACACGCCCGTGTCTCAGGCCGTGTCGCCCAACTCGAACCCAATCTTCTAATTTGGGGTGTTACACGAGGAGGAGCAGTTTAGAAGAAAGCCACGAGAGAACGTTAAGCCTAGAGCTGTCACGGTTCCGGTTCGGTTCCGGTTCGGTTCCGATTCTACTAAAACCATGAACCGAACCACTAAGGTAACGATTCTTCAAATTAGAATCAAAACCTTATTTGATTTGACCGGTTTCGGTTATGGTTTCGGTTCCAGCTTATTTTTTGGAACCGTCGTATTAACAGTTCCGGTTACGGTTCAACAAGAAACAAAACCAAACCGGCCACTATCGGTTCGGTCCGGTTCCATGTGGTTCGGTCCGGTTCCATGTGGTTCGGTCCGGTTCCAATCGGTTCCAACTAAAATCGAAATCAAACTTGGCACAATGAAATAAAAGCGGCTGCAAATAGTAAAACTCAAAACAACATCAAAATATAAATAATTATGTTGCCCACTTTTCGACGATCTTTTCCACGATCGGTGGGATAATATCAATTGTCTTCCTACGCGTGTAGACTTGCCATAAATTCTAGTTGGCTTGCGCACGTCTCGTCGGCATGCTCAACCGTAACAACCGCCTACAATTAGTTGTCTTTCATGATTACTAATAAATAGTAGTTGTATATCTTCTATATTTTTTAAATAAAATATTTCAAAAAAATTGTAAGTAAAATTAAAAATATATTATATTACTGTATAAAAATAAAAAATGCATTGCAAAAATTGATTCCAAACCGTAACAATGTCAAACCATACCATACAGTTTTTATGCGGTGAAATTTTATTCGGTCCAAAGTCGACCCCCTTTAGTGTGATTGCGGTTTGGGTTCAAACTGCACCAGCTTCACTCATGATAGTGAGTATAAATATGATAGATAAATTATAAAATAATAACAATATAATAATAATAATAAACGAGTTGCGGTTCGGTTCTACTTTGGTCCGGTTCGGATCGGGTCTAAAAATCTTGAAACTGCTTGAGACTTGTATGTTGCGTTTCCGGTTCCAGTTCCGGTCTAGATAATAATATGTAAGAACCACACCCGGACCAATGTTGTTCACGGTTCAAAAATTCAAACCGGAACCCGAATAATTTGCAAACGGTTTTGTCCGGTTCTTTGCGGTTTTCGGTTTTAAAGAATGGCGGAGTCGGGAGCCAAATATTTTTCAGCAGGAGAAAAGAGTGTGCCCGACTTATATTTGAAATGCTTATTTAACCTCGTTCCAAGGGGGGGAACGATGTCGTGCAAAAAAAATCCTACAGAACAAAGGCTGCACAACAGAGATTTTCTCCACAATCGTATCAACGACGCTACACGCCACCATCGTATCCCACTAATCTCACCGGAGCGCCATTTACAAGAAAAACTTCACCCGCCTTGTAAAATTTTTCGGATCTTGGAATGAGTAGGAGTTATATCAACCAAATGGTTAGATCACAACTTGAGACACATGCAGCAACATGAGTTATTTATTAATAATAGCAGTTTTCTTACAAAGCGAGACATACATGGCGAGACATGATTTCTCCAGCATGAAAAACAACAAAACAAAAAACAGAAAGATAACTGCGGCCTAAAAACATAGTCCGCCGAAATCGCCACAAAACGCAACTGTTGTCCGTCAGAACGCCGAGACCGGCACAGTGCACTAGCCGCTCGAACACGAACACAGTCGGAAACCTCCAGAACTAGATCGCCGCTTCAGAACTTCTGCACTCCATAGATTTTTATCCGCGAACTGCCCCAAGTCGCCAGCTAGAAGAAAAGCTGCTTGGTCCTATCCGCACAACCTGTACAGACAAGTTACTTTGGCAAGCCGCGCGATCAGAAAATTCAGACCGCAGGTTCCAACGCGACTTTGTGCTTACTGTTCTTCGATGATTATGTTGTCACTTGGGGGGGGGGTACTATTTATAGGCACAGAGAGATAGATGTGGTCACCGCCCTAGCTGATAGGATCACCTCCCCAGCCCGCAATCAGCCTTCACCAGTCCGCCCAGTCCGCTTGGACATGGTCGGTCCACAAGCCAACCCGCCTATAGCACTCCTGGATAAGGACCAGTCCGCAACACCCGCGGACACCACTCCAACTCGCAACAGACCTCCAAGTCCACCAAGACCGTCGAAGGTAGGCAAGGCAGTTCAAAACAAGACTATGAACAAGGCATCATACCTCCAAGTCCGTCGGACCAATAGCAATCTCCCGAACTCCAATTTCAGTCCGCATAGGCCGCTCAAGATCAATCTTCACAGCATTCTCTATACACTAGGCCGCACCACAACCCGCATAGACCGCGGCCTCCAGTCCGTTGTGCTGTCCACTCAGTCCGCGCGGTTTGCCTGATCAACCACTTACACTTCAACAATTTCAACACTCCCCCTTGAAGTGGGAAGTGAAAATCAGCTCAAGCAAACTCCACAACCGGGTGAATGGTGTCTTAGCTAGCGGCTTCGTGATGATGTCCGCCACATTGTCCATACTTCGAACATTCTCAATCATAAAAGATCCCTCCAACACCTTCTCACGAATGAAGTGGTGTTTGATCTCTATATGTTTGGTTATCGCATGACAAACTAGATTATTCAACAGTTTGAGAGCACTCTCATTGTCACTGCGGAGCACTGTAAGACCTCAAACCTTCGTATGGATGTCATCCACCAATCTCCTAGGCTAGATGACTTCTTGAGCTGCCAAGGCCGAAGCCTTATATTCTGCTTCTTTGGTAGAGACAAACATCGAGTCCTGCTTCTTGCTGCACCAGGATACAGTTGTTGGGCCCGCCATAAAGACGTATACAAACGTCGACTTCCGATTATCCGAATATCCCCCATAATCAGCATCCATGTAGCCATGCAACTCGAAACTGATGCCTCTCCTATAAAGGAGACCCATATCTGAGGTTGACTTCACATACTTCAAAATGCTTTTTGTTGTCATCAGATGAGGTTTCCGTGGTTCCGCCATGTACCGACTCACCATGCCAATTGCATATGTAATATCTCGCCTAGTGATCGTCAGATAAATCAAGCTCCCAACCAGAGCTCAGAACACCAATGGATCAGAAAGAATTCTCTCAGTGTACAACCCCATATTCGCGAAGAGTGGGCCCAAAACAAGGCAAACCCGTTTTTAAGCTTTTTGGAGATTTTGCACTCTCGGTGGCCAATTTTGGCCCTGGCTTGGAAACATACTAGTAGGGGGAGAAAATATTTCTCCCCCCAAGGCACTCTTGAGAAGTCGGTCAAGCCGCCTAAGCCGCCTCAGCCCGGCCTCAAGCCTCCTAAGCCGCCTCAGCCCGGCCCCAGGCCGCCTAAGCCGCATCAGCCCGGCCCCAGGCCGCCTAAGCCGCATCAGCCGAACCGCAGGCCGCCTAAGCCGCATCAGCCCAACCACAGGCCGCCCAAGCCGTCTTGGCAGACCGCCAGCTTGCCCAGGCCGCCGTCTCGCCAAGGAGGCCAGCTCGCCCAGGCCGCCGTCTCGCCAAGGAGGCCAGCTCGCCCAGGCCGCCGTCTCGCCAAGGAGGCCAGCTCGCCAGGTCGCAGCTCGCCTTGCCCCGTCTCGCCAGACCGCCGCCTCGCCCAGGCCGCCGTCTCGCCAAGGAGGCCAGCTCGCCCAGGCCGCCGTCTCGCCAAGGAGGCCAGCTCGCCCAGGCCGCCGTCTCGCCAAGGAGGCCAGCTCGCCAGGCCGCAGCTCGCCTTGCCCCGTCTCGCCAGACCGCCGCCTCGCCCAGGCCGTCGTCTCGCCAAGGAGGCCAGCTCGCCCAGGCCGCCGTCTCGCCAAGGAGGCCAGCTCGCCAGGCCGCAGCTCGCCTTGCCCCGTCTCGCCAGACCGCCGCCTCGCCCAGGCCGTCGTCTCGCCAAGGAGGCCAGCTCGCCAGGCCGCAGCTCGCAGGCCGCCCCCGCTCGCAGGCCGCCAGCTCGCCTAGCCTTCTCGCCCTTGCCCCCCTTGCTTTTACCGTCTTGCCCTCGGGGGGGGGGGGGATTACCCCTTTACCCCCCGGCGCGGCGGTTTCCTATTGGCCCGAGGCCTTTTGGCCGTAGGGGTATTTTGGTCATTTTTGGCCCAGGGGTTTTGGAAAACTATAAATAGACCCCCTTGGGTGCCTTGGAGGGGATCTTCTTCTTGCTTGCTCCTCCCTTAGCTTCTTCTTGGTAGAGTCGAGAGAGCTCCAAGGCACCCTAGCTCGAGCATTGGCTAGGGGGGGAAGAGCTCAGGTAGCCTTCCGGGTGTGAGGTGGGACCTCCGCGCTAGAGCCGAGGGTCTGTTCCTAGTTTCCCAAGTCTTCGGTCCGTGACGTTCTCTTGAGTGTAGTAGGTGTGAGGTCACCCCTTCCCCAAGGGTCGAACTCCACAGGAGACCGGATTCCGGTTTCAACATTTTGGTGCGGTGAGCGTGGAGAGTGACCAGCACAGAAGATCTCGGGAGAGAGTCATGACTGGAGGTGAGGGAGGTAGTGATGATCTCGGCGAGCTCCCTAGCTTGGGACCCTTTGTGGGGAGGCAAGAGTTCATGGCCTCCATCCAGGGTATCATGGAGATGCTGCGAAGCATTGCTCCTCAGGGTGGCAGCTCCACCCCGACCCCCCAGGAGCTAGCTCCCCCCCTCGACGAGTCGACTCCCAGGGGTCTAGGCGAGATGACCCCAGCGGGGGGAGAAGGAAGTGTCCCAGGAAGAAGGCCCGGGAAGGAGAGGATGGGCAATGGGGTCGAGCGAGACCTCACCGGCCGGGAGCTGTTCTCCAGCCCGGCGAGTGCCAACCTCCCAGGCGAGCAGGTCGCGCGAGTGGAGGTGGCGAGACCACCCCTTAGGGGGTCACCCTTCAGCGAGTTGATCATCTCAGCTCCCGTCCCCGAGGGGTTCAGAGAGCCAGACATGGCTTACTATTCTGGGAAGGATGATCCCGTCCAGCACCTGCAATGGTTCGAGGATGCGGTATCCATCAGGCCGATGACGGATGCCTTCAAGTGTCGCCTCTTTGCGATCACGCTGAAGGAGAAGGCAAGGGACTGGTTCCATCAACTCCCTCCGAGGTCGATCTATGGGTTCGAGGACTTGAGCCGAAGCTTCCAGCTCCGCTTCTCCACCTCCAAGAAGCGGAAGAGGAGTCCTGAGTCTATCTTCTTGATAAGGCAGGGGGCCGAGGAGTCGCTGGCCCACTACGTAGACAGGTTCCAAGAGGAGATCTTGGAGGTCCAGGAGATGCCAGGGTATGCTCTCCAGATGGCCTTCACCGTTGGGCTGAAGGAAGGATTCTTCAAGATGAGCTTGACCCGGAAGGCCCCCCTTTCCTTCGAGGAGCTGATGGAAAGGGCGGCAGAGGAGATTGTCATGGAGGCAGCCAACCCGGCATTTGTCAAGAGGTTGGAAAAGTTGACGGAGGTGGAGTCAAAGGAGCAGGGTGGCTCAAGGCATCAGGAAGGAAGAAGGAGAGAGGAGCAGAGAGCTCAGGGGTTCCAGGGACAGGAGGGTCCGGAACCAGGCTGGAGGCAGCAGGGAGGACCTGCCCAAGGTCCAGGAAGGGCTCTCATCCAAGGAGGGGGGAACTTCCACGGGGGCCAAGGGAGGTTCAACTTCCAGAGGCAGGCCCCAAGGCAACTCTTACCCCCGCCGCAGCAAGCCTTGGCGATAGGAGGGGGAAGAGGTAACAGGAGAGAGCGTCCAGCCCGCCGAAAAAGGGGAGGAGTGCTACCGTACTGTGACTTCCACCAGGTGGAGGGGCACGCCACAGCTACCTGCCCCGAGTTCTTGGAAGTGAGGGAGGCGAGAGGTCCTGCCCAGCCGCAGCCGCCGGTACGAGTAGAAGAGGTTCTACCCGGAGAAGGGGGTGATGATATATGCGAGGACCGGGTCGACGTGGGAACCTGAGGCGGTATAGGAGTGATCCACGGTGGAGTGGGGGTTGAGGCCACTCGGAAGGCGAGCCTCCATGTCATGTACCGAAGGAGCGTCGCCTCAACCTCCCAGACCCCGCCCCCAGAGGAAAAGATCACCTTCTCGGTGAAGGACCTGCCGGATCATGAGGATCCGTTCTGTGATGCGCTGGTCATCCAGACAGCCATCGAAGGCTACACCGTCTCCCGGATCCTGGTTGACAACGGAAGCTCCGTCAACGTCATTTTCAAGAAGGCGTTTGACGAGATGAAGGTGGAGCCAAGGAGGGTGTTGGCCTCGAACGGGCCCCTGTTCGGATTTTCAGGGGAGAGGAAGGAGGTCGAGGGTGGAGTTGGACTCCAAGTAAAATTGGGGGGAGTCTCAAGGAACTGCCGGTTCGTCATTGTTGACGCTCCAAGCAGCTACAACGCCATCTTCGGAAGGCCCCTCATCAGCGCCTTCCGTTGCGTGTCGTCTTCATTCCACCAATGCCTCAAGTTCAGCTCAGGAGGGATCCAGGTCAGAGTCAGGGGAGACTCCAGGATGGCAAGGCAGTGCTACGTCACGGCCGTCAACACCATCTCTTGGTTGGCCAAGGCAGAGGAGATGGAGGAGATCATGGAGAGCCTGAGCAGGATGGAAGTGTTCGGCGAGGAGGAAGCTGATGACGACCACCGGGCCCAGACCCCCTGAGGAAGCCTCGCCCCGGCAGAGTCCTGTATGTATTTTATCTTGTAATGAGTCTAACCCCCGACCAGCTGAGTCAGGTGGATCATGTAACCCATCTATTTTCCCCGTTTGAGGATGTAGGATTTGGTAAGGTTTGATTGTGTAGCTCAAGTCCTTTGCTCCGATGACGATTCCGCCGTCAGGCTCCCACTAGCTGGCTTGATAGGTTGATCTCTCGTGGTAGCCTAAGTCCTTTGCTCCGATGACGATTCCGCCGCCAGGCTCCCACTAGCTGGCTGGGTAGGTTGATCTCTCGTGGTAGCCCAAGTCCTTTGCTCCGATGACGATTCCGCCGCCAGGCTCCCACTAGCTGGCTGGGTAGGTTGATCTCTCGTGGTAGCCCAAGTCCTTTGCTCCGATGACGATTCCGCCGCCAGGCTCCCACTAGCTGGCTGGGTAGGTTGATCTCTCGTGGTAGCCCAAGTCCTTTGCTCCGATGACGATTCCGCCTCCAGGCTCCCACTAGCTGGCTGGGTAGGTTGATCTCTCGTGGTAGCCCAAGTCCTTTGCTCCGATGACGATTCCGCCGCCAGGCTCCCACTAGCTGGCTGGGTAGGTTGATCTCTCGTGGTAGCCCAAGTCCTTTGCTCCGATGACGATTCCGCCGCCAGGCTCCCACTAGCTGGCTGGGTAGGTTGATCTCTCGTGGTAGCCCAAGTCCTTTGCTCCGATGACGATTCCGCCGCCAGGCTCCCACTAGCTGGCTGGGTAGGTTGATCTCTCGTGGTAGCCCAAGTCCTTTGCTCCGATGACGATTCCGCCGCCAGGCTCCCACTAGCTGGCTGGGTAGGTTGATCTCTCGTGGTAGCCCAAGTCCTTTGCTCCGATGACGATTCCGCCGCCAGGCTCCCACTAGCTGGCTGGGTAGGTTGATCTCTCGTGGTAGCCCAAGTCCTTTGCTCCGATGACGATTCCGCCGCCAGGCTCCCGCTAGCTGGCTAGGTAGGTTGATCTCTCGTGGTAGCCCAAGTCCTTTGCTCCGATGACGATTCCGCCGCCAGGCTCCCACTAGCTGGCAGGGTCGGTGGTACCTCTCGTGGAGAGTAAGTGATTGCACCCCGAGGCCGTCTCGTCACTCAGGCTCGCATTAGCTGGCTTGACAGGTTGACCCCTCGGGGAGGCTAAGTGTTTTCACCCAGAGGAGGTCTCGCCACCCAAGCTCCCATAGCTGGCATGGCAGGTTGACCCCGAGGGGAAGTTACACTCCGCGAATACGTTGGGTTGGATGTTTCTTTCCGAGCTTGTGCCAACCTCGAAAAGAGCGGGGATTGTGTACAACCCCGTATTCGTGAAGAGTGGGCCCAAAACAAGGCAAACCCGTTTTTAAGCTTTTTTGAGATTTTGCACTCTCGGTGGCCAATTTTGGCCCTGGCTTGGAAACATACTAGTAGGGGGAGAAAATATTTCTCCCCCCAAGGCACTCTTGAGAAGTCGGTCAAGCCGCCTAAGCCGCCTCAGCCCGGCCTCAAGCCTCCTAAGCCGCCTCAGCCCGGCCCCAGGCCGCCTAAGCCGCATCAGCCCGGCCCCAGGCCGCCTAAGCCGCATCAGCCGAACCGCAGGCCGCCTAAGCCGCATCAGCCCAACCACAGGCCGCCCAAGCCGTCTTGGCAGACCGCCAGCTTGCCCAGGCCGCCGTCTCGCCAAGGAGGCCAGCTCGCCCAGGCCGCCGTCTCGCCAAGGAGGCCAGCTCGCTCAGGCCGTCGTCTCGCCAAGGAGGCCAGCTCGCCAGGTCGCAGCTCGCCTTGCCCCGTCTCGCCAGACCGCCGCCTCGCCCAGGCCGCCGTCTCGCCAAGGAGGCCAGCTCCCCCAGGCCGCCGTCTCGCCAAGGAGGCCAGCTCGCCCAGGCCGCCGTCTCGCCAAGGAGGCCAGCTTGCCAGGCCGCAGCTCGCCTTGCCCCGTCTCGCCAGACCGCCGCCTCGCCCAGGCCGTCGTCTCGCCAAGGAGGCCAGCTCGCCCAGGCCGCCGTCTCGCCAAGGAGGCCAGCTCGCCAGGCCGCAGCTCGCCTTGCCCCGTCTCGCCAGACCGCCGCCTCGCCCAGGCCGTCGTCTCGCCAAGGAGGCCAGCTCGTCAGGCCGCAGCTCGCAGGCCGCCAGCTCGCCTAGCCTTCTCGCCCTTGCCCCCCCTGCTTTTACCGTCTTGCCCTCGGGGGGGGGGGGGGGGATTACCCCTTTACCCCCCGGCGCGGCGGTTTCCTATTGGCCCGAGGCCTTTTGGCCGTAGGGGTATTTTGGTCATTTTTGGCCCAGGGGTTTTGGAAAACTATAAATAGACCTCCTTGGGTGCCTTGGAGGGGATCTTCTTCTTGCTTGCTTGCTCCTCCCTTAGCTTCTTCTTGGTAGAGTCGAGAGAGCTCCAAGGCACCCTAGCTCGAGCATTGGCTAGGGAGGGGAAGAGCTCAGGTAGCCTTCCGGGTGTGAGGTGGGACCTCCGCGCTAGAGCCGAGGGTCTGTTCCTAGTTTCCCAAGTCTTCGGTCTGTGACGTTCTCTTGAGTGTAGTAGGTGTGAGGTCACCCCTTCCCCAAGGGTCGAACTCCACAGGAGACCGGATTCCGGTTTCAACACTCAGCATCACGTCGAAGTTTCAGACCTGCTTCTAGAGGTGTAGAACTGCTTTTTCCACCTTCCATGCTAAATCGTTGTACGATCCGCTCTGCATAGCCAGTCTGGGACACAAGCACTCCGTTCTCCCGCCTGTGTACCTCAATTCCAAGGAAATGGTGGAGCTCACCCAAGTCCTTCATCTCAAATCTGATAACAAGCTCGGCCCTCAGCCTTGCTACCTCCTCCTTTAAATTTTCGGTGACAATCTGTCATCCACATACAACAGTACGATGACCTAAAGCTCCCCCCTCTTCTTGACGAATAGGATAGAGTCTGAGTTTGAAGCAAGAAACTCGCAGAATAAGAGATATTCTGCAATCTTCTCATACCATGCTCTTGGCGCTTGCTTCAGCCCGTAAAGGGCCTTCTTTAACTTGCAGACGTAGTCCGGATGCTCTACAGAAATAAACTCAGGCGGATGGATCATAAAGATATCCTTGTCAATCTCGCCGTACAAGAAGGAATTCTTTATGTTGAGATGCCAAATCTCTCATCCACTGAACGCCGCTAAGACAATAACCACCCGTACTGAAGTCATCTTAGCAACCATACTAAACGTCTCCTCATAATCTTCCTCATACTGTTGTGAAAATCCTCGAGCAACAAGGCGAGCCTTGTACCGCTTGATGCTGCCATCTGCCTTCTTATTCAACTTGTAGACCCACTTACAAGTCACTGGAGTAATGTATTTAGGCTTAGGTACAAGAGATCGCGTCTCATTCTTCTTGCGAGCAGTCATCTACTCCTCCATAGCACAGTCCCACTCCTTGACTCATGTGGCCTTCTCGAAGTATGATGACTCCCGCTCATCTAGAGGACCAGTAAAGAAACATAAGACGAAACTCACCATGTTTCCTTTTGTATAACGAGCTGGTGGTTTGATAGTCCTCTTTGATCTCCTCAAAGCTGGCTCTTGACTAACCACCTCCTCAACTGCCTCTCCTGTACTAGATTCTCTTCCAAACGCGCTTGGAGCAACGCTCCCCCTACTTCCAGAACCAGAAGTTTCCGCCTCTGAGCTAGACACGGCTGGAGCTCCAAATGAAACAGACAGCTCTACTTGAAGATTCACAGCAGCTTTTTCTTGTCTGCCAACCCTGCTCTCAAGTAGTTCAACTCCTAAACTCCCTTTGTAAGATGCCAGGTCATCAAACATCAGGTCCCGAGAGACAACAGATCTTCGTGTCTCTGGATCCATGCACTTCCAACCCTTCTTCCTGTCATCATATCCCACGAAGACTAGCTTCCTTGCTTTCGCATCTAGCTTCATCCGAAGAGTGTCAGGAACATGCACATAGCAGATTGACCCAAATACCTGAAGGTGAGCAACACTTGGTTTCTCCTTGAACATCATTTTATGAGGATTCATCAAGTTGATTGGACTTAGAGGCATTCGGTTAATAACATAAGCTGCACAAGACATTACCTCTGCCCAGAAGGACACTTGTGTTGAATCCAAAAACTGGCCTCAACAAGAGTTCAGATCTTGAGGTGCAGTCAAACCTTATTTCTCCCAAACCTTGACCCAGGACTAGCAACAAATAACTAGAAACTGACCCTAAGCCTCAGCTGGGAGTTCCCTCCTCTAACCTGGAAGTTCTCTGAGTGCTTCCCCTCCAAAGCCAATTGTTGGGCTAAGAGTACCTTAAAAAGCTCTAGAATGCAAAATGTGAGTATGAGGAAGTCTGCCTTCTGAGGTATCATGTGGTTCTATTTATAGATTTTCAATATCTGGTTTGCAAAAAGCGCACTTTTGCTGCCCTAAAATTACTAAAATGCCT
This sequence comes from Platanthera guangdongensis, assembly GCA_039583875.1. Classification (NCBI taxonomy): domain Eukaryota; kingdom Viridiplantae; phylum Streptophyta; class Magnoliopsida; order Asparagales; family Orchidaceae; genus Platanthera; species Platanthera guangdongensis. The sequence goes on along the minus strand of CM077154.1, from coordinate 138,429,801 downwards.
CTGGACTGGTCTGCCAATAGCCAAACTCTGCTGTTCTGAGGAGCTGAATGCAGACTAGAGGTATTTAGGTAATTTCAGGTCTAGGTCCCACCTAGCGGAATCTCTTCCTGCTGAGCTCTGCGGGAACCTTGCTTGCTCTGAGCGCGAGCCTTCCCGCCTACCTCAGGCGAAACCAAAAGACTGAAGGGGCGTTGAGTGGAGAGGCATCACTCAACGCTGAGGGCCGATAAGCTTCCGCCATCCTGAGTCGCGAGCCCCTGCTCCTGTCCAGGACGGGAGCCTTCCCGCCCGCCCTGGTTCCGCCATGACCTAAACCTAAAATCTGCTCGACGAAAATAACATTAAGTCGAAGGCTCAGCTCAATGAGTTTATGTTTGACGAATTACGTTCTCAGCTCGACAAATTGAGCTCGACGAATAACGTTCTCAACTCAACAAATTAAGCTCGACGAACTGGCGTTACCCGACCCCCAGGACGAGAGCATTCCCGCCTACTTACGGCGAGAGCCCTCCCGCCCGCTTTCTTATTTGATCCAATTGTAAACCCAAAGCTAGCCCAATCAGTGGCCTTGGGGGATCTTGGCCCCACCCAACGAATATAAGGTTGTACACTTGGGATACTTTTGGCATGAAGCCAACACTTGCAGGTCTCCGTCAAATGACAGATCTTCCTCTTTGCAACTCCGTTCTGTTGTGGGTTATGTGCACACGTAAGATCTCTCCAAATACCGCTCTTCCGGCAAAAGTTAGAGAACTCGGCAGAGGTGAACTCCCCACCATTGTTAGTCCACAACTTCTTAATTTGCAGGCCTAGTGGACCCTCCACGAGCTTCTTGAACTCCACAAACTTCCTGAACGCTTCTGACTTTTCTTTCAGACAATACACCCAGACATATCTGGTGTAATCATCAATTAACAGCAGCATATACTTGCTGCCTTCGAGGCTTGGGGTGATAGTTGGTCCCATCAGATCCCTGTGAATGCACTCCAACGACTCTTTACTTCTGGTTTGCGATTTATCAAATGGAAGTCGATAAGACTTACCATACTAACATCCCACGCAAACATAACCGTCTCCGTAGGAGGACAAGCTAGGCAAGCCCTTGTCCAGCCCCTTCACCGCCATAGCCTTCAATTTGTCCATTCCTACGTGCCCCAACCTCTCATGCCAAATGGTCACGCTATCATTCTTCCTCATCTTATCAATATAAGAACTTGTAGATAAAACGTACAGGTCCTTTGCTCTCCTCCAAATGTGAACGACATCAGCTTTTACGGCTGATACATTTCGAAGAAATTTCACTTCCGTTGGACCAAACAGAATGTAATACACAGTGTCAATAGTGTTGGTCACGGAAAAGAGGTTCTTTTTCATACTAGACACGTGATATACACTCTTTAGAGTGAGTGACCATCTATCACTGCCTTCAGAGACAAACCCTTCCTTCTCGACTACGTGAGCAGTATCATCAGCGGTAATATTAACATCATTACCTGATTATGGCAGCGATGAAGAGAACTTTGACTCATCTTCAGTGAGGTGATGACCACACCCTAAGTCCACGATCCAGTCCTCCTGATAGTTGATAGGAGCAGAAACACAAAGAGTAGCTGAGAAGGCTCCTCCCCATCCACCACCATCCTGCCTGGCATCAGGTACCTCCTTCTCAGCAGCATGCCCTGCTTGAAGATTAACTCTGCAGTCCATTCTGAAGTGACCTAGCTTATTGCACCTGTAATACCTGAGCCCTTCCTTCTTCTTCCCCTCAGACTTAGGAGCATAGCTCCTCTCCTGCTGACCTGAAGATGAAGGTCCATCGCCTCCGGAAGGCTTCTTCTTCTCCCACTTCTTCTTCTTCTTCCCAGAAAATAACACCTCGTTCTCTCCTCCTGAGATAGACATCTCTGTCATCTGTCTTGCCAAGCTCTCATGTGATGCAAGTAGATTCTCAAACTCTAACAAGGATGGTTGATTTGGCCATTCCTGAACAGACGCCACAAAGGCGAGGAACTCCTTCCGCAAGCCGCGGATAATATGCCTCTTCAGCTTCGCCTCAGAGATAGGTTCATCGGGGTCTAAAGCAGAAATCTCTGCGTATAGGTTTTTCATTTTAAGAAAGAAAGTGGAGACAGGTAAATCACCTTAAGTGGCTTTCGCCAACTCATTCTCTAAGAACTGTAGCTGAGCTACAATCTTCTTGTTGAAAAGACCATCCAAGGCCATCCAGATATTAGCAGCTGATTTACAACCAATGATGTGATCGAAGAGTTCAGGTGAGATAGCTCTCTTGAGAGTGAACACTGCCTTCGCATTTGTTCTCTTCCAAGTCTTCACTTCCTGAACATTATTACCAGCAAGAACTACTTACCGAGTATCATCTCCTCCAACCACCTCTCAGAGGTCCTCACCCAGAAGATAGCTAGCTCTCCATATAATAAGTCTTCCATTTCTTGAAGTTAGTCTGTGTTAGGAGTTCAATACCGATACATCTTGCATATCCTGCTTCCATGGCTCTAACGCTAGTTCGCTCTTCTCAAGAGCAACAAAAATTTCTAGTTGATCACTGTTTCTCCACTCCAACCTCACTCTGATACAATGAAAAAATTTTCGGATCTAGGAATGAGCATGAGTTATATCAACTAAAAGGTTAGATCACAGCCAGAGATACATGCAGCAACAATAGTTCTTTATTGATAATAGCAGTCTTCTTACAAAGCGAGACATACATGACGAGACATGATTTCGCCAACATGAAAAACAACAGAACAAAAAACAAAAAGATAATTGCGGCCTGAGAACACAGTCCGCCGAAACCGCCACAAACCGTAACAGCTGTCTGTCAGACCGCCGAGACCGACACACTGCACTAGCCGCTCGAACACGAACACAGTCCGCAACCTCCAGAACCAGACCGCTGCTTTAGAACTTCTGCACTCCATAGATTGCTATCCGTGAACTGCCCCAAGTCGCCAGCTAGAAGAAAAGCTGTTTGGTCCTATCCGCACAACCTGGACATACAAGCTACTTCAGCAAGCCGGTGATCAAAAAATTCAGACCGCAGGTTCCAACGCGAGTTTGTACTTACTGTTCTTCGATGATTATGTTGTCACCGGGGGTCCTATTTATAGGCACGGAAAGAGAGATGTGGTCACCGCCCTAGCTGATAGGATCACCTCTCCCAGCCCGCAATCAGCCTTCACTAGTCCGCCCAGTCTGCTTGGACATGGTCGGTCCACAAGCCAAACCGTCTACAACACTCCTAGATAAGGACAGTCTGCAACACCTGCGGACACCACTCCAGCCCGCAACAGACCGCCAAGTCCGCCAAGACCGCAGAAGGTGGGCAAGGCAGTTCACAACAAGACTATGAACAAGGCATCAGACCGTCAAGTCCGTCGGACCAATAACGATCTCCCGAACTCCAACTTCAGTCCGCATAGGCCGCTCAAGATCAATCTTCACCGCATTCTCTATACACCAGGCCGCACAGCAGCCCTCGTAGACCGCGGACTCCAGTCTGTTGTGCTGTCCGCTCAGTCCGCGCAGTCCGCACGGTTTGCCTGATCAGCCACTTACACTTCAACAATTTCAACACGCCTGATACGCTGATCTTGGGGTGCAAACGGGTCGAGCTCGAGTCGAGCTTGGCAAAATTTTCAAGCTCGAGCTCTTCATTTCGAGCTCGAGCTCGAGCTCGACGAGCTCATTTATCCCAGCTCGAGCTCGAGCTCAATGACAATTTATTGGGCTCGAGCTCGAGCTGCTCGCGAGCTTTTTGGCTCATGAGCTTGTTTTTTCTTAGCTTTTTTCTTGTTTTTTTAAAATGTATAAATAAAAAGCTCGCGAGCCGGCTCGGGAGCTCACGAACAACACTAGATGAGCTGGAGCTCGAGCTTCACAGGCTCGAGCTCGAGCTTCACAGGCTCGAGCTCGAGCTTCACAGGCTCGAGCTCGAGTCGAGCTTTTTTCGAGCCTGCTAATCAAATTTTCGAGCCGACTCAACTCAACTTGCACCCCTATGCTGAACAACGGTGGCCCTTAAACCTCCGCTCATAAAGATACAAATTAATTTGGAAATCTGCTTTCAAGCTAAGAATACAGCTCTCAAAGTTTTACGGCACTTTAAGCTTAATTTATTACTTACAAGTTGCAGAAACAAAGAAAAAAACTTAATAATCGACCTGAAGGATCGATCTATCTCCCTTGTTCACCAGCTTCATGTTCAAGCCCACTTCACAGAAGGAATCCAACAGGCTTTGACTTCTTCGTTTTTTTCGAACTCCCCAAATATGTACTAGACCCAGTAGAAATACAGGGGAAATAATCCACTTGAGAATTACACATTAATAAGAAAGTCAACGATTCACCTCTTACTCAAGAATTTGGATCACCACCGCTGCAATTGGATCACTCAACTGCTATCAGCTACAGAACTGCTCTGCCGTTGGGCTCTCGATCACCACCGCTGCCATCCCAAGCCTTAGACGGCGTTGAGCTCCGGCCACCACCGTAGGCTTCTAGTCCGCCTGCGCCGATGGAATTGATGAAAGCTGATAGCCCGCCGGCATTAGAGGAACCGGCGGTACCCATTCCTAGTCCCAAGAAATCTAGAGTGGCAGCCGGCTTTGATTCGAAGAGATTGGCCGAGCTCAACATTAGACCTGGTAGTCCGGCAGCCCCGCTGCCGTCATACCGGAGGCCCAGTCCAAGTCCGGCTGACATGGATGTCTGTTCCGGCCATTGAAGCTCGCAGCCGGTAGCAGAGGGAGAGGACGAAGCAGGAAGACCAAAGCCACGCAGGAAGGAGGAACTAGACGCAGCTGCTCCCATCTGAGCGGCCTTCTGCAGCAGCGCCGTGGCAGACATGTGGGCGGAGGGCGGTGGTGCAGCGAACTGGCGGCGCTCCGGCGCCGGAGGAAAGAGAGATGGAGGTCCATTGGAGGAAAGGCAGAGCGAGGGGGGCTCTGCTTCTGTCCGACTCGTGCCACCGATGAGGTCTGAGAAGGATGTTCTTGTTGTTGCAACGGAAGATGCAAAGAGAGTGTTGCCGGCGCAGCTTGTGGTGCTTCCGCTGCTGTTGTTGCAGTTCACGGACATCGACGCCGGCGCTAGTGGCGGCATGTACCGGAGAAGAACGGCAGAGTTTTCTCGGTCTGAATAAGAACAGAGCGCAGAAAGTTGAGATAAAAGGAGTAAGATTTCAAAAGCACTTTTATTATGAAAGGAAGAAGAAAGGGTGCACTAGAGTATATAATGATTGATTGTTTATTCAGTAAAACATAAGTGAATCGATGAAAAAATTGTAGCTTTCTCATCGTTTTTTATTAACTTTCAACTCACAATCACGGAAAGGTGAAAACATTATAGAGAAAATGGAAGAAGATGACAGATTTCAATCAAAACGGCTTTGCAGGCTGGAGAAAAAGCAGCACGACAATAGACTTATAAATCTCTAAATCCCTTTCAAGACGTATCAACTATCGAAGCCTAACTCATCACTTCCAAGACTCCTTGTTCGAAGAACATTAACGACAAAAAGAAACAGCAACGCCATCATCGGCGTATATTTACTGAACAGAGCCGACAAAACTCTACGGAAAAACCATCTCCCATAACCCCCCCAGGCGCCCTAAATTAAAATAAAACGGACATGAAGATCCCAGAATCATAGTACTCCCAAAAAGAAGCAAAAGTGCAAAACCGAGCCACCTTTCTGATCCGGCAGCATGGGAAGCGACACCATCTGTTGCTCTTGCAACGAGGCAGGCGCCGCCGCCGCCGTGGCCGCCTTCTCTTCGCGTCTATTCTCAGAACCATGCGCCCTAGCGCTCTCCTCTGCCAGCGCGTCGCAGAACGCGAGATGTGTTACATAGCTATCTCTCCTGAAAACCAAACGCCATTGCAAAGGTAACCAAATTAACAACAAGCTCCAATATTGGGAAGACACCATTTCTTCATTACCAACCTGGAAAACAGAGTGCCACAGTCGCAGCGGTACTCCCTCGTTCCGCAAGTCTTGGCGTGGGCTTTCCAATCAGACTGGACCGCGTATTTCTTCGAACACTTGTCACACTTCCACTTTTTTTCACCATGCTTGCGGCAAAAATGCTTCTTAATGCCAGTAAGATCGCCGAGGGCGCGAGAAGGGTCGTGGTGAACGCAGCCGGGCTCCGGGCAAACGTAAACCCTCTTCTTCACCTCCTTCCCTGTCCGTTGCCGGAGCTTCCAAGGCAAGTTATGCCCTCGCCGGTGAAGTTGCAGGTTCTGGTCCCTTTGAAACCCTTTATTGCAGATCTCGCAGACGAACCTGTTCGTCGCCATTAAAGTCTTTGGCGATAACACAATCACCTCTGCTTCAGGATCTAATACACAAACAAATCGGAAAACTGCATCATTTTAGCTGGAGAACAGGGAAAAGTATCTTAACGATTGTTTTAGTTCTAGCTTACCTGGCATTCCGGGTAAATTTCTCTTCTTTTTTGCTGGCGGTGGAAGGAAAGCTAGCGCTGCATGATTTTCCGATGAGGCGCTTGCCTCGCCGGAGGCTGAGTTCGATACAGTCATAACAGAGTAGCTCTCAAATTCCACAGGCCTGAGCTAAACTCCAATAACAGCTAGAAGTTGAAGATAAAAAAGAAAAATATTTCGGTGGAATTACAACTCAGCGAGTGGACATCCCCTATTCTTCTGTCGAGAATAGGTACTTTTGCCACCGCCGGCACACCTCTGTTCCGGCAATCGGGTCACCGGAAAAGCTCAAAATCAAAGACTGGTGCTAACTTGCTATCGCCTGATTTCCGGCGACGGGCGGTCGCCGTCACGGAAGATGATGGTTTGGACTACGAGAGAGACAAAAAAGGGAAGTAAACAAAGGAAGGAAGAAGAAGGGACCGGTGCGGTGTTTTAACCGGACACCGTAAACTGTAGTTAGCAGAATCGTCAAAAAGGTCAATAGCCCAGGATCTATCCGTCCACGTGTCACATGATGCGAGAAGGAGCAGCGCGCGGCATCTGTCTTGGTTCGTAAGATTAGTGGCAGTTTTCAGGTCTTTGTCGTTTAGCGCGGGAGAAATTTTTGTGCGCCTTTCCCATTTGTTTCAAACTTCGGGAAAACAATGTATAATAATAATATAATAATAAATACTACATAGATAAATTTATGTCTTTATTATAATTAAATTATTTAGGCATTTTAAGATACTTCATCACTAGGATTTAACAAAAATAAGTATCACTATCTTGATTCATCCATGACTTCAGCTGTAACATCTCTCTCTCTTCTAGATACTTTAACTTACATTAGGGAGAGACATGTGGTAAGAGGGATTAGACTAGGTATTGACCTTAGAGCCTAAGGAGTTAGAGTAGACTCACATGGGGCCCACTATAGGGTTCAAGTCAACTTAAGTCAAACTAGCCCAAATTGAAACCATAAGTGCAACTTGGCCTCACCACTATATCCTTAGCCCTAAAAGAAATCTAAGTGACCCAAAAGCCCCATCATGGGTCACCCATTGACCCAATTTGACCAAGTCAACTCTAAAGTCAACTCTAGCCATAATTTGGTCAAAGCCACACATAGGACCAGTTAGACCAAGTAGGGCATCACCATGACCCAACCCATGTTGGGTGATGTCATGGGGCTCATGACAATCAAGTGGGGCCAGCCCACTCATCAAATTGAGCAAGTCAACCTCAAAGTCAAACTTGGTCAACCTTAGGCCTAAATAAGAAATTCAAGAATCAAGCTCATTTCTAATGGTCCAAGGCCTTGAACCATGTCCCAACCCATGATTGGTGGTGTCATAGTGTCCATGACCATCAAGTGGGGCTAGCCCACCCATCCAATTGACCAAGTCAACCCTCAAAGTCAACTTGGTCAACATAAGGGGTAAAGGAGGAAATAAGAAGCTAAGCTCATGACCCATGGCCCATTAGCAGCCCAAGTGCCCAATTACAGCCCCTACCCTCTGGTTTTGGAGGGAAGTGACATGCATGGGGGATAGTTTGGTCATTTTCCCAAGAGGTGGAGAGAGAGAGAGAGAGGGAAATAAGGAGTGAAAGCCATGTGACCTTCCTCCTCTCTGCCCAAGCACATATCTGAGCTTCCCAGCTCATTTTTGACAAAATTTAAGAGATGGTGGACACTTGGCAGCCAAGGTGAAGCATCCAATGTAGAGGCAGACCACCCCCTTGATGGCCCTCCTTATACAACCACTATCAGCCAAAAACAACCCATGCACTAGCTTCAGAACACTAAGAGAAGTTGAAATCAAGTCCTGGATCAAGGCAACCCGTGGAGAAACGAAGCTTGGAGTTAGCTCGTCGGAGGTGAAGTCGGCCATGGCACACCGCCACCACACCCGCCGCCAAGCCCGTCTCCAGGTTCGTTTCTCCTCCACTCCCCTTGTGCTAGCCTTCTAGATCAATTAGGAGAGACATCAGGCTCAATTAAACCTGATTCCATGAGAGCATTTCAAAAAAATCAGGAGTTTTGGAGGAGCTCGGATTCGCCGGAAACTGACACCTCCAGCGGGCAAGTCGCCGTCAAACACATGCCCCCACCTCAACGGAGGTGGTGGTGGTGGACGACTGGGGAGGTGGCTGGATGGCCGAGAAATTTGAGATCAATGTGCAACAGGACGAGGCGATCTTGACCATCCGCTAGAGGAGGAAGGCAACCGGATGCCATCTATTTTGATGAATATTAAACTATAACTTTATTTGATTTCTGTCACATTAATTTCAGTACCTCGCTTATTAATTGTAGGCCCTTTATGGGCAGATTCAGAAACAGTCACCAATATGAAAGTTGTAGCTCTTGATCTTACCTTTAATTGGGCACTTTAATCAAGCCATTTGGAGCACTGTATCTCCTTGTAGGGTCATTCTCCTAGAACTGCTCCTAGTCCAGGTGAGAAATTGAAATGGTTATACCTAATAGGTTACAACTCCACATGAATTGAAATTTGGACCATGCATGTGTATATACTATATCTAGCTTGTGCCTAAAAATCAGAATTTTTGAAGAACATTTCCCTTTTATGTAATCCATAATTTAATTTATCAAATAAATATGATTTATGGAGATTTACAACCCCAAATGTCCCCCAAATTTGGGTGGCATGACTTTAAGGTCATTTTATAGTCCTGATAAAAATTTAGAGTCATTTGGACCTCTGCATGTTAGAGGATCAAACTTGTATGATTAAGGTATAAGTGTGTATGGTGTGTCAATAACAAAAAAGGGGCAAAATGGGAATTAAGCCCATGTGACTCACTGCATGCCAATGAAATTTTGGCTAGGGGTTTATGGAGGTGAAATACTTCTTTCATGGGAAAATTGAGATTTTTGGAATAAAAATTCTCATAGTTTAAATTTATTTCACAATTAGCACACTTATATGTCGTGATAGGCAATTAGGACATATGAACTTGGAAAATTCTAAATCACTGTCACAAACCTTAAAATACCATTTTATTTCTCTGGAAAAATTAGTGAAATTTTTGAGAAATATTTCATGTGTAAATAGTACAAATTCCATTTATGCCCTTATTTGATTTTGATTAAAAGTGGGACGACAAACAGTACTTGGATCATTATGAAATTTTTCTTGACCATCATTTCATTATTGTGCACGTCTATAATTTTTATTAAAAATTTTTGGACGATTGGTTATGATATTTATAATAATAAGGGCATTTTTTTAAAATATCTTGAGTTGTGGTGATCATAGGTCAAACCTTCTTGGAAATTATGAAAATCTGTTAAGTCCACTACCATGATGATCCTAACATCTTGAAAGTTTCTCTGAATTTATGGGTGAATATTTTTGGTACTTCATTTGTAAAAGGGCAATTTTTTAATATTAGTCGAAAATATAAAACATGGGTCAAACCACTTTGCAAAATTTGGATATTTTGTACACTAATCTTTTATACCAAGATGAACATCAGATAAAATAATTAGACCTTGAGGACCTCTGGTTTTGATAGTTCATGTTCAATATGACTTAGGTCACGTAATTAAATTATTTTAATTATGGCCAAAATGATTAGAAAAATTATGGATTTCTGATTTACCACTGATTACCATATGATGAACCCATGATAAAAATTTGGATGTCTTGGACCCAAGGAATTGGAAGTAATCCCACATGGGCTATGGATAGGCCTTGGGTTGCATTCAGTAATAAATGACATATAGTGTTAGGTTATTCAAACCATATGAAAATATTACATAGCCACCTAAAGTCATGATTAAAGTTTTGTGTATCTTTAGAAGTGTTTTTAGTTCATGAAGACCAACAGGTAGGTTTGCACCACACTTAAGGGTTTTCGAGTTCGCACCGTCTATGCAACAGATGCATAAGGGTGGGTTGGGTAGGACATTCAGGGTAATGGAATATAATTGAATTTGTAGGATCAAGCGCATACCCAACTGTTCCAAAAGCCCGGACTATTGAAAAGGGTGCTACTTAATTTCTTAAATAAGTAGCAGAGCGTCACGGATCAAGTGAAGGAACGCCGGACCCAACAATCCCCCCCCCACCCGACGTCCAGCACATCCCGTCAGCTCAGAGGTGGGGTTACCACATGGCTCAGAGGTGGGGTTACCACATGTCCACGGTTGTCTGACCCGCTAGACCCACACAGGTAGAAGGGAAAAATTGGGATTTAATAGCGCCCCCCCCCCCCTCCCCCCGGTCTTGAACCTGTGACCTCCTCTGATACCAAATATAGGATCAAGCACATACCCAACTGTTCCAAAAGTCCGGACTGTTGGAAAGGGTGCTACTTAATTTCATAAATAAGTAACAGAGCGTCACGGATCAAGTAAAGGAGCGCCGGACCCAACAGAATTTAAGACATGTTTTGGAGGCAATAAAACCCTGGTTAGAATCCTAGGTTATGTCACTACTTAGTGTCGAGCGCTAGTGTGCATAGTCACTTAAGAGAACAACTAGATCGTAGTTCGACGAAAGATCGTCGATCTCCTAAGAAGTACTTTAAGTAATTAGGGTTACTCAAGAGCAACAACAAGAGTGGGCTATTATATCGGGTAGTCACCAATAATAATAGGTGTCTTAGAAAGGGGGATTTGGGATTCAACTCATCGTATTCCCTAGTACTGCTGCGAGTCCTCCACCAGGTAAACCTCGAGAAATCCAGGATTAACCCTAAGTCTCTAAGTACAATTAAAAGTTAGACAAGAGTAGTTTAATAGGTTAGGTTGAAGGAATAATGTAACAATCTCACCTGTGTAGGGTTGTCGGGATACAAGACGGGTTAGTCCTGCGAGCTGAAGGCTCGGGAGTTTTTATAGCATTCTCACCCTTATTGGGTTGGAGGGATTCAGTACGAGTTAGTCATGCGAGCTAGAGGCTCGGGAGTTTGATATTAGGACAGGTTAGTCCTGCGAGCTGGAGGCTCGGGAGTTTGATATCAGGATGAGTTAGTCCTGCGAGCTGGAGGCTCGGGAGTTTGACATCAGGATGGGTTAGTCCAGTGAGCTGGAGGCTCGGGTTGAAATAACTTGCATGTGCATAGAAACATATTTGTGGCAAGTCATGCGGTACTGGGCCAATCGTCACACCAATGACAGTACGATGACTCTGGCGAGGTGTGAGGGTTTGAGGGGCCAGTGGGTTATTTTACACTACAGTCTGGAGGACGATCCCCGAAAACACACACTTGACCAAAAAGACTGGTGGGATAGCCAACAATTAGTTCTCATAGACTCTATAGTGTACCTATGACGTGTACATGGGCGTATGAGAGGTCTAGGCCTGGTTGTGTGCATAGCCGCCTATGAGTGGAGATGCTCGCTCCACTATTGTCGTAGCCACAACGATAGTACCAGAGAGTTCAGCTAACTCTAAAAAATGGGAACTAAAGGTCTGTGATCATAGATTCGTGTGGGTGAGTTGCACTTGTATGAATCATACCATACATAACACATCATAGCATACATACATACTTAGGACGTTCATATTATATATCCTTATCATATAAATTAGTATGAGCCCTTTTATATGATAAGTTACAATTCTTGAAACCTTAACTTATAAGTCTGTATGTGCATTCATATAAGTTAAGGTACTCCCGTGATGGTAACATAACTGGAGTTATTTACTTTCCTGCTCAGTACTTACTTTACTTTACTGCTCTTCTTTTCAGTACTACTGTTCTTTACTTGTCATGCCTTGTGCTATATAGAACTGTAAGAATAATATCATATCTGCTAGATAGATTTATTTATGATATAATAGTTCCACTGTCACCCTGCATTTGATACTATTTTTTATCCTCCATTTTCGTCCTCCCGCACGGTGCCTAGGAGTCGCGGGGGCGAGGCACTGACAAAATAGCTTAGTCTTTATGACTAATGGCCGGTTGTGATCGTATGAGCTTGAGGCGCTGGAGCACCAACACGACTAGCAGGAAGAGGTAGTAGGACTTGAGGAGCAGATGTCACGCACTGCTACTACAGCTCAGCGTTAGGTGACGACGAATGTTTCAATTTTTGTTTCTGCTTAGAGTGACGTGTGAGAGAGTGATTTATTCATATGGCATGTACCCAGCATAATCTCTTACTCTCTATTGTTCTCATTGTTGGACTGCACTTATATATATATATATATATATATATATATATATATATATATATATATATATATATATATATATGTGTGTGTGTGTGTGTGTGTGTGATGTTCTGTGATGTGGACTTGCTTCCATTTATAGTTGTACTTTTGTTCTCAATTGCCCTACATGTTAAATGATCGTAGTAGCCGGCAGGATTGAAGTCATAACCCGTGTATTAGTGTTAGTGTCACCGTAAGGTGGCAGTTCTGGCAATAAGACCGGTAACTCTTTGGTAAGGGGAGAGGTCTTACATCATCAAACTAATATTTTGTTTGGCGCATCAGTGGCAGTTCTAAACGCGCGAGTTAAACCGTCATTCGTTAACAACCACCTAAAAAATTTCATCCATTTGAACATAAAAGTGATGAATGAATGAAATTCTTTAGGCGTGGGTTAAGGAATGACATTTTAACACTCATGTTCTCGACCGCCATTACCGTGCCAAACGTAGTCTAAGACTGTGATTGGCTTGACGGCCATCGTGCGGTAGTTATGAGTTTTGGTTCGTGAATGCTTGATCTCATCTACCTAACTTCATCAACTTTTATGTTCAAACCTAGTTTTCTTTTCTTGATGGCAGTGATAGCCATTCTAATGTCAAACATATGGTGTTTTCATCCGAACAAAAATATCGTGCCAGACAATGCCTTGGACAATAATGAAATTTAAATATAACATTATTCACAGATTTGTGGTTAATAGTTAAAGAAAATAGGTCAATGGCTTAGTAAATGTAATTAACGGTTAAAATCATATTATTTGTACTTTTTAAATTAAATATTTAAGCTCTTTTTCATTTATCTTCTCATTTTCTTTCTTTAAAAGCCCACTTTCTAATTATAAGGATCTTCTTCCTTTGTGATGGCGGATTCAGAGGGGGACTTGAGGGACACTGATCCCCTATTATTTTTCAAAATATTTTGTATATTTAGATTACTCTTGTCGAGACAATGAGTTTTCACTACATATACGTCAAAAACGGTGGCTAGATGAGGGAGAAACAACTTCGATAAGATGGAAACGTTAAAAAAAATTGAAGAAAGTTGATGGCTAGCACCCGATGTTAAAAATTTTAGAACATTGCGACACATCAAAATTTTTTTGTGTACCTCATTATCAATTCATGCACCCCCATTATTAATTATCTGGATCCATTATTGCTCAAATGGAATGTCTACTTCATGGTATGAATGAATTCTAACTATTGATCCACTATTACTCAATGATGCGGAATTTTTTATTAAAAATAATATTATAGGATGAGAACAATGAACCCGTCATATCACCTAGAAATTAATTTGAACAGATTATTCATTTTATGCAAGTGGAGAGGATCCTAATTCCTACACACAATATATATTAATATAAATAACCATAAAAATGAATGTTGAAATTTTTTATTTCAATAGCCTAGATATGAAAGCATATTTCCTCCAAAATAATAATAGGGCGTTGTTATAGACAAACCGGATTTGACTATATACAAACTTTCACTATATACAAACCAGTACAAATCAGAAATTGTTATCCGTAAACAAAATTGTTATATACAGACCAGTTCAAAAATTTAAAAAAAAATGTTTCTCTTTTGTAAACACCATAACATATTAAAACAAAATTAATGACTTCATTAGATAGACATTAAATTTTTTTTAAAATTCAAGATATAAATAAGGAGTGCATTGAAACCCAAAATCTTATGCAAATATGTCATTTCTTCCGATCAATAACGTCAATTGATTAGTTCCTGCAATAAAAACTAAAAAATTAGACACGTTTGAAGTGTATCCAAATACATTAAAATATAATTTAAGCGTGCAAAAAATTCTAACCTTTTGACTTAGAAAACTTCATTATATACTATATCGCATATGTTCATCTGTTGAGTTGGAGGAGGTAATCGTGATATATATATATATATATATATATATATATATATATATATATATATATATATATATATATATATATATATATATATATATATATATATATATATATATATCTTTCCATTTGCTTGCAATCGGATCATGATATTTCCGCCAATATGAGATAATATGAGGCAAAGGACACCCGTCATGCATCAGTAAATGTATGAAATGGTTACCATCTATATAACTCATTGCAACTAGCTTCTGTGTAGGTGGCGGTGGGGAGCTCAATGGAAAAAATGTGAGACTCTGAATTGCTGAAATTTGGACAAAAGTAATGTTATTGCAAGAAGCTACAACAAGACCCATGTCCGGCATTGACATCCATTTATTTAGAGTGCTGGTATCTCATTACATTGAAGAGAGGATAACAACTCTTCCCATCTTTCTTTGCCAAAAATACCAACATACATGCTACAATGAACTTTTAGTTCATTGATAAGATCCAACCTAACTTGCGCCCAATTTTCTCCCATCTCCAAAGCACGTCCAATGACACGATACCCACAATGACCATCCCCAATGACATTGTGAACCTCTTTGATATGCTCTGCTAAGTAAGTTGGCATTTGCTTGCAAACCTCTACAAAAAAACGTTGCCTTGAAGTAAGTGTAGGTGTCCTCATTTGGTAGTCCGTTCTCCTCATTGTTAATGCTTTCTTTGGTTGTTTCTTTTGTACCCCCCAATTTTCCGTCATCATAACATGTTCAAATAAAGATGGATCTCTTTTGGTAGATTTTGAGTCATCTTTTAGCCTTTTGAAACTTCCCCTGGGCCTTCCCTTTAAACTTTTTGGCACTTTTTGTTAAGATAATTTTTCTCCTAAGTATGAAAGAGGATTAGCCATCTTTGACCTGAAATTCAACATGTGCTCTTAAAGGAAGCTTCTAGGAAATTGTCCAAAGGAAGCTTCATGTCAAATGACATGTGTTTTTGACCGAGGGAAGCTTCATGGAAGGTTCATCCACATGTCATCTACCACACCTACCTCCTTGATTTTGGACCTATAAATAGGGATGAAGGAGGAGAGGTAAGACATCCACTTCTCTCCAAACTCAAGCATTGAAAGATCCAGAGAGGCTTTTGCGGCAATCGTCTTAGTTTGGGAGAGCTTTCGGATGTCGTTGTACGACGTTGACAAAGAGTACTTCGCCTACACGGATTGGATCTAGAGCAGATATTGGCAAGGATTCGAAGAGGCATCTTGGAGAGGATTTGTGTAATCCGTCTCATCCGCCGCTGTCGGTAACTTGCAGTTTTTCTGTTGTTATTTATTGTATTGTGTAGTGTGAAGCTGGTGGAGATCCTTTGTGGATCGGTGGAGGGAAAGCATGTAATCCGTGCGTGTGTTTATCACACACTTTTAGTGGAGGCTTTCCGGGTTGGACTCCGATCGTCCCGTGGTTTTTCGCCCAAGTTGGGTTTTCCACGTAAAAATTCTCTGTGTGCTTTTCTGTGTTTTTTGTTCCTTTTTATTTCCGTATTGTATTGTTGTTTCCGCTTGCATACCGCTGAACGCGGTCGCACAGGTTGCTCGCTCAAAAATTAAAACAGGTGCTCTGGTCGGGATTGGTTGCTCGCATTCCCAACACTTTTGGGTCCCTTGTTTGTGTTGAAGTTGGATACATTATCTCCCTTAACTTCCTCTTTATTTATTGCTTTTGTTCACTAGTTGTTTCATTAAATCGTATGTTAATACCTTCAAACTCGGATGCGATATCTTCTGAAAAATGAACCTCGGAAATTTGTGTCAATTGTAAGTGTTTCCAATGAGGATGTATCATACATGTAGGAAATGGTGTAGATTGTGTAATATAAGTTACTAACTAATGTGCACAGGGTAATCCCATTGAATATCTTACTTTGTGTGCACACTCCAATGTTTAACAATAAGTTGAGGCTTTCACTTTATCTTCCTCTTCTTTAATGACTTTCAATGCACTTAGAGAAACACACTCAACAAGATTTATGTATAGTGGACCCGTATACAAACTGCTTACTTGAATCGCGCTTTGCCCAAAAGATCTCTTAATATCTGTATGCTGTAAATTAATTATTTGGTCAAACTTTTTCCATACGGTTGTCAAATTACAAATGGAGACTTCCAAAAAATTTTTCAATTGAGAGGACCCACTTTCTACGCGATTTGTAGTAGCATTTCCCAAGTGTAAATATTTATCTATCCATGCTGAAACGAAATACTCTTTGTAGGGTTCAATCCAATTGTTGACGACATACGTGAATACCTTCGGATTTTTTTTTCTGCGTAAGCTATTAACAATAGGTTGAACTCCATATTATATTCCACCTCTGTTTTTGCATTCACTAACCGTTGCCATTGACCCAAAAATTGATCGCACTCAATACCTTTTGTAAATAGTTTTCTGCAATGCGCCAAAATGTTTCTATGAATATGTACTTGGCATAACAAATTTTTTGAATGAGGAAAAATAAGCTTCATGGCATTCATCAGCGCTAACTCCCTATCTGTCACCAACACAATTGGTAAAGAACTCGAATCAAGAATAGTTTTAAAGCACTCAAGAGCCCAACAGTAGCTTTGCTCTGCCTCGTCTGACAGGAATACAAATGCACCGAAAAATGACTGATTGGTAGAAGTTACCCCAACAATCGATAATAAAAGCATCTGATACATATTAGTTTTGTAAGTACAGTCCAATTGAAATACGGTTGGAAACAAGCGACACAACTTAATGGAAATCGGATGTGCAAAAAACAAGTTTTCCAATAATGAACCATTCTCTGTCACTCGACTATAACAAACATATACAACATCAGTAACACATTTATAGAGGAATTGAATTGGAGTTCGGCCTCTCAATTCTTGCTTATGAAGAGCCGCTCTATGATTGTAAATAGTTTTAATGGTTGTGGTATTTTTTGACTCTTCTGCTTTAGAGATGAGAGTATTTTACGGGGTTTTACACCAGAGACAAACATACTCTCAACAAGTTGTTCCTCATTTTTATCCAACCGACAAGCATATCCGTGTGCCTCTAAATGCACGGCACAATGATTGTGCTTTCCACACAACACTTCCACTCGTCATTCTTCCACATATATTTCCTTCTGACCTCTCACTTGAAATGGACACCCACCTTTCTTTGAAGTTGTCTTGCGGATGTTTTTGTTAATTTGTTTGGGATTCTCACGTTTAAAACCGGTTCTATCGCATCCCAAAAGAACGCGCGGACGTGGTCTATCTGTGACTTTATCAGAACCTAAAATCGTGACAACAAAGCTGAGGCTTCTGCCAATATTACGTGCCCAATCGATCAGCTCTTCTCTTGATGTAAAAAATTGAAGTCGTTTGAAAAAACGAGGTCACATCTATACAAATATTGCAACAAAATAAACGAACGAAATAACCTGTTCATAATCCAAATAATATACAAAACTAAACATGTGCTAAATTTCAAAAAATTGATTTGTATATAGCCAATATTGGTTTGTTTATAACAACGCACTAATAATAATGTGTCGACTGGTGGATAATCCTGAAGTAATTTATTAGATTGACACGTGTCGTGTATTTTGGGATATAATGGCAGGGGACATCCACCTACTTTTAATTAAACATGTGCTTTTTTACCTGTTGCTTGTTAAGCCATCTTTTCTCACCAGGTGTTAACGGGTCCCCATGTCGGGCTACTAATCGCTTTGTGGAAGCAGAAAGAGCTTAATTAATTTATTATAATCAATAATTTAATTTAATCCATTATTTATCAAGGCCAACTGTTTACTCCTTCGAGGAGATTGAATCCAACCTGAACAGACACTACATGCACATGCGATATGACTGTTGGGCCGGGCCGGCTGACCGGCCTAGTGGGTCAGGTTATTAAAGCGGATGGGGTCTCGTGCGGTCAACCGAGAATGGTTGCCCTATTTATAACCAAATAATGTTCAGTAATCAGTATATATTATATAAACTATTTACATTTTATCCATGTTAAGTCGGCCAGACTCCAAGGTTGCGTTTGGTATGGCTTATCGTAACTTATTTGCTCTGTTGAGGTTGGACAAAAACGTCATTGTCATAGTAAGTATGTTTGATATTACAAATATTACAAAAAAAAATTAGTTTGAGAGATAAGATTTTGATATGAAAATACTATTTTTGTCCAAACTCGCCAGAGCAAATAATTGACTTATTTTCACACGGCCACATGAATCGAAACAGTGTAACCGCTTGACCGGTGAAAATAAACCGCAAAACAAAGGCTAAAAGGATAAAGAAGGAACAAAGTTAAACGGAAAGGGATTTCTGAATATAAAGCCGCCAAACTGGGGCTTGGTCAAAGAGCGTGACTTTTAATTAAATAAACGGGCAGCATTTTGTAGTGGCAGACTCGCAGTTGTTCCCATTTCCTGCCGCGTTAACTTAATTTAATATTCTATACAAGTGCCCGACACGGGGCTCCGCCCCTACGGTCAAGCGCGACAGTACCCAGCCTGCCCACGGCGGGTTTCGCCCGCCCACCCGCTCGAAGCTGGCCCCAGCCCATCGGGTCGGGCTTCGCCCGCCCACCCACGCGAAGCCAGCACCAACCCGCCCGGCCCAGCCGTAATTTCCATGGCATAAGGGTGAATCAACCTTTGGTGCAAGGGCAAAATTGGAAAGCCCAATGTTGCACCAAAGGGGGTTTCTTCTTTATAGAATAGTATAGATATACCTGATCACCTCCATGGATTCTATTCTCTCTCTCTTTCAAAATAAAAAAAAGTGTCATCAACAATAGTTTATGCTGCGATATGATAACAATTATAATCATCAACAATTAACAAGAAAAGTAAACTAGTTATGAACATAAAAGTGGATGAAATTTTTTTGAATGGAAAAAAAATTTGGTACCTTCTTATGGTCGGCTCGGCTAATGAAAATATGTGAATTGGTGGAACCACGTCGCACAAATTTACTGTGCACTGCGAACCCCATAAACTGACAGACTTCTGGTGTATTTGATTGATGGGGACCTAAAAAAAAGGCCCGATTGACGGACCGTATATTTGCTCCTATGAATGGCCGTGGCGGTTCATAGCCACTGCATTCATGATTCCCACGGTTACGTCAAACTGAGCCTAAAATAGGAACGTTGATGCAACACGAGTCATCTGGCCAACACAATAATTCTAGTGAATAAAAGAATATAAAAGAGAGTGATTAGTTGGGCTGAAAATTAGTTAGAACTGAGATCACGCAATTAAAATATGTGTAAGCATATATACAAATAGTAGCAGTTAAAAAAATGGTTTCCATATTCACACAACATTAAAAAAAATGGTTTCCATGGAACCAGATTGGGGTTGGGTGGTGGCTGATGTGAGAAGGTTGTTGATTTTTGGTTTGAACCGATCACCATAATTAAGAAAAAATGGATCTTTTTTATTTGATTGTCATTGACTGTCATAATTAGAATGACATAATTAGAAATTGCAAAGTTGCCATGAAATTTGATTATGCCGTGATAAATAAAATGGGGCCCTGTTCACGGTGGTGGATGAATCGCCTGGAGCCAGGTTGAAGGATTTCTTGGAGATAGCCGGCCTGTGAGAAGGTTTCAGCCGCTTTGGAGATAGAAGATCAGCCTCTCTCTCTCTCTCTCGCTCGTGCACTCTGAGAGGCCGTTGGCCTTGGGTGTTGTCGCCGGTCTTGGAGGAGGTAGCCGCCGGCGTTGTAAGAGGGAGTTGCCGTCAGGCTTGCTAGAGTTTGTCGTCGGCGTTGCAAGGAACGTTCTTTGGAGCGGAGAGACGCGGTGTCGACGGCGTGTGCGTGTGTCGTTAGCCTCGACGGAGGTTTCTCTCCGGTGGTGGCGTTATTCTCTGGTGGTGGTGCGGTTGAACGTCGGACTTCGCCGTGGATCGTACGTGTCTGGTGCACCCTCGGCGTATTTACCGGACGGTCATTTTTCTCCTGTTTTTCTTTGTATTTGAATTTATATTTTCATTATATAAATTGTGTGGTTATTTTTGTGTTCTTATTAACCTGTAATATTTTATAGCTGTGCTTGTGTGTGTACCGATTTTACAATAAGTGGTATCAAAGCCAGGTTGCGAGTAGGTGACTGATTTGACGTTCCAGTTTCAGGTTTGGGTCAACGGTAGGTGACGACATCGGTCCGCTCCCTACCTTCCCAGATCTGATCCGTGAATTAATCATATTGCCTAAAGGTACTGCAGGTAGCTATGATAGGGAAGAACACCGTGTTGGCCAGATATTTGGTGGAGAAATTTGACTGCAGCGGGAACTTTCGTCTATGACAGATTTGAGTCAAGGATATGCTGGTTGAGCAGGGGTTGATCCAAGTTCTGCGGGGGCGTGATACTTTTCCCGCTCCGGTGAAGGATTCTGAGTGGATGGAGATGGATGAGCGCGCCACTAGCACTATCAGGATGTGCGTCGACGACAAGGTGCTGTTCAACGTCAGTATTGAAGAGTCCGCCGACACGCTATGGGAGAAGCTTGAGGGAATTTACATGAGCAAGCCGTTGACCACGAGACTGTTACTGAAGCAGAGATTGTACGGCCTGAAGATGCAGGAAGGTGGTAACCTGCAGGAACACTTCAACATGTTCAATGGACTTCTAAGCCAACTGCATATGGTTGGTGTGAAGGTGGAGGAAGAAGACAAAGCCTTATTGCTTCTTACCTCGCTCCCAGCATCGTATAAGCACATGCAGACCACTCTATTGTATGGGAAGGATACAATAGATGTGTAGCAGATCACGTCTGCGTTATTGTCCAATCAGATGCTGTCGACCGCTCCTGAGGGTGAGCATGCTTTGGCAGTAGGAGGACAATGAGGGAGGCAGTTCGAGAAGTGGTCTGGAAGTGCACGAGCCAGATCAGCATCGAGAAAGGCAGTGACGTGCTGCCATTGCAGGCAGAGTGGCCATATCAGGAGAAATTGTCCGCAACGTGCGCAGATTTTCGCGGACGTCCAGGATGCGGGCAAGGCGGCGGTAGCTACGACAGATGATAGTGATGTATCTCTCCTCATCACTGAGAGTCCATGTGACTCTGATAGTTGGATATTGGATTCTGGTGCTTCGCAACACATTTGCTCAGATGCAGGGATGTTCAGTTCACTGGAGGTGGCGACTGGGTCGATCTTTCTAGGTGACGGCTCAGCATGTGAGGTCAAGGGGACAAGGACGGTGAACATCAGGGTTCGGACCTAGGGTGCAGCTCACACCCACTTCTCCCAAGCTGCCCCTTGGTGAGAGACCTGAATTTGGGAAATGACCCTTGACTCTAGCGTGGAGGTCCCACCGCACATGGCTGCGCCCGGCCCCCAGCGGGCTGCGCCCGCCGTGGAGGGCGCCGCTTATATTTAAATATTTAAAAAACCTCCTTATATTTAAATATTTTAAAAATATTATAATAATATTTATGCAATAATATTTAAAATATTATAATATAATATTTAAAAAAAAGCCTGCTTAGGCGGGATTAATCCCGCATAATTAATCCCGCCTGGGATTTAATCCCAGGCGGGATTTAGTCCCACACCGCGAGATTACTTTGGCTTTTCACGTATATATGAGTTTGTGCCTGTGTATTTCTATTTGCGGGTCCAAAACTGGCGGGTTGGTCTGTTTGTTAGGCTGGCGGGCGGGTCTGCGCTTTGCGGGCACCAAACATTTACGGCGGGCGGGCAGGCGGGTTTGCATTTTGGGCTTAATTTTGGACTGGGCTGGTGGGTTGTAGGGTGCCCTACAAAATATGTAGATTTGAGAGGCCCTATATATGTTTAGGAGACCTAAGAAAAATATGAACGACCCTGATTCGTTGTTGTGATCAACTGCTGTGATCAAATATTTAGTTTATATTGAACGGTCGTGATCTGATTCCGATACTTCTTTATAATAGATAAAGAGATGCAGGAAGGTGGTAACCTGCAGGAACACTTCAACATGTTCAATGGACTTCTGAGCCAACTGCATGTGGTTGGTGTGAAGGTGGAGGAAGAAGACAAAGCCTTATTGCTTCTTACCTCGCTCCCAGAATCGTATAAGCACATGCAGACCACTCTATTGTATGGGAAGGATACAATTGATGTGTAGCAGATCACGTCTGCGTTACTGTCCAATCAGATGCTGTCGACCGCTCCTGAGGGTGAGCATGCTTTGGCAGTAGGAGGACAATGAGGGAGGCAGTTCGAGAAGTGGTCTGGAAGTGCACGAGCCAGATCAGCATCGAGAAAGGCAGTGACGTGCTGCCATTGCAGGCAGAGTGGCCATATCAGGAGAAATTGTCCGCAACGTGCGCAGATTTCCGCGGACGTCCAGGATGCGGGCAAGGCGGCGGTAGCTACAACAGATGATAGTGATGTATCTCTCCTCATCACTGAGAGTCCATGTGACTCTGATAGCTGGATATTGGATTCTGGTGCTTCGTAGCACATTTGCTCAGATGCAGGGATGTTCAGTTCACTGGAGGTGGCAACTGGGTTGATCTTTCTAGGTGACGGCTCAGCATGTGAGGTCACGGGGACAAGGACGGTGGACATCAGGGTTTGGACCTAGGGTGCAGCTCACACCCACTTCTCCCAAGCTGTCCCTTGGTGAGAGACCTGAATTTGGGAAATGACCCTTGGCTCTAGCGTGGAGGTCCCACCGCACATGGCTGCGCCCGCCCCCCGGCGGGCTGCGCCCGCCGTGGAGGGCGCCGCTTATATTTAAATATTTAAAAAACCTCCTTATATTTAAATATTTAAAAATATTATAATAATATTTATGCAATAATATTTAAAATATTATAATATAATATTTAAAAAAAAGCCTGCTTACGCGGGATTAATACAGCATAATTAATCCCGCCTGGGATTTAATCCCAGGCGGGATTTAGTCCCACACCGCGAGATTATTTTGGCTTTTCGCGTATATATGAGTTTGCGCCTGTGTTTTTCTATTTGCGGGTCCGAAACTGGCGGGTTGGTCTGTTTGTTAGGCTGGCGGGCGGGTCTGTGCTTTGCGGGCACCAAACATTTACGGCGGGCGGGTTTGCATTTTGGGCTTAATTTTGGACTGGGTTGATGGGTTGTAGGGTGCCCTACAAAATATGTAGATTTGAGAGGCCCTATATATGTTTAAGAGACCTAAGAAAAATATGAACGGCCCTGATTCGTTATTGTGATCAACTGCTGTGATCAAATATTTGGTTTATATTGTACGGTCGTGATCTGATTCTGATACTTCTTTATAATAGATAAAGAGATGCAGTAAGGTGGTAACCTGCAGGAACACTTCAACATGTTCAATGGACTTCTGAGCCAACTGCATGTGGTTGGTGTGAAAGTGGAGGAAGAAGACAAAGCCTTATTGCTTCTTACCACGCTCCCAGCATCGTATAAGCACATGCAGACCACTCTGCTGTATGGGAAGGATACAGTAGATGTGGAGCAGATCACGTATGCGTTACTGTCCAGTCAGATGTTGTCGACCGCTCCTGAGGGTGAGCATTCTTTGGCAGTAGGAGGACAATGAGGGAGGCAGTTCGAGAAGGGGTCTGGAAGTGCACGAGCCAGATCCGCATCGACAAAGGCAGTGACGTGCTGCCATTGCAGGCAGAGTGGCCATATCAGGAGAAATTGTCCGCAGCGTGCGCAGATTTCTAGGGACGTCCAGGATGCGGGCAAGGCGGCGGTAGCTACGGCAGATTATAGTGATGTATTTCTCCTCATCATTGAGAGTCCATGTGACTCCGATAGCTGGATATTGGATTCTGGTGCTTCGCAGCACATTTGCTCAGTTGCAGGGATGTTCAGTTCACTGGAGGCGGCGACTGGGTCGATCTTTCTAGGTGACGACCCAGCATGTGAGGTCACGGGGACAAGGACGGTGGACATCAAGGTTCGGACCTAGGGTGCAGCTCACACCAACTTCTCCCAAGCCGTCCCTTGGTGAGAGACCTGAATTTTGGAAATGACTCTTGGCTCTAGCGTGGAGGTCCCACCTCACACCCGGAAGACCTTTGAGATCCCCCCTCCCTAGACAATGCCGAGTTAGGTGCCTTGGAGCATGAAGAGGATGAGTAGTGGTCAAAAATTGATCCCTCTCTAAGGCACCCCAAGGGTCTATTTATAGATTTTTGGGGATGGCCTGCCAATAGCGCAATCATGCTGCTCTGAAATTACTGAAATACCCCGGGGCTGGTCTGCCAATAGCCAAACTTCGCTGTTCTGAACAGTTATTCGCAGCCCACCAAGGGCAAAATAACAGACACTCAAGCCGGGCGAGCTACTCAAGCCGGGCGAGTTGCTCAAGCTGGGCGAGCTCCTTAAGCCATGCGAGCTGCTCAAGCCGGGCGAGCTGCTCAAGCCGGGCGAGTTGCTCTAGGGTCGGGGCGGGTGCCGACCTCGCACCGCACCCGCCCCTTGAAGAGGGGCCGGGGCGAGTACCGGCCTCATGTCGTACTTGCCCCCTAGAGAAGGGGTCGGAGCGGGTGTCGGCCTCCCGCAGCACCAGCCCCCTGAAACTGGCCGGGGCGAGTATCGGCCTCCCGCCGTACTTACCCCGTGGAGAAGGGGTCGGGGCGGGTGCCGGCCTCCTGCCTCACCCGCCCCCTGAAACTGGCCGGGGCGAGTACCGGCCTCCCGCCGTACTCGCCCCTAGAGAAGGGGCCTGGGAGGGTGTCGGCCTCCCGCCGCACCCGCCACCTGAAATTGGTCGGAGCGAGTACCGGCCTCCCGCCGTACTCTCCCCCTCGAGAAGGGGTCGGGGCGGGTGTCGGCCTCCCGCCGCACCTGCCCCCTGAAAATGGCCGGGGCGAGTGCCGGCCTCTCGCCGTACTCGCCCCCTCGAGAAGGGGCCAGGGCGGGTGTCGGCCTCCCACCGCACCCGCCCCCTAAAACTGGCCGAGGCGAGTACCGACCTCCCGCCGTACTCGCCCCCTCGAGTAGGGGCCGGGGCGGATGCCGGCCTCCCGCCGCACCCTCCCCCTGAAATTGGTCGGGGCGAGTACCGACCTCCCGCCGTACTTGCACCCTTGAGAAGGGGCCAGGGCGGGTGCCGGCCTCCGGCCGCACCCGCCCCCTGAAACTAGTCGGGGCGAGTACCGGCCTCCCGCCGTACTCGCACCCTCGAGAAAGGGTCGGGGAGGGAGTCGACCTCCCGCCGCACCCGCCCCCTGAAACATGTCGGGGGGGGGGGTGTCCGGCCTCCAGCTGCACACGCCCCCTGAAGAGTACTCCAAGCAATAGCAAGCTAGACAAGGTTTTCCTCCTCCTACTAGTATATCAAGCAGATCAACAATAAATTAGCCTCCAGGAGTGCAAAACCCCCGAAAAGCTTAAAAATGTGTAGCAAGTCTTGCGGCTTGCTTGGGGACCCCGCTCCGCGAATACGGGGTTGTACAACACGCATGCACTGATTCTCCCGACGCTCCGGAAATCCTCCCCCTCTGCTACTCGCGCCCGACGCTGCGCTCCAGAAATGCCCATCCCTTCTTCTTCCTCGACGACGCAACCCCGGTACTCGACGACATACGCTAATGATTGAATCCACTGAATCTCCCGACGCACGACGCAACCCCGGTCTTCCTCCTCCATGGATGTTGCAGCGTGCACCCCCTCCCTCTCCGATTACGCTACTTTCTTTCTTTTTTTTCTTCTTCTGATTTTGACCTCAAATGGAGTTTTGCATCTGCCATGACAACAGATTCTCTATATGATCCGTGAACTATCCTCTGAGAGAACGATTGAAGGTTAGACCCGGGGAATGCGACAATGTATACTGATTCCTCCTCTTCGTCCACACCACGAGATCTCTGATTCTCTTGATCTGGAACAGAGCGCAAGATTTTTGATCTCAAAAAGCGCATCCTAGAGTGCCAAACCAACTACGAAACAGCGAGTGATGAGTTCGAGAACGCCAAGATAGAGCGGCAGGCAGCAGAGTGGAAGCTGCGAGGATCACTGGTGCAGCTCAATCGGATATGCGCTTCGCTCCTAATGATGGAGGTCTTACACTGTCTTCTTATTATTATGATATTATCGCTTACATTTCCCGACGTCGCGTCTTCTTCTCTGGAATGGAGAAACAAATCAGGAGGTCGGGGATGTAGGATGAGTTCTCCCAAGTCAGCTCGGAACTACACGCAATTAAGGACGGTGAATGCTCGTGATAAGCTTTTCATTATTTGTGAATTGTCCTGAAAGGATTTGCGGATTTGCTGTCTAATTGGAAATGAATCTTGACTGCTATTTTTGTTGTCCAAATCAAAGAACGCTAACGAGATTGAGCGGTGCGTGCTACTTTTTTGCTTCAGTTTTGATCGCTTGTTTTCTTTCTAAATCTTGTTTTCCTCATTTTGGAATAGGGATAACTTTGTCAGGGCAATGCAGGGATTTAACCTCGAGATAAGATATTCTTAACCTTGATTATCTTTGTTTTTTCTCCCGTTGAACTCTGTTAAATCTCTGTGGATTTTCTGCTTTTTTTATTGGCAACGTTACTTGAGAAATATAAGCTTAAATGAATCAAAGTCGATTCAAGGATCTTAGATGAATTTCTATTCTGCATCTGCTTTTTTCTGTAGAATCTTGATGATAGCAAAACATTTGAGGTTCATAGGAAGTTGACTTTCTAATTAGATCGCTATTTTTTGATTGACTCTTGCTAGGTGTATCATTGTGATATTTGTTAATAATTCTTGATTTCCTGATGCACATCTGCTAGCAGCAGGGCTTTGAACCCGGTTCAGTCGGCGGCGAGAAAAGAGGGATTTGATGTGGTTATTTGTTTTGTTTCAAATAAAGGTCATTTTCGGTAATTAGAAAATCTTGGCTTGATGTGTGTGTTACGTGTTGGATAGTTTTGGCTCTATTTAAGTTTGTTTATGTTATTTTATGTCTGTGTTAGTAGGGGTAAAGTTGTAATCTTTTTGGCTATATGAGTATAAATAGCTAAGAGGTAGGTTTTTTCTTTATGCTATGTTTGTGTGGTTGTTTTGGAGGGAACCGGCTGTGGCTTGGTGATCTCGGTGTGCTATCTCCTACTGTTCAGAGCTTGTCTCTTAGGTTGGGAACCCTCTTCTCTATTTTTTTCCATTGCTTGGTCAATATATTGCAGTGCCCTGCGTCGTTTCCATCTAGAGTATTGCAGTATTTGAAATCCTCCCTTACACAACGATATCTCCTTCACCCGACGGTATCACATCCTTGGTATCAGTCAGGTTTACTGGATTTCCTTCGGTTGGCACCTTCGAAGGACTTGGTGAACGATCTGGAGGCGGTGAAGCAAACACATGAAGCCATGGAACGAACCTAGGAGGGGATGGCGTAGTCCATCCTGGCGCTTACCGAGCACCTGCGTCTTTTCTTAGAGAGCACGTGAGGGTTGCAACCCAAGTGACCCCAACTGACACCGTGAGGGTTGCAACCCAGCTGACACCGTTAGTTTAACGGTTAATGTTTTTGATTTATTCCACTTTGATGCACAACCAAATACAATTCCTGTGTCTGTTCTACAATTGGCCGGTTCATCATACTTACAATTAGTCAGAGTATCACGAATTTTGTCGACAAAAACTGAGACAGTAGTCCTATTAACAATTCATAAAAATTCTTATACGGATTTCTTATCGCTCCATATACAAAAGAATGTCCATAAGAAACTAGAAAAATTTCAACGAGAAATTCTTAATGACTAATATCAATTAGTTTCACTTTTACTTGATGCTATTTATTGTGTAATATGATAATTTTTCCTGCATTTTGACTTTGCAATAGTTATTCTTTACAGGATTTCTATCTTAGAAAGTGTATTACTGTATTGTCATTTCCATGGGGGTTTTCCCTCTTAGACTATTCTCATTAGTTTGTGTCTTTTTGCATAATTTTTACAATTTATTGTCGGTCCATGTTTTTATGATAAATCTAATGATGAAGCTATGATGATGATTTTCTCAGTTTCATCAAATAGACGCAAAGAATTGGTCAGGTTGTTATAGCTATTGCGACCAAGTTTGCAGCTTTGCCTTGGAAATTTGGCCGAGGAAGTGTTATCTCTGCTCTTAAAGCCTCTTTGTCAACTGAATCGGGTCTGCTTTCTCATCTCATTCTATCAATTTAATAAAATTAGCTTGAAAAGGTGATGAGTAACTCTATCTATTTTAATTTTCAGGCCAGGAATATGGGGAAATGAAGGTGCTTTAAAACAAACTATGAAGCCTCAAAAATACTACTTTCCCGAGCTTGAACTAGTATGATTATGAAATGTTTCTTTCAAATAATTACAAGTTACATTGATGGCCTTGGAGATGTTCAAATAATTCTTGTTGTCATCGCCAACCCTGATCATCAGACTTTCCAACTTTTCCCATCTTCTCGAGAGACGTTCCATGATGCGGTCATAAAAAATGCAGTTTTAGTCGGAGAGAATTATCGGCTGAATGACAGGACTAGAACTTTTATGCCGGAGGTATTGACTCCGGCGAGCTTGGAACATGCTCAACGATTCCTATGACAGGTGCGGACAGGCCTGCGTTGAATACACCAAGAATTTTTTACTTGGGTAAGCAATCATGTTCATAATTAATCGCTGAATCCGAATCATCATCTGCGTAGCTAGCTGTATTCAAACTTCTTCTAACTGGAAGAGCCGGTAGCGGTCTGAGTTTAAATTTGAACATCATTTGTTTGAGCTTCATTGGATGATTTCAGAGCAGATCAGACACACGTATAAATAGTCAAATAAAATGAATTGAGCAAGGAATCAAGATTAATTATAGCAGGATCTTTTCATAATTAGGAAATTTAAGTGTGGAAACTCAAAAGGAAAACATGCCGTGAAATGGGAGCAAACGAACGGGGCCTAAGCAAAAATCCCCTTTCATTTGATGAGAATCGAGAGTTGCTTGCATTGATCTTTACACATAACTGCAGCCTTGTTAGCTTCCATCGACAAAGTTGTTCTGCATGTTCTAACGGAACAGGATTGTGGAGACTCCTAGATCTTCAGCTTGATTCATCATTGAAATGGTTCTGACTGCTTTGCTCTGAATTGTTATTGGTCGTGTTTTACAATGTTCTGGTTGGAAAGTGATGGACGAGTTGGTTTTCTAGTTGATGATGCATGTGTCTTCCCCTTCCATTTAATAGTTAAAGAATATGGGTATTTTAATTTTAGCTAAATATATATCACAGAGATAATCTTGTAACCTTGTTATCGAGGCCTTATTACTACTACCAATGTAAGAGTTTTCACATGTTTATTTTTTTTTAGTTGATTCACGCGGGAATTGTTTGGGACAAATGGTGTTTGAGTGGTGTATGAAATTGTGGTAGTAAAAGCAATGATGTACCCTATGTTCACAACCGTCACCACTCTCCCCAATAAAACCTTAATAAAATTTGAAAATATGAACACTGAAGCACAAAAACTTCTTATTGCTTTGTGCTAAGAGTATTGTTCAACAACATGATTCAAAACACTTTAAGATGAACAAGATTCCATTTCATATTTAAAGTTTTTGGTATCTCAACTAGTTTTTTAATCACGTTCGTCGGAGGGATTAGTATGAGGATGACAGTTCAAAATTTCAATAGCTTCAGGACCCAAAAACCAAAATTATTTGTTTTTTGTGTGAAATTTGCACGCGTTAGTTTACATGCTCATTCCCTTATTGATGAGTGTTGTGTTCATTTCTCTTAAATTCATGTGTTTGAGACTTCTTTTATTTGCATGAATGAATAGTTTTGTCTCAAGATGTATATGGCGATGAAATTTAACATTTACTTAATCTAATTAATCTAATATATGGTCTTATTATTCTTTTTATTACACAGGAGATTTGTTGAAAATATTGTCTTTCGTCCTAGAGTTAGAAATTGCTTTTTTCATATTGAGCATTACTCCTGTGATCGGTTAAACCCAATTTTACAGGTATGCCGAATCTCACAGTTTCATCTCTATTATGGTTAATTTGTTTTACACAATACTAGGATAATTTATATTATTTGTTGCTCTCAAGTATGATCCTTTCATTCCATTTATTTTCTCCACCAATTCCATAATGACTACCACTATTGGGACTGAAGTGTGTTTTGCCTTTTTCTTTTTGTCCCTTGCTTATATAATCGATGAATTTGGATTTAGGTACCTGCAGGAAGCTACTTTACCGTCGTCGTAACGCTCTTCGGCCTAATAAATTCAGGGAGAATGAGCATGTTTGACACTTCTCTAGTGGTTTAGGACATGGTGAAGGAAGGGATTCTTGAAAAACCAGCTACAATAGATCCAGAAAAGGTTGTTTATATTTACCCAACTATAGTGATTGCGTTGATATGCATCTTGTGTTCAGTGAAGTTAGATGAGAAGAAATCAAGCAGAACTGTCAAAGTTCAACCCATCGTGAAGCCTCTGAAAAACTAAATAAACTCAAAGCTAAAGTAAAACGATTTTGAAACTTATAGTTGTGGGTTGTAAGCACTTGATTTAAGTTTTATCCTGAACCTAGTATGATAATGGAGTTTTGTTTTGGCCATTCTGTGGGAGTGGTCATGTTTATGGTTTATTATGCGCAGTTTTGTTTGAAGTATTTAGAAGGATGAAACTGAAAAATGAAAAATTATAAAAGAATTCTTTTATAATTTTGTCGTATATATATCTTAGCATTATCATTTTATCATAATAAATTTATATGTCAGTGATAAATGAAAAAAGTTGTCAGTGTTGGGTTTGAGAGCAAGCAAATCTGACCCGAGCACCTACAAATTAATTTAACAAGAGCACATGCGCGATCGTTTTAGTTGTACAACCCCGTATCCGGCGAGTGGGGTTGCCAGGAACCAGACCGTCCGGCCCCCCTTTTTCTGAGACTCGGGCGAACACCAAGGGGGGACAGGGCTCGGAAACCTCCAGCTCTCCCAGGCGAGCCCGGCGCATACCACGCGAGTTCGACCAACCTAGCGAGCTCGGCGTTCGACGAACTGAGCTCGGCATTCATCGAACGGAGCTCGACGTTCGTCGTTCTCTCGACCTTTTTGCCGACCTCCAGATGGCTCGCCGAGTCCTGACAGCTTGGCGGGCTCGCAACTCGCGAGCAGGGCAGTCCGTGCCCGTGCTCACCGCCCTTGCCGAGTAGAGATTACTGAGGGCTATTCGCCCATTGATCTGTGATGTATTTTTACTATTTTGCCCCCGCTGGCCTGCTCATAGCCTTTCAGAACAGCGGAGTTACGCTGTTGACAGACCAACCTGGACTGCACATAGCCGTTCAGAACAGCGGAGGTTGGCTATTTGCAGACCGATTTCAGAAATCTATAAATAGGACTCAAGGGGTACCTCAGAAAGCATGTTTCTTGTGTCCACTTGTTCCCTGATCTTCTAAGCGCTTTCTGAGGTTACCTTAGCTCGACATTTGGCTAAAGAGGGGAAGCGCTCTAAGATCTTCCGGGTGTGTGGTGGGTCCTCCGCGCCGAGCCCTTGGGTCAGTTCTTCTTTGCTTCCTTTGTTGTTTTGCTTGCAGGAGAGAAGTAGGTGCGCGATCACCCCTTTCCCAAGGGTGAACTCCACAAGAGACCGAGTTTTCGATTTCAACATTAGCGAGTACAAGTACAAAAAAAATAGAGACATCTAGATTTGAATAGTTATCTGATGATCGCAACTAGTGGTGGATTAAACCAACAGAGAACCGGGTAAGAACATTTTTAGGAGAAATTGTTAGCTTTGTGCAAGGGCTATGATATCTTTCATTCTAGATTTGAATAGTAATTTTTTTATTCTTTAGGAAAAGTTGTTATTTACATTTCCAAGTTGTTATTTATTTTATACTTAGATGCAATTAGAATGGCGATTCAAGTTATGTTTCAATTTTATTTGTTTTGCGGGCAATTAATCACATTATAAATTCTATGACAAAATCAAATTACATCTCTTCAGGGCGGATATTTGTGTCTATTACATCTAGAGGACCAAATGAAGCTGATGCATTGTCCGGTGCTAATGGAGATGAATAGATGATGCACTGTCCGATGCTAATGGAGCCAATGCTTATAGAAGAAAATTTTGAAGTTGCTTGATTCTTATTTTGTTTCATGTGATTTTTTTGCAAATTGATGTTATTTTGTGTACTAAAGATATATTTACATGCTTATAATATTGAAAGTAATATAGTGAATGATTATATATATTTTTTGGAAGTCTATATTACTTCAACACATTTTGTTTATTATTAATGTGATTTTTTGTAAGTTTACTCTTTAATTCCAGTGATGATGTATTATGTGGCCATTATAATTAATTTTTTTCATTAATTTTGTTATAATTAGAGATAATATTTGGAACAACAAGTTGCAAAAAATATCTTCACATATCTTAATACCAATGCCAAAAAATATTTGAAATTTTTATCAAAATTAATTTTATAAAAAAAATAATATTTATATTTTTAATAAAGATTTTAGATGAACAATTATTTTTTAGAGTGGATTATTATAAACTTCTATTTGTTTTAGGTTTTGTTTCATGAGATGCAAAAAATTGTGACGCTTTATTTTGGAAAACGTTATTGTAGAGTTTTAACTTACGATAACATTTTGTAAAATACATAGTGGTAGAGTTAATATTTTTTGACATTTTTTAGAAAGTGTCATGATACATTATTTATCTATCATGCCTTTTTTTCAAAAATAAATTGTCACGATAGAGCACATTTTTTCAAAAAAATTGTCATGATAGATAAATGATGTATCTTGACACTTTCATGATGTTTTTTTTGGTGTAAAAGTCAAAATGAGCTACGGTGACGGTCGCAATCACAACGATTTTGTAACGTTTTTATAAACACCACGAAAACTATCGCAACGCTTAAAAATCGTCATTGAAGACAAAAAAATGTCACCGTAGAATGATTTTGTTGTAGTTCTTACTTTCTCACTCCCTCCCTTTGTTTTTTCTTCCTTTCCCTCTTATCTCTCTCCCTATCCCCCCTTTCCTTCTCCTCCTCCTCTTTTTCTTTCTTTTTCCTCACCCTCCCACCTTTTTCCCCCTAGATCCGCCCCTGGAATGGAACGAAAACAAAAACAAAAAAGCAACTTAAAAAATACACACAGATTTACATGATTTGACAATCTTGCATACATCCACGACCACACTACGATTTCTCCCAATTTCTTAGATTTTTCGGTTACATAAATATTCATGCCTAAAAAATACTTTGGAACCGTGCCAAACCTACCGTAAGGAAAAAAAAGACTAACCCGTGCTTGGGGGAAGGGCGCAATTGCAGCGACAGCTGAAGTTAGCAACTTGAGTTAAATGAGGGCATTAAAATCCCTCAGCGCTGCCGCCCATCCAATTTTAATCCATGCTCTTCATAGTAACAACAACAAGATTATAATGTTTTATCATTTTTCACAAACTTGTTCTTTGTTATATCTACGAGATTATTATGATTTGATCACAGATTTTGCCCGCACTTTTAGTTCGGTAAGACTAGAATGAACTTTCTTCCTTCATTCTCCTAAGACTAGAATGAACAATTTTAATTCCGTGCACGGTTCAAGTGTGAGGGAGTCATGCGAACAGTTTAATCGGTCCTGCTAAAATAATATAAAGAAATTGGTAGCACTCTTCCTAATATTATGAGATTTTGAGAGAATTGGTAGGCGTCATTCCTAACACATCATACATATAAAAATAGCCAAATAATCATATGAAAACAAACAGTCCCTAAACCAGTCCACACATGCCACAACATCAAATTCTCAGCAAAACTTCCAATTAGTTTCTTTAGCATTCAACCACAGACAAATAACAGAAAAGTTTTAATAAATGAGCCCAAATTACACTTCCAAAATTCTGAACTTCAGAAGAGAACGACAAATTGGGTTGGAAGGAGTACAAGCTGGCTGCTAAACCGCATCTCAAGACAAAGAGCGGACACCGATTGGTAGAATATAAGCTGTACGTTGCTAAACAGTTTCTTTTCCACAAATCACCGTTGATTATCTGCAGACCAAAAACTATTTATAAATTCAATGCGGGAAGATCTAATTTTCATTCTCCCCTTCTAGCCGCCAACCTAGCTATCCTGCTCGGTATCACACAGAAAATCCTTGCTCTCTCGAAATCAGCCTTCTCGCCAGCTAGGAATTGTTGAAAATGTTGAAGTGGAAGTGGGTGGTCTGAGGTGTGCAGACTGCATACATCGCGGAGGTCGCACGGCTAGGTTCTGGCGAACTGGCTTGGTCCTTGACCATTCTCTTCTCGCGGTCTGTCTCAGCAAGCTCCCTAAAGTGTTAACTGTGCTGTTAGATTTGAGCTAACCATAGACTGTGCAGTCTGAATAAGAGACCGCAGAGACCGGTAA
Source organism: Platanthera guangdongensis (assembly GCA_039583875.1). Lineage (NCBI taxonomy): Eukaryota > Viridiplantae > Streptophyta > Magnoliopsida > Asparagales > Orchidaceae > Platanthera > Platanthera guangdongensis. The sequence continues at coordinate 138,394,883 of CM077154.1, read as the reverse complement.
ACCGCCATTGACGTGGTTGGGTTCATGTCGCATGGTTGTCTGCTTGGCTGCTTAAGTCCACGCGGACTGTGGTTGTTGTCTGTATAGCTATGCAGACTGATGGTTTTAACCGCACGCGGTCTGGTATCGGCAGTCCGCATGTTGGGTGAATTGGTGTTGTTAGCTGATATGTCACTGACAGTTACTCTATCCCCCTGGGCGGTGACAGTATCCACTTGCCCGCCTATAAATATGGGTGCTGACTTTGTTGAGTTTTTGAAGTGAGACTGGGCTGTCTGTTGTGCAAGTCGGGCAGCCTGTTCCTGGTCCTGTGTTGCTGGTGTGTGTTCTAGGCAGATCCGCTGCGAGGCTGGTGCTCTTTCTGGCATTTGGTGTTCTGGTTTTCTTCCCTATAAATAGACTGTTTTCCCTCTTCTCTATATCTAGTGAAAAAGGGGGCAAGGTGCTTTGTTTGCTTCGTGCGAACTATCTGTACTCGTCAGGTGGTGCAGATTGCAAGGGAGTTTGGGCGGACTAAAGTTAATTGCCGGCAAGCTAGTGGAGGCTAGTCGCAGGCGAGCTGCTGCAGTGTGTTGTTGCGTGAGCGGACTGGATTAGTTGTTGGAGAGCTGCAGGTTTAGTCGCTAGCGGGTTGTTAAACTTGTCTCTAGCGGGCTGAAGTTCTCTACTGGCGAGCTGGTGTGTTGGAGCTGTCGCTGGCGGGCTAGTGTGGTTGATCGTTGGCGAGTTGAAGTCAGTTGCCGGTGAACTGATGGAGTTGTCTCTGGCGAGCCTGTTCTGTAGTTGCTAGCAAGTTGAACAGGTATCTGCTACTCTTGGAGGTCGCTGCCGACCAGCCCTTACTGCTGCGATCTGGGTGTTGTATTATCCTGGTCTGATTCTGTTCGCTGCTGTCTATCAGTTTTATTATCCTGGTTAAACTACCTCGTTGTTGTTTTTTCTGTTTTCCAATACCTCGCAAGGTTGTTCTTCGTTGGTGTATGTGTTGTAGCTTGTTCCTTGATATATTTTACAGTTCATTGAGTTCATATATATTGTTGCTGATTGGAGTTATCTCTCGACGAAAATTCTCACAGGCTTCGTCATAAATAGTAGTTTGTTGCTTGATATATTTTACAGTCCATTGAGTTCATATATATTGTTGCTGATTGGAGTTATCTCTCAACGAAAATTCGCACCGGCTTCGTCGTAAATAGTAGGGAACTATATGAACTATAGCTTGGGTTAAACTCGGTAGTTAATTTTTTCTGACCGCGCGGCAAGAAGTAGGGATCAGTTTATTGTTGTGTTTGAAAATTGTGCGGCTAGCACTTAGAAGCCAAGAAACTGGTTCTGACTAAGTCGGAGGAGGAAGTGTGGATAGCTGGTAGCAGTCAGCGGCGGTTAGCAGCAGGTCGCGGGTACGACGACTAGTCAGTCATCTTCCTTGGCAGTTTCCCAACTTGGATAATTCAGTTCGTCTTTGGCAGACTGAGTAGTAGTTCGAATAAGTTGTTCTTCCAACTCCACGTTTAGGCGACTTTAGCGGTCAGGAGACCAAGAGTTGTAGATAGATTGCAGCTCAGTTCTATTTCATTTTGTTCGCGGTCACTTCTACGGTCAGGTGACCAAGAAGTATGTGTTGGGGTTCAGCCCCTAAAGGTGCAGAATTTGTGCAGAATTGAAGAAGTTGTAACATGGATTTTGTGATGTTGCAACCTTTTTTGTGCTGATTGCTGGGGGCAGTTTTTATATATAAAAACTGTAGCAGTTTTTATTTAAAACTGCCTGTGAGCAGTTTTTAATCTGCGTGACTTTTTATAAAACTCCGGGTCTCCCGATTAAAGGATTGAATTAGGGTCTAGGTTTTGGAGAGAGCAGCCGAAGCCTCTCCCAGCCCGCGCGTGTCCGTCGTCGGCCATCCCCGCGCCCGCGCTCGCCGTTTCGAAGGAAGGAGGAGTTCGCCGTCGCTGTCGCCGCCGGTTTGCTGTCCGGTTTTGCTGCTGCTGTATGTGCGGGTTGGCTGCTTGAAGGAAGTGTTTCCTCTGTGCTGTTGGAAGGAGTTTTCTCTACCGTTTCAAGGGCTTCTTCGTCTACGGTTTCAGGTGTACCCTTTCTTGTCTTCGTTTGCTATTGTGCTTGAAGAGAGAGTAGAATTTTATCCTGTTATACAGAAGTTGTGGTTTGTCTTGGTGGTAGAGAGGAGTGGATTTGTGTGTCAAATCCGGAGGGCTTTCTAGATTTGGGCAAACCTAGATAAATTTTTGTAATCCTTATTTATTGTAGTGGATTTTCATTGTGTCGTGCCCCGTGGTTTTTTGACCTTCAAGTGGTGAAGGTTTTCCACGTATATCTCTGTGTTCATCTGTGGTTGTTTTGTTTTGCTTCTTATTGTTTTAACTCTATTGATCGGTGGGAGTTGTCGTTATCTTCGGGACCCCCGTTCCCTATCAAGTGGTATCAGAGCCAGGTTCTTTGGCTAGTCGTTTTTATTTCTCGGTTTTTAACTTGGTGCGGTAGGTGACGACCATCGGTCCGCTCCCTATCCTCTCTTGTTCATCCCTTGAAATAAATCGACTTGTGGACCGTAATAGAGTTGCTTGTTTGAGAAAGCAATGGAACAGAACACAAGGATGGTCAGTATGAATGGCAAGAATTAGAGCATCTGGAAGCCTCAGATGGAGGATCTCTTATATTGTAAAGATCTTCATGCTCCGTTGACGGGGAGACCTGCTTCAGTTAAGGAGGATGAAGAGTGGAAGAAAATGGATCGAAAGGCAGTAGGGTTCATTAGACAGTGGCTCGATGACTCTGTTTTTCATCATGTTTCCACGGAGACCTCGGCTCAGGCACTATGGAAAAAGCTTGAAGCTTTGTACGAGCGGAAGACTGCAGGTAACAAGGCATTTCTGATTAGGAAGCTTGTCAATTTGAAGTACCGGGAAGGTTCACAGATGACTGAGCATCTGAACCTTGCTCAAAGTATTATCAATCAGTTGGAGTTCATGAAGATCACTTTGGAAGATGAACTCCAAGCTCTAATGATCCTTAGTTCTTTACCCGAGAGTTGGGAGACTCTAGTAGTGTCGTTGAGCAACTCAGCACCTGATGGCATGGTAACCATGGAGATGGTGTCTGGTTGTCTCCTGAACGAAGAGCTGAGAAGGAAGGATTTTGGATCTTCCACTTCGGGTGTTTTTCTCATGGAGGGAAGAGGCAGGTCTGTGAAGAAGGATGTGAAGCACAGGGACAGTTCCAGGAGTAAGTCCAGGGGCAAGTCTAAGAAGGATATCGAGTGCTACTATTGTAAGAAGAATGATCGTTTCAAGAAAGATTGCTTCCAAATGAAAAGAGACCTAAAGGGAAAGACCAAGGAGGTTGGAGAATCCAGTGGTGATGCGACGACTTCGATTGTGGAGGCTGAGCCGTTATGCTTGCAGTGCAGTGGGTCGTCTTGTCAGGACTGCGTTGACACAGACTGGATCATGGACGGAGGTGCATCATATCATTGCACTCCTCACAGAGATTACTTCTACAACTATTCTGAGGGAGATCTTGGTGTGATCCGGATGGCAAATTCCGGTGAGTCGTTGATTGTTGGTAGTGGTGATGTCCACTTGGAGACTGAATTGGGGAAGATTGTTCTCAAGGGCGTCAGTCATATTCCTGACTTGAGAATGAATCTGATTTCCATTGGTAGGCTTGATGATGGTGGTTTCACGAGCATTGAAGGTGGAGGGACCTGGAGGTTGTTAAAGGGTTCCTTGGTAGTAGCCAGAGGAAGGAAGTGTTGTGACCTTTATCGTACTAAAGCCAAGATCTGTGGTCCAAGTGTGAATGCGGCAGAGGGCGACTCTATGGAGTTATGACATCGCAGACTTGGGCATATCAGCGAGAAGAACTTGAAGATCTTGGTGAAGAACAAGGTCCTTCCGGAGCTATCAGGAGGGCTTCCTGATACGTGTGCGCACTGCTTGGCCGGTAAGCAGAAACGTGTTTCCTTTGCTGATTCTGAACCAAAGAGGAAGGCGGAGTTACTATACTTGATACACACTGATGTGTGTGTGGTCCTATTGAGCCCAAGTCTGTGGGCGGAGCCGCTTACTTTGTCACCTTCATTGACGATCACTCCAGGAAAGTCTGGGCATATTCTGTGAAGCAGAAGAGTGATGTTCTAGCAAAGTTTGAAGAGTTCAGAGCGAAGGTGGAGAAGATGACCGGGAAAGAAATAAAGCGAGTTCGATCTGACAACGGGGGAGAGTACACTGGTGCCTTCGACGCTTACTGCAGAAGGCATGACATAGTACATGAAAGGACAATCCCGAGGACGCCGCAACAGAATGGGTTAGTAGAAAGGATGAACAGGACGATTATTGAGAAGATCAAATGTATGATTTCTCAAGCTGGCATTAGCAAACAGTTTTGGGCTGAGGCTGTGCAAATTGCTGTACATCTGATAAATCTGTCTCCTTTTGCACCTCTGAATGGTGATATTCCAGAGCGTGTTTGGTCCGGGAAGGAAGTGTCGTACGGACATTTGTGGGTGTTTGGGTGCAAAGTCCACGTTCATGTCCCCAAGGAAGAGAGATCGAAGCTTGATGAGAAGTCCCAGGAGTGCATCTTGATGGGTTTTCCCCATGAGGAGTTTGGCTATAGACTCTGGGATCCCGTGAACAAGAAAATGATCAGAAGCAGAGATGTGATATTTGTTGAAGATCAAGTGGTTGGTGAGCATAATGCTGCGGAGTCATAGGTTCCACAATTGCCACCTGCGGAGGAGAGACTCTATGCTGATGATGGGCCAGTAGAGACTGCTGCTGATGATGGGCATGCTGAGGAGGAAGTTGGTGAGCTTATTCCTGATGAGGAGATGATTTCGGATGCAGGAGGAGCTCTGCCAGTTGATGTACCACCTGTGATGGAGGTTCCTCTTGTCAGATCTGAGAGAGTCAGAAGGCCCAATACCAGGTATTCCCCTCATGAGTATATTTTGCTTACAGATAGTGGAGAGCCTGAGTCCTATGTGGAGGCTCAGAGTGCTGAAGATCGTGAGGCCTGGACAGCTGCCATGGAAGAGGAGTTGTACTCCCTTCAGAAGAACGAGACGTATGATTTAGTCTCATTGCCTAAAGGGAAGAGAGCTTTGAAGAACAAGTGGGTCTTCAAGTTAAAGTTGGATGAAAATCGCTCTCAGCCAAGGTACAAGGCGAGACTTGTGGTGAAAGGTTTCAGTCAGAAACAAGGTGTCGATTTCAACGAGATTTTTTCCCCAGTGGTGAAAATGTCCTCTATCAGACTGGTGTTGGGTATAGCTGCCTCCATGGATCTTGAAGTCGAGCAGATGGACGTCAAGACGACATTTCTACATGGCGATTTGGAGGAAGAGCTATATATGGAGCAGCCCGAAGGCTTTGTGGCTAAGGGGAAGCATCATCTGGTCTGCCGGCTCAAGAAGAGCCTTTGTGGGTTGAAGCAGGCACCCAGACAGTGGTATAGGAAATTTGACTTTTTCATGATGAAGAGCAAATTCCAATGGACCAGGGCTGATCACTGTGTGTATGTGAAGAGGACTGAGAAGATGTTCACTATTCTGCTGTTGTACGTAGATGATATGCTGATTGTTGGGGATGACAAGGCTAGCATAGCTGAGTTGAAGAAGGAGCTCAGTGATTCCTTTGAAATGAAGGATTTGGGACCGGCAAGGAAGATCCTTGGAATGAAAATTACCAGGGACAGGAGTGCTGGTCAACTATGGTTGTCTCAGTCTGAGTATGTGGAGAAAGTGCTGAAGAGGTTCATGATGGACAAGGTAAAACCTGTTGCTACTCCTCTGGCCAGGCACTTCAGACTTTCCAGTTCTCAAAGCCCCTCATCTGAGAAGGAGGTGGAAGAGATGAGCCAAATTCCTTATGCATCCGCAGTGGGGAGCCTGATGTATGCTATGGTCTGCACTAGGTCAGACATAGCTCACGCTGTGGGGTCTGTGAGCCGTTACTTGGTAAACCTAGGTAAAGTCCACTGGAGTGCTGTGAAATGGATACTCCGCTATCTCCGAGGTACCTCAGACCTTTGTTTACAGTTTGGTGGAGGTCCACCAGAACTTATTGGGTACTCAGATTCAGATATGTCAGGAGATGTTGACACGAGGAGATCTACTTCTGGATTTGTGGTCACTTTTGGAGGGGGAGCAGTGTCATGGCAGTCAAGGCTTCAAAAGTGCGTGACATTGTCGACGACGGAGGCTGAATATATTGCGTTGACTGAGGCGTCAAAGGAGCTTATTTGGATGAAGAAGTTCATGCTAGAGCTTGATCTCCGACAGGACGTGTACACAGTTTTCTGTGACAGTCAGAGTGCTATATTTTTGGCCAAGAATCTCGCCTTTCACTCCAGGACGAAGCACACTGACGTAAAGTATCACTGGATTCAGGATGCTGTGGAAGAGAAGCTGTTGGTGGTGGAGAAGATCCACGTGGATGAAAATCCTTCGGATATGATGACGAAGGTCGTCCCAAGGGAAAAGCATGATTTCTGCCGGCGGCTGATCGGCATGATCCCCACCTGAAGGAGTCAAGGTGGGATACTCCCCTTTATGGTCTGAAGGGGGGGTTTGTTGGGGTTCAGCCCCTAAAAGTGCAGAATTTGTGCAGAATTGAAGAAGTTGCAACCAGGATTTTGTGATGTTGCAACCTTTTTTGTGCTGGTTGTTGGGGGCAGTTTTTATATATAAAAACTGTAGCAGTTTTTATTTAAAACTGCCTGTGAGCATTTTTAAATCTGCGTGACTTTTTATAAAACTCCGGGTCTCCCGATTAAAGGAGTGAATTAGGGTCTAGGTTTTGGAGAGAGCAGCCGAAGCCTCTCCCAGCCCGTGCGCGTCCGCCGTCGGCCATCCCCGCGCCCGCGCTCGCCGTTTCGAAGGAAGGAGGAGTTCGCCGCCGCTGTCGCCGCCGGTTTGCTGTCCAGTTTTGCTGCTGCTGTAGGTGCGGGTTGGCCGCTTGAAGGAGGTGTTTTCTCTGTGCTGTTGGAAGGAGTTTTCTCTACCGTTTCAAGGGCTTATTCGTTTACGGTTTCAGGTATACCCTTTCTTGTCTTCGTTTGCTATTGTGCTTGAAGAGAGAGTATGATTTTATCCTGTTGTAGAGAAGTTGTGGTTTGTCTTGGTGGTAGAGAGGAGTGGATTTGTGTGTCAAATCTGGAGGGCTTTATAGGTTTGTGCAAACCTAGATAAATTCCTGTAATCCTTATTTATTATAGTGGATTTTCGTTGTGTCGTGCCCCGTGGTTTTTTGACCTTCAAGTGGTGAAGGTTTTCCACGTATATCTCTGTGTTCATCTGTGGTTGTTTTGTTTTGTTTTTTATTGTTTTGACTCTATTGATCGGGGGGAGTTGCCGTTATCTTCGGGACCCCCGTTCCCTATCAGTATGGACAGAGGTTTTCCCACAGCATTCAATAAGCAGTAGTTTGCGGGCTAAGAGGTGAGGTCCGACGGTTCAGCGGTTCTGCGATCTGAGCTATTCACGCAGCCTTGGCGGTTAGCAGGGAGAATAAGCGGCGAGGTGGTTATAGTGTTATGTCCACCAGTTTTGTACTTGTATGTTTTTTGTGATCTCCATCGGGTGCATTGTGAAATCATGTCTCGCAAGGTATGTCTCGCTTTGTAAAAAAAATTGTTAATTCAATTTCTGCTCTTGTTTTCTATCTGTTGCTAGTTTATTTGACTTGGTTGGTTGACTGTTCCTGCGACTTTTCAGGTTTTATAAAATCTTACAGGAATTCGCTGCCTACTAGGTCGCCGGTGGAGAAGTAGACTCCTACCCACGCCGGCGAAGAAGGCTTCCCCAACTAGTCCGACAACCTCCTCAAACTCCGGCCTCCATCTCCGACAAACTAAATGCCTTTATTTTTGGCGGTCTGGTCTCCTACGGCTGCAACACATGTGGCCTAATTGGCGGACATCCTCCCTGCAATATGGAACCCCACCGATGGTAGCAGAGGTTCCACCCAACTGGATAAGTCTATAACATATCTTACGGTGTGCAAGTAAAAGATAAAAAAACGCCAGGGAAAGAAAAACATTGGGGAAGTGATTTCAGAGTTGTGGCTAAACCTTCAAAATCTTAATGTCATAATGACTTTCAAATTCTCGTAGTCATTATCCTGTTGCAATAATTATTGTTAAGAAGAATGCTCATGTTGTGAAAATTGTATATTACTCAAGGCGCTATGTTGGGTAGCATGGGCGACTTTTAATTTATTATGAGCTCAAACAATGACTTCAATAAGTTCTTGCTAATGACCACAATCTCTAGATAGAAACATTAACTTGAGAGCCCAGGCAAAATGAGCACCGAAGAAAAAAAGATCATATGCAAATAATGAAAAATCATGAGGCTGGATTACCTGAGATACATGTGCCCATGAAAAATACAAGAGCCATCCGTTAATAGTAATGGAACTTTGTCCAAGCAACTTCCATGCCACCACCGTCCCTCCCCATCATCAACAAAATCACCCATTATGAGGTGTGCGTATTGTAAAATCTCTCATCGTGGGTGTGTAAATAGCAAAATCACTCATCATGGGTGTACAAATAACAAAATTCTCAATCATGAGTGTGTGTATAACAAAATATCTCATCATGGGTGTGGGTATAGCAAAATACTCATCATGGGTGTACGCATATCGAAATATCCATCATAGGTGTGTGTATAGCGAAATACCCATCATGGGTGTGCGTATAGCGAAATACCCATCATGTGTGTATGTATTGCGAAATACCTGTCATGAGTGTGCGTTTAGTGAAATATCCATCATGAGTGTACGTATAACGAAATATCTCATTATGGGTGTGTGTATAGCAAAATACCCATCATGGTGTGCGTATAGCGAAATATCTAATCTCGGGTGTGCCTATAGTGAAATCCATAATGAATGTGTGCATAGAGAAATTTCTCATCATGGGTATGCGCGTAGCGAAATACCCAACATGAGTGTGTGTATAACAAAATAACCATCATGAGTATGCATATAGTGAAATATCTCATAAGTGTGTATGACGAAATACTCATCATGAGTGTGCGTATAGTGAAATACCCATCATGGGTGTGCATATACCGAAATACTCATCATGGGTGTGCATATACCGAAATACTCATCATAGGTGTGCGCATAATAAAATATCTTATCATGGGTGTGCGCATAACAAAATATATAGTTATCAGTGTGTAGATAATCAGACTCCCTATCAGCTAAATTATCAAAATGTCATCCTCCAAATCTATAAAAGGGCCATAAGACTCTCATTTGAGGGAACATTGTCTCATACGGCCAAGTGAGACCAATAGAATACCCCTCGAAGATCTCCTTTGGCTTCAAAGATTGCTTGAGAATTCCTTCCAAGACTCGAAGATCTCCTTCAGCTCCCGACGTTTGCTTCCGAGAATCGAAGATCTCCTGCATCTCCCTACACATGCTTCCAAGAACCGAAGATCTTCTCAAGCTCCCGACACACACTTTTGAGAACCAAAGTTCTCGTCCAGCTCATGTCTCATTTCAAAGAATCAAAGATCTCTTGCAGCTCCCGATGCTTTCTTTCGAGAATCGAAGATCTCCTCAGCTCCCGACACTTGCTTCCGAGAATCGAAGATCTCCCTCCAACTCCCAATGCTGGCTTCCAAGACTTGAAGATTTCCTTGTTACGCAGAGGTTTCCTAGAGGACTGCTCAAACATTTCATCCGAGTCGGCAACTTAAGTCCAGAGCTTTTGTTACTGCTTCCACCAATCCAGATTGCTTTCGGACGCATCCTCCACCAACACATTCCTGTTGACCTCTATGGTCCAGAAGAGGTATTTTAACGAACAATGACATGTCACCCTCAATAAAATAACTTTTATAACTCCAATAAGATTGTGAAATTTGGCCAACACAGACTCGGCTTTGTGATTTGTCCCCTTTCTGGGATTTTCCTTGTAAAAACTCACTTGTCAACTGTCAAAACCTTTCTGTGGTTGTTTGAGCGCTCGACTCACTCACGAGCTGAGATAATTCACTTAGGTCGATTCACGAGCATCTCAGGTGACCCGCAACAATAAAAACATAAGAAATCATCAAAGCTGTTGTTGGTCTTGATGGAAGTCGAATGAATATTTGATACTTTGAGAATCTCACAAATCGCCTCAGAATGGTTTATCTGAGGCAACACAGAACATTGCCTCCCCCAACCTAATTTTGCTTAGAAATCGTGTCATACATGTTGAAACCGAAAATCAGTCTCCTGTGGAGCTCGACCCTTGGGGAAGGGGTGGTCTCACACCTACTTTACTCCTGCAAGCAAAACAACAAGGAAAATAAGGAAAGACTGACACAAGGGCTCGACGGGGAGGTCCCACCACACACCCGAAAGATCTCAGAGTGTTTCCCCTCCTTAGCCAGAGGCCGAGCTAAGGTACCCTCAGAAAGCACTTGAAAACTAGAGCAGGAAGACACAAGAAGCCTGCCTTCTGTGGTACCCCTTGGGTCCTATTTATAATTTTTAGAATCTGAACTGTCAATAACCAAAAAAACTGACCTGAAATTATCAGAAAACCCCTGGATGGGTCTGCCAACAGCCAAACTCCGCTGTTTTGAAGGGTTATAGGCAGACCAGCGGGGGCAAAACAGTAAAAAGTACCTCATTCATCCAGGCGAGCTGGGGAGCTTGGTCACCTCGGCGGGTCCTGCTCGCCTACTATTGCCGAGCTCCGTTGTGAGGGCGCGAGCTGGGACTAGCTCGGCGAGTGCCGAGCTCGGGGTCGGCGAATATCGATCTCCGGTCGACGAATGCCGATCTCTGATCGACGATCGCCGATCTCTGGTCGACGAATGCCGAGCTCGGGCTCGGCCTCTCCACTGCCGAGCTCGCCTACTGCCTTCAGCCCGACCTGTCTGATTCCTGGCAACCTTGCTCGCCGGACACGGGGTTGTACATACAGCTGAATTCGAATGCATTCAGAAAGAGTTCTCTGAACACTGGCAGGGTTGCCCGCACTTGCTGGTAGATGTAGCTTCATGTCCTCTTTCTTCCCAGAGCTATCCTTGATCGATGGAACTCTCAAAAACTCCATGTCTCTACATTGATAACACTGTAACCTCTTCAGTGGGCTCAATCACAACCTATGTAGCTTCTCCATTTTCTTTGAATTATTAGAATTAGTATCCATCAAACCTTCTCATACCCATTTTCCATGAGTTGTCATTGCAGGTCACGATGGTGAGCAGTGATCGAGCTAGGTGGCAAAAGACGATGGGCGTTGACACTGTGTATATGTGAAGAAAACCCTAACAAAGATTACAAAAAAAAAGAATAAAACATGTGGCGCATCGTTCAGTAGGAGATAACCGATCGTCGAGGTCAACAAGGAGCACCGATCATCAACTAGCTACTCGGGATAAGGGTCGTATGAGGTCTGCCAGGCAGTCGAAGGATGGGTGCTGGTTGGAATTCAAGTGTTCCATCAATCTGAATTAGGGTGGAGCTTTCTGGAAATCGCGAGGGTGGAGGTGCCATCGAGAAAGGTTTTTTGCCAGGTTCCAATTTTGAAGCCATGAAAGGGTTGATGAAGGTGGGAATCATTTTGATGAGTATTTCAAGATTTTGACGGACGGTCATGATCAATACAATGCTTCATTATTCAATCAATTTACGTAGTCATGATATTTCTTTTTAATATAGTATAGACGAACTTCTCATATATCGGGCAAACTGACTATTTCACGACGCTCTGAATAGATCACACACCGCTTACATAGACTAATAATTTAACCCTTAAAACGTACTATATCTCTAAGGGATGAATGTATCAACATCAATGCGCCTAAAGTTTTTTGCCAATGCGAACTCTTCTGAAAGATTAACCTGTTATCCCAAGTGTAAATTGTATTGTTCAACGATAATCCATCCACTCTTTACTGTTGGATCACTAAAGAGGCTTTTTTTAGCCACACTATTAAATCACACTATATCAGGAATCACCTTCGAACCCTAGAAAAACGAGCTAATGACTAATTAGTACAATTTGGCGCTTGAGTGCTCCTTCACCCGACACCCAGCTATATGTTATGCAATCGGACCGAGTACCGCGGTAGCGCAACGGAATTAAATCGAGCAAAAGCAAACGCGCAAAATAAAAAACCACAGAACGAGATATCCAAGCACACAGACGACACAGAAAATTTACGTGGTTCGGAGAGAAGCTCCTACATCCACAGGGAGAGCGCGCCGGAGAAGATCCACTATAAGGTATGAAGGTACAGATTACAATAGAGACCGTAAGGTCGAGCAATGAAGAGAAAACCGAAAAGGTGAAACCGGACTATCGCCTGCGATAGTGATGTCGCCGGGCGATAGTGGTACTGTTCACCTCCTTTGCGGAATCGCCGCCTGGACTGCACGCCTGAAGCCGACCTCGCCTGGGTTCGGCCGCCTGATGTCGCCGCGCCGCCTGGGATCACCTCCGCTGCCTGGAAACACCGCGGGAGACCGGCCTGATGTCGATCCGACTGGATTCGACCGGATGCTGCTCCGATAGCTCCGCCTGAAGTCGTCCGCCTGGAGTCGCCCCCTTGCGCACCTGCTGCCGCCGTCGCCGCCTGATGTCGCTGGAATGAGAACGGTGGGTGGCTAAGAACTCCTTTGGATCGCTGTTGATGTTGGGATTATTTGAATCATAGCCTCCCCCTCCATTTTATAGCACAAGAGAGGGCCGGACATTCCATGTTTGGCGAGCACAAAAGGGGAAAGGAGAATAATCTCCTTTGATGAACTTCCTAAAAAGGATTTGGCCTGGATTAGGAAAATGGGAATCCCACGGATTGATGACATGGCGCAATCCTAACGGTCCGGGCGCGAATAGGTGTCACAATCTAACAATCTCCACCTTGACGCCTCACGCGACAGACTCCACCTGAAACTTGGATCTCCTCCCTCCGGCAAACTACCCCCTCTCCCTGGGGTTCCTACGATCAGCACGCACAGATATGAGCCAAGTCAAGGCAGTGCTTGAACTTGACTCCGGTCAACGGCTTGGTCAACATGTCTGCAATGTTATCCTCAGTGTGCACCTTTAGTAACTGAATATCTCCGCCAGCAACGAACTCTCTCAACTTATGGTACCGCACATCAATGTGTTTTGTCCTGGCATGATAGACCGGGTCTTTGGCCAGACAAATCGCACTCTGACTGTCACAGTGCAGCTTCACCGCTTCCTGAGAAATCCTGAGTTCTTTGGCGAGACCTTTGAGCCAGATAGCTTCCTTCGCGGCTTCCACTGCAGCAATGTACTCAGCCTCTGTCGTAGATAAAGCCACAATGTCCTGCAAAGTGGCTTTCCAACTGATGGGGCCCTCACCACAAAGGAAGATGTACCCGGAGGTAGATCTTCTTCGGTCGAGGTCGCCCGCATAGTCGGAATCAACGTAGCCCTCTAGGACTTTAGAAACTCCGCTCTTCTTAAACAGCAAACCGACGTTTTTCGATCCGTTCAGATATCTTAGAATCCACTTGACTGCTTCCCAGTGTTGTCGCCCCGGATTCCCCATATATCTGCTGACTACGCTCACAGCCTGAGCGATATCTGGTCTCGTACAGATCATGGCGTACATCAAGCATCCTACCACACTAGCGTACGGCACCTCGAGCATCTTCTATCGTTCTCCCTCTGTGTCTGGACACTGCTGTGACGATAATCTAAACTGTTGCCCGAGAGGGGTTGAAACGGGCTTAGATTCAGTCATATTGAACTTCTCCAGAACCTTCTGAATATACCCTGTCTGAGAAAGCCAAAGCATGCCCCGCTTCCTATCTCGCTTGATCTCCATGCCAAGGATCTTCTGTGTTTGACCCAGATCCTTTATTTCAAACTCAGCTTGCAGTTTCTGCTTCAAAGACTGGATCTCCTGAGCTGACTTGCACGCAATCAGCATGTCGTCGACGTATAGCATCAGAATCAGAACGTCGTCGTTTGCCAGAAACTTGTAGTAGGTGCAGCTGTCGTACTGGCTCCTGCTGAATCCTTGTGAAATCATGAACGTATCAAATCTCTTGTTCCACATTCTTGGAGCCTGCTTCAGACCGTAGAGGGACCTTCTTAGTTTGCACATCTTCTTCTCGTCACCGGGTTGTACAAACCCTTCAGGCTGCAAGATGTAGATCTCCTCTTCCAAGTTGCCATGAAGAAATGCCATTTTCACGTCCATCTGCTCTAGCTCCATGTCGTTCATTGCCACCATCGCAAAAAGCACCCGTATGGAGCAGTGTTTTACCACGGGTGAGAATATTTCATCAAAATCGACACCCTTCTTCTGCGCGAACCCCTTGGCAACGAATCTGGCCTTGTATCTCCACTGGTCTTTGCCGGATGTAGATTCCTTCTTCCTGAATATCCATTTGGAACTGATTGCCTTCGCCCCTTTGGGCAGACGAGCCAAGTCCCAAGTCTGGTTTTTACGAAGGGACTCCATCTCTTCTTCCATAGCTGCTTTCCACTGAGAACTCTCTCTACTCTCTACAGCTTCTTTATAAGATTCAGGATCTGTGGAGATCACCTGGAAAGCGTACGCTACCGTGTCTTGTAGCCTGAGAGGCAGTCTGACCTCTCTCCTTGCCCTTTCTCTAGCAATAGAGTACGGCTCTGCTTCCGTAGGTTGCACAGCATCAGCATTTTCTGGGTCAGAGGAATCACCGTGGTCATCAGCTTGGTCGCTCACTTCCAGCTCCACCTCTAGGGGTGTGACTGGAGTCTCCTCCACCTCTTTAGACTGAGCCTCAGATTTCTTGAGCATAGAGGCCTCATCGAAGATCACATCGCGTCTGACCTCCACCTTCTTTGTGTCCGGGTTCCACAGTTTGAACCCCTTCGTGCCGGTCTTTCGTCCCAGATAGATGCAACGTTTAGACTTAGCATCCAACTTCGTCTTCTCAGAGTCCTGTACAAGGGTGTACACAGGACAACCAAAGATGTGGATGTCAGAGTAGTCAACTGGCCTGCCTAACCAAACTTCCTGTGGTGATTTCAGATTCAGTGACATCGATGGGGATCGATTCACTAGATAGCATGTCGTATTAATAGCCTCGGCCCAGAAGGACCTTGGTAGGTCTGCAAATAACCGCATGCACCGAGCTCTCTCTAGCAACGTTCGGTTCATCCTTTCTGCCACGCCGTTCTGCTGCGGTGTACCAGGAATAGTAAGGTGTCGAGTGATGCCCTCCTGATTGCAGTATTCCTGGAACTCCGCTGAGGTGTACTCGTCACCGTTATCAGATCTCAGATATTTGACTCTTTTCCCGCTCTGCTTTTCCACTGTCGTCTTCCAGACTTTGAATTTCTCGAATACTTCGGACTTGTGCTTCAGAAAGTAGATATAGACTTTTCTCGAAAAATCATCGATGAAAGTCACGAAGTATCTAGCCCCACCAAGAGACGGCTCTGGGGCAGGCCCCCAAACATCTGAGTGTATATATTCCAGTGCCTGCTTACTCCGCTGCGTAGATGTCACGAACTTCACTCTGTGCTGCTTCCCGAGAACGCATGTCTCGCAGAAGTCTATCTTGCATGTCTTGACTCCTTTCAATAAGCCCTTCTTGTGAAGCTCCGGCAGTCCTCTCTCGCTCATGTGGCCAAGTCTAGCATGCCACATCAGAGAGGAGTCCTCATCTGTCGTCTCAGAAAACGCCGCGTCGCCGGTGATGGTAGTGCCGATCAGTTTGTAGAGAGTACCAGAGCGCTCTCCTTTCATGACCACCAGAGCGCCTTTCTTGACCTTCAGATATCCTCCCTCGCCGGTGTATGAGCACCCAGCCGCCTCTAGAGTGCCTAGGGAAATTAGACTCTTCCTCAGATCGGGCACGTATCTTACATCAGTAAGGGTCCTGATTGTTCCGTCGAACATCTTAATTCTGATACTGCCGATCCCGAGCGTCTTGCACTCCGAGTCGTTTCCCATCAGAACGCGACCGCCGTCACATTGCCTGAAGCTAGTGAACCATTCTATGTTCGGGCACATGTGATACGAGCATCCCGTATCCATGATCCACGTGTCGGTGGTATCAAGGGTGGAGTGTACATGGAGTACGTCAGCATCGCTCCCGGGGTCAGATGCCACAGCCGCCTGTTCCTGATTCCTTTCTTTCGCCTTTTTCTTCGGACAGTTGTTTTTCCAGTGCCCTTCTTCCTTGCAGTAGTGGCACTGGTTTTTCTTGTCCCGAGACTTAGACCTAGCCCGATTGAATTTCTTCCCTCTGTCTCTCGATCTCCCTCTGACCGGTTCTTTGTTCTTCACGAACAAACCTTCGCTGGTGCTGGGGCCGTGTTTGCTCTGTGTTTCGTTCGATAGCAGCGTCGTCATCACCTCCTCCATTTTGAGCGTATCCTTTCCGTAGAGGATCGTGGTGACCAGATGGTCATAGGACTTCGGTAGAGAAGACAGTAGTAGAAGCGCCTGGTCTTCCTCTTCGACTTTTACGTCCATGCTCCGCAGCTGGGAGATTAACTTGTTGAACGCATTCATGTGTTCTAGCAGCTTGTTGCTCTCGGACATTCTTAAGCTGTATAACTGTCTCTTCACATAGAGCTTGTTTGTGAGAGATTTCGACATATACAACTCCTCCAATTTCTTCCATATGTCTACGGTGGTGTCAGCGTCGACCACGTTGTACATGACCTCGTCGGCGAGACTCAACTGGATTGTGCTGATGGCCTTCAGATCCAGTTCCTCCCATTCCTCGTCTTTCTTCACGCCAGACTTCTCCTTGCCGAGTAGCGCCTTGTGGAGTCCTTGCTGAACGAGAACCGCCTTGATCCGCTTCTGCCATAAGCCGAAATCGATCTTGCCGTCGTACTTGGAAATCTCGAATTTTGCCGCCATTGTTTTGCTCGCAGTGCTACTGAGTGATCAGAAAAATGTTCTCGGATCAGATCTTGAGAAGGTAGGGAGTGGACCTTGTCGTCACCTACCGTTGACCCAGATCTAGAACCAGAACGCCCAGACGATCACCCCCGCGGAACCTGGCTCTGATACCAATTGTTATGAAATCGGATCGAGTTAAGCCGCAGTAGCGCAACGGAATTTCACAAATGAGCAAGAACCAGTATCGCGCAAAATAAAATATGGAACGAGATTCTAGCATACACAGACGACACAAAAGATTACGTGGTTCGGAGAGAAGCTCCTACATCCACGGGGAGAGCGCGCCGGAGAAGATCCACTATAAGGTATGAAGGTACAGATTACAATAGAGACCGTAAGGTCGAGCAATGAAGAGAAAACCGAAAAGGTGAAACCGGACTATCGCCTGCGATAGTGATGTCGCCGGGCGATAGTGGTACTGTTCACCTCCTTTGCGGAATCGCCGCCTGGACTGCACGCCTGAAGCCGACCTCGCCTGGGTTCGGCCGCCTGATGTCGCTGCGCCGCCTGGGATCACCTCCGCTGCCTGGAAACACCGCGGGAGACCGGCCTGATGTCGATCCGACTGGATTCGACCGGATGCCGCTCCGATAGCTCCGCCTGAAGTCGTCCGCCTGGAGTCGTCCGCCTGGAGTCGCCCCCTTGCGCACCTGCTGCCGCCGTCGCCGCCTGATGCCGCTGGAATGAGAACGGTGGGTGGCTAAGAACTCCTTTGGATCGCTGTTGGTGTTGGGATTATTTGAATCATAGCCTCCCCCTCCATTTTATAGCACAAGAGAGGGCCGGACATTCCATGTTTGACGAGCACAAAGGGGGAAAGGAGAATAATCTCCTTTGATGAACTTCCTAAAAAGGATTTGGCCCGGATTAGGAAAATGGGAATCCCACGGATTGGTGACATGGCGCAATCCTAACGGTCCGGGCGCGAATAGGTGTCACAATCTAACAGCTATATAGGGGTGCAACGTAAATCAGTTCAGATCAGTTCCACCCTAACCCCGAAACCAGACCATCTATGTCCAGTTCTGACTTTTGGGAATCGAAACTATCCCATGTGCTCAAGATATAAACTCGGATTCGAACCAAAAATCTTGGTTCTATTCTAGTACAATTCTCAGTTCTACACATGCTTCATAGTTTTTTACATATGCTCTTAAGCTCGTGAGCATGCCTATCAGCTGGAATTTTATTTTTTTTGTAGAATCATAGACTTCATTTTAAAGAAATAGTTGAAATGGTACTCCACCCACAGCACCATGAGGAATGGAACAAAATGCAGCATTTCGAACAGCGGCCTCCCCCCTCCGGTTCTAGCGGCGGCCCGACTCCTGCCGCCCCGTCTCCAAACACCTTAACCACATGAAGCCTAGATCTAATCATTTTAAAATTAAAAAGGTCTAATTACACTCAAACTAAACTATCCTGGTTCAAATTTTTGTAGAACTTGAAGTCTTGAACGGTGAAAACCGACCTGAACAACTTCGGTTGATTTTTCATCATAAAATTGCTGTGAGAAGAAAAGGTGCGCACATTTTAGACTAACCAGGCGAAGGCGATACGAGATCGTATCTTACAATGTCCGAAACCCTAGAACGGTACGATACCGATGGAAATGGATACTTCGGGTATGGCAACTCTTCTCCTCCATTGAACGATGCCTACTTGAGGGATTCCAGATCGCAGGTACGCTTCTCCTCCGCTTCCTTGTTCCTTTTTCGGGAAATAAATCCGGTAAAACTTGGTTGTGATGCGTTTTTGTTGATAAGCAGTGTTCTTTATCTGTTGTCTGGTTATAATTTTGTGGGTTTTATGTATGCTTTGTGAGTTCTTTGGGTTTTGAAGATGGTGCTAGTTCTTAGGGTTTATGATTGCGTTGTACGGGCTATATGCGGAATTGACTTCTTTCTCTACTTGCTCGTGCTTATACTTGGTAGAAGCGGAGTGTTTTTTTTGTTGTCTGATGCGATCCTAAACAGTAATCGATCTCAAACAAGAGAGTATTGATATGACCCGAGCTGCTCTGCCATGGATCCATGGTTGGTCGTACCAGGGCCGCGGCCCATACACCCCAACCCTTCTCCCAAGGGGCCACAGGCCAAGTATCCAACAATTTGTATCTTTAATCAAATCTAATCCTCAGATCAAATGCCCAACAACTCAATTTTTTTTATCATTGCAATCTTCAACAAGAATATAAATGAAAGAACAGACAAACACAACTCACACACCTAGATCAATCTCGAGGAAGGGTTTTTCATGAGGAGGTGATCGCATTAGAGGAGAGGCTCCAACATTCTCACTCTAAGCCACAGATTTTTTTCACACATCACAATTCACAAGCTACCCAATTACTACCCTCTCCCACCTATCTATATCCAATCTTACACAGAAGAAAAGATAAATTACCCCCCATTCTAACTGACTGCCATGTCCTAGCCGTCTCTGCTGCATTCATCCACGTCATGGCTTGGCTCCACTTGGATCGTATCAATACTCCTCCCTTCAAATTTTCCTTGTCCTCAAGGAACAACGTGAGGGCAACATTGATTAAAGGACCACAAGCTTCCCATATCGCGGACGCCACCATTCCATTGAGCCATTAAAAATATTTGAGCGACGAGCTTGTTGGTATTTAAGGCAATACGACGGTGCTTAAGCATACTTGTGATGTGTACTACTTTAAGCAGCTGTCGAAGTTTCTTCAGGTCTTCATGGGTGCCATAGATTGTCCTGCTTGACACATTGAAAGAAACAAATGACCGGAAGTGGAATTTCAAGCTTCCCTCTGGGTCCAATGCCTTGGCTCCGTGCCCTGCATCCAAACCTCCACTATGACGAAGAATAATCAATAGAGAAGGGCTGCCCATTGATGTCAAAGATGGAATAATAATTTGAATATCCTCAATATCTTCCCGAATAAAGAAAACTTGATCTTATGCCCAAAAAGATTAGTGTAAAATCCAGTTATCCTCGTAGATAGAAATAGGAGGCCCTGAATGGGCATTTTGCGCCTCAAGTGACAAGTAATATCATTGATGAGAAATTCTTCTGGAAGCAAACCAAATAGCTCCTGAAATGTTGAATGTGATTGAGGCGACCGCAAGTCTTACTTTTTACCAACTTCTTTCACCATTTTTGTTCAATATTCTGAAATAACCTGGACACCTCTGGTATTGTTCAGAATGACACTCAAATGCAGTTTAGATTGCTATGCCTGTGCTAGCTTTCCCTCTACAGAAATCCACACATCTGCCAGTTTCGATAAGTTGGATTTCAGAAAGTTGACCTCAGTATGACCTGGTGAAATAGCTTCATTAAAAGGTCCGTCAAAATCATACACTTCAATGTCCATTGTTGATGGAGGGTCAATCAATGCAACAAATTCAAACATTGCTTCCAGTGAGGATCAAGAGTTTGGAACTTGGTTGAGCCTGTTTTTGTGCTGTCATCTATGTTGCATTGACACCGACACGCGATACGCGACACGACACGACACGACATGACACGCAATTCGTCTACTCTCAAAAAATACCATATTTCGACACGCTGAGATACGCATATTAAATATTTTTTTTTTACAATTATGAAAATCCTAAAACATTTAATAAAAAATAAAAAATAAAAAAATTAACAAATATTCAAATAAATTGCGTCATGTTTAAATATTACTCATCAAATTTTCAAATCCAAAACTTAACAAAAAGTTCAAAAATGATAGAATATTGACACATTATCATTATATATGATATATCATCAGTAAAAATAATGGATTATCAAGCAAACCTTTTCTCTTACTTTCAAGCTTCCTTTTTCTAGAGAAAATATTCGCCCCTCTATTAGATTCACCTTCACTACTTGAAATTCTAGATGAGGACAAAGACACTTTTTTATGAGCAAGACTCGCTATTCCAGCATTCACCTATTCTTCTAGTTTTTACACCTCAAATAGATCACTTTTTAAAACTTTTCACACTTTCCAATTTCTTTTCCATCAATAATTAACAAATGTGCTCTCACCCTTGTTTATGAACTTATAAAATATTTTTCACAAAAAATTGTACTTACAAGACAAATTGCTTTCACCTCATCATGAGTAGCTAACTTAGGGACACACGAGTCCTGCGTGAGACAGCATGTCGGACTTCCGACACGCGGGTCGGAGAATGTCAGAGAGTTGGATGAGTGTCGGAGAGTCCGACACCGACACGCTGAACATTTTAAAGTTTCAGTGCTTCATAGGCTGCCATTGCACACAAATACGACATAAGGATCACAGTAACCAAATGAATCCATAGCCGCTAAATCATTTCCCACAATTAATGCAATAGTAAGAAGCCATCCATCTCCTCGTGCTTTGATTCTATGATTACTACCTCCTACAGAGGAAGTGCCCAAACCTCCATGATTGATGGATGTCGCTGATTTGCGAGGAAGAACGAGTTCGTGATGTGGATTCACGGAGCTGGTATCGTCAAATATGACCTGGT
The DNA here is from genome assembly GCA_039583875.1 of Platanthera guangdongensis. Taxonomy (NCBI): domain Eukaryota; kingdom Viridiplantae; phylum Streptophyta; class Magnoliopsida; order Asparagales; family Orchidaceae; genus Platanthera; species Platanthera guangdongensis. The sequence goes on along the minus strand of CM077154.1, from coordinate 138,373,469 downwards.
TGTGCAGGTTTTTCCTCGTGCAGGTCAGCCGATCTGGTTCTTTAGAAAGTTCCGCAGACCTCGCATCCCTGTTCATTATACTCGGACCGAGAAGTGGTCATATGCTGCTGCTGTGATAAATCACTCTCCAACCTCCTCCAAATCCAGATTAGCAACATCAGTGCCGCATGTCGTTGGGGATCCATGATCCTCCCTTTCTTTCTTGCCACCGCAACTTCACCCACTTCCTCTACTTCTTCATTGCTAGGAGCTCCACAGTAATGCTCTCAGGTTCCAGTCCGCAGTTCCTTCTGTTCGCAGGAGTTGATTCCAATAGAACTGATTCTGATAAATTCCCTCTGTTTTCTGTTGACGATGCAAGAATCACCCACTTCCGATGAAGATTTTCTGATGCAAGAATCAGATTGTAGTCTAGATCCAAACGTTGGAAGTATTGGTTGCACAAAAATGATCGTGCTCTGCAGTCCTCTTCCCGCTGCTGCGAAAACTGTAGAGCTGGCTGGAGAGCCGTCGAACAATGAAATTTCGGCGCTGGCATGTCTGCACAAACCAGGGAGACGGCGCCGGCCGATCGAAGATTAGCTAACCCAAGAAGCATCTCCTCTATGGCGCGACTTTGCTTATCACGAAGAGTTTGGAGCGTACGTGTCGTCGACTCGTGATTTTGCCAGAAAAATTCGCCTATCTCCTCAAATGCACGCATATGCCGATCAATCAAACATTGGTTGGCCCGGATCAAATCTCGTTGAAGGGAAGATTGTGTGCGAGCATCAAACGCCATTGCTGACAGGAGTCAAGAACGAAAGAAGTGCGAATGGCTTGAGACGATCCTTGAGACCTTGATGCGTTCTTGATAGAAGTATGAGAGACCTATGTGATCTCCTTGAAAAGATACAAATCTGAGCAATGCAACAACAAATGAAGGAAATCTTTAGCATAACCAGAACAATCTCGCAGTCATCCAAATATCCTCTGAACAAATCTACAAGTTCAAATTCGATTTTTCTAAGAATGGTTTGCCGGCGGGGGAAGCTGATCCCTCTGATACCAATGATGTGATCCTAAACAGGAATCGATCTCAAACAAGAGAGTATCATCAATTTGTATCTTAAATCGAATGTAATCCTCAGATCAAATTCCCAACAACTAAAAAAAAGAATTATTATTGCAATCTTCAACAAGAACATAAAATGAAAGAATAGACAAACACAACAACACACACCCAGATCAATCTCCAGGAAGGGTTTCTTCCTGAGGAGATGATCACATTAGAAGAGAGGCTCCAACGTTCTCACTCTAAGCCACAAATTCTTCTTCACACATCACAATTTACAAGCTACCCAATTACTACCCTGTCCCACCTATTTATAGCCAATCTGACATGAAAGAAAAGATAAAACTAACCCCCATTATAACCGACTGCCACGTCCTAGCCGTCTCTGATGCATCCATCCACGTCATGGCTTGACTCCGCTTGGATTGTATCCTTGTCCCGCATGCTCTGCTAGCCTTGCGTGTTGTTGGACCCGGAAACCGAGGTTCTAGAGGAGTTCGGACCATGGGGGCAACCTGCACTTACTTCTCCCGGGTTGGATCACTTGACCGGTCATTTAGAACAAAGAAACTCCTCCACAAGAGGTGGGTAACCACTACCAAACCCCTGAGCTGTAGCGAGGAGGTCCCGCCACACATCCGGAAGATCTAAGAGAGCTTACCCTCGCAAACCAATGTTGAGTCTGGGCACCCTGGAGGATGTCAAGAGGACCCGACTATAATCAACTGAAGACAGTTGGGGAGCTCACGACAACCAGGATCAGCCTTAGGAGGGGAGTCCCAAAAAAGAGAGATCGTCCTCCTCCAAGGTGCCCAAGGGGTCTATTTATAGTTTTTCAAGAATTGCTCGCGGATAGCGGAATCCCTTCCCTTGGATTATACTAAAGATTGTCCAAACTGGTCTGTCAACAGCGGAATCCTGCTGTTTGGAAAGGCTAATCACAGTCCGGAAAGAGATGCTTAGTTGGTCGGACCACTAACTCCATAGGCAAAAGGGGTCTGCCTTACTCTTGCTCGACTGGGGTGGCGAGTGCATGGGGAGCCGGGGACTCGCCACTCGCCCTAAACTCGCCCCGAACTTGGGGCGAGTGTATGCCAGTCGCCCCCTACTCACCCCTGCCTACTCCTCCGCTGCAACTGCCTGAAGAACCCACTCGCCAAATACGGGATTGCACACATGTTATATGAATTGCTTATAGTATCCATTTTTCTCCCTTTTAGTGACACAGAGCTATAAAATTATTTAAACTTCAATTAATCCACCACTACAAAATTAACAATTCACAGACACCCCCAAGTACATGAAAACACTATAAAAATCATCTCACCTTCCTTATCCGGATAATTCCTTACAAATTGTAAAAAGTGTGCAGGCAGCTTAAATTTTAATTAGGTGACACTACATTGAATCCGATCTGTCAAAACTTGGATCTCAGTTCTCAAAGCAAGTCACATGATGGAAGATTTGCAGAGATATTTATTTATTATGAAGGAACTCAATTGTTATGTTTGTTTGTTTGTGTAAATTTTACATTGAACTTGTTATTAAGACATTAAAAGTCATATTCCAACACATCATCTATTAATATTTTATCATTCTATTGTTATATTAAATTAAAATAATGAAGGTGTCTTCTTAGTCCTTTAGATTGAAACTCATTTCTACTTTTTTCAGGAGCGCGAACATAGGTCTTCTAAAAGCATGGAGAGAGACGAGGAGTACGACAACCATCAACGAGACCATAATGACATAAGTGATAGAAGGGAGAATGAAATAGATAAAGTTGATGACGACAATTGTCATCAAAGCAAAGATAGAATTGATGAACATAATCATCATCAAAGCAGAGATAGAGTTGACGAACACGATTGTTACCGAAGTAGAGATAGAGTCGATGACCATAATCGTCGTCGAAGCAGTGATAGAGTTGATGACCACGATCGTCACCGAAGCAGAGATAGAGTCGATGACCATAATCATCGCCAAAGCAATGATAGAGTTGATGACCACAATCGTCACCGAAGCAGTGATAGAGTTGATGACCATAATAGTCACCGAAGCAGAGATAGAGTTGATGACCACATGCGTCACCGAAGCAGAGATAGAGTTGATGACCACAGACGTCACCGAAGCAGAGATAGAGTTGATGACTACAATCGTCACCGAAGTAGAGATAGATTTGAAGATCACGAGCATGTTCGCCATCGTCGCCACCATAGGCGAGATTATGATGGCTATGAACGATACCATGGGCATGATGCTGATGATTATGACCACCACAACCGAATTTATGATAGGTAATTGGATTTATATTTTGTCCCAAGTCTGTGCTTTTTCTTCTTTTTTACAGTGGTTATTATTTTTTTAATTATAATTTCAAGCAATCTTTTCTATGCAATGAAAGTGTTATTGTGATGCATTCATTCTACTGATCATATCATGTTTTGAGCAATATGTGTCATTGTATGAAATGTTTAAGATTCTTGCATGCAAATTCTTTTTATATATGCTGCAATTTGCATTGTCATGTAGCACCTGCACTTCTGAAATGTTGTAAATCAAATTTCCTTAGTTGCTGACTCTGTTGATATATCAGGTACAGTCTTTAACTTTCATCCTTACTCCTTAGTCCTTACATGGCATTGCATCCAATACAACACATGTTATAATTACCTAAATAATTATTTTTTTGTTGCTGACGACCATTCTAGTCAGCAAGATGTAAAACATATTGAAATCTGTTATTGCATCCTATTTTTATAGCCAATAATGACTTGTTTTTTTAACCTCAGTTTCCACTGTTTAGGTTTATTTCTTAAAGTATACACTTTTGATTAGTTCTTACATGGCACGTTTTCTATGACAAATCTGCTTGCTCATAAGTTGAGGTTTCTCTTTCCCTTTTAATTTCATGAAAAGGGATTATGGTCGAGATAGCGAACGACGCCATAGACATGAATCTCATTCTCGGTCAAGGGACAGACATAGTCACAGGTCAAGGTCACGTTCTCGGTCAAGATCAAAAAGGTAAGGACCCTTTTGCTTGAATTTGTTTTATTTTGAAATTACATGTTTGCTGTAGGTTTTTTGTTGAGTTCATCTTTCATTTTTTGTGTTAAAGGTTTCTAGATATCCTTTCTTGTTATTTTAATATCACACATTTATGGATCTTTTTCTCTATGGATGCTGGAATTTGGATACCCTTTTACTTCTAGTTTTGATGGCCATCTAGTGTTGTATCAGCTTCATGATTTGACACTTTTGAATGAGAGCGCAAGTATATAGTTTAAGGACTAAATGATTATATTCCAGTTGATATCAAAATGTTAGCTTCATTTTCTGCCATATAGTTTTGCTACAAAGCGAAAAACAAAACTCAGGTCCCGGGAAGAAAGGACGGGCAATACAGCTTTCAATCAGCATCTTGCTTATTCCATTTCTCCAGACATCAATGATAATTGTTTCTTTCACTTTTATAGTATTTACCTTACTGCAGGACTAGTTTTACTTCTATTTTGTGCTATTAAGTTTCAATAAGTAGCTTCCAAATCATATTTTGTTATCTTTATCTTGAAGAATTTTGTCATCAATTTGTGATCAACATTTGTTTTGCCTTGTTTACGTTCTAATACCATTTTCTTGTGGATGGGTTCTTGTTTTCATACATAGCATGGATGTAAATTTGCTAGTTAGAATGAGTTACTTGCAATTCTAACTTAAATAATATATGCTGAAACATCTTTTCCCCGACTTGAGAAAAGAGGGAGGAAATTTAAGCATGCTAGAAATTTAGGATAAAACCTAATTGTTGGAAGAGAATATTAGCTTGATTTATTCATTCATATGGTGGGTTATATATAGGAGATTACATAGACTCATAACTCTTGACTCACGGTGTGGGACTAAACTCACTCACATACTAATAAACTCAAATAATAAAATACTAATTTCTCCAATACTCGCTCTCAAGTTGGGCTTGTAATGTCTGTCATACTCAACTTGTCTAATATTTTATCAAAGGAGCACTGACTCAGACCCTTAGTAAAGCATATCCAGGAGCTGCTAGTTTGATGGAACAAAAGCAGTACTCACAATCCCCCTAACTATGTTTTCCTTATTCAAGTGTCTATCAATCTCCACTTGTTTTGTACAATCATGTTGTATTGGATTGTGGACAATGTTGATAACAACTTTATTATCACAATAGATCCTAATTGGACACGCACACTCCACACCCAGGTTCCTCATAATGGACTAAATTCACAATCCTTCACATATACCATGTTTCATTGCTCGGAACTCAGTCTCAACACTAGATCTTGCTACAACATGTTATTTATTGCTTATCTAGGTCACCAAATTGCCCCAAACAAGAGAACAATATCCTGATGTAGATCTACATTCATCAACTGAATCCTCCCAGTCCGCATCTGTATAGATTTCCACTGTTAATGCTTAATTGGGTGAGAATAGTATGCTCTTGTTAGGTGAGGATTTAAGATACTTCAGGACTCTGTATGCAGTATTAAGGTGATGTGATCTTGATGAGTGCATGTACTAGCTAAGGACACCCACCATATAAGAGATGTCCGGACGAGTATGAGAGAGATAGATAAGTTTCCCCACCAATCGTTGGAAATCTGGCATGTCATCAACAACTTCTTCACTATCTCTACCAAGCTTGTGATTAACTTCAATTGGGGTGTTAGTGGGTCTGCATCTAATCATTCCAGTTGTCTCATGCTAGAATGTACTTCCTCTGTGATATAGAGATCCATGTCTAGATTTAGCTATCTCTACGCCAAGAAAAATACTTGAGAGGTTCAAGGTCCTTCACTTCAAATTCCTTTGTCAGCCTAGACTTTAAGTGTTCAATCTCCTCTGTGTCATCACCAGTTATCATTATATCATCTATATAGACGATAAGATCAACCAACTTGTCGTCCCTGTGTTTCACAAAAAAGGTGTGATCTACATTGCTTTGTTTATATCCAAATGACATCATTGCTCAGTGAAATCTCCCAAACCATGCACATGGAGGGTGCTTCAATCTATACATGGCTTTCTTCAGCATGCAAACTTTTCCTGTTGACCTTTTTGGAAGAACACTTGGAGGCAGAGACATGTAGACTTCCTCCTTAAGATCACCGTAAAGAAATGTGTTCTTCACGTCCAACTGTCTAAGGCTCCATCCTTTACACATGACACACAAAAACAAAATCATGATTGAATTCATTTTAGCAATTAGAGCAAATTTTTCTTGATAGCCGATACCAGCTATTTGGGTATATCCTTTAGCAACCAACTTGGTTTTGTATTGCTCAACAAGGCCTTGGGAGTTTTGCTTCACGGAGAAGACTAACTTACATCCCACAACAGTTTTTGTTTTAGACAGATGGACAAGATCCCAAGTATGATTCTTGTCAAGGGCTGTCATTTCCTCCAACATAGATGCCTTCCGTTCACTGTGCTCAAAAGCTTCCAGCCAAGAATGAGAAATAGATTTGGAAGATAAGGAGGTGACAAATGTTTTATATTTAGGAGACAGTCATAGGTCACAAAACAAGAAAGAGCATGCTAGGTAGAAGCATAATTACCTCTGTTAGTATCTGAAGCTGAATCTAGTGGTGACCCAGGTAGTGTGGGCAAGGCTTGTGTGTTTATGCCCCTCCTATGTCGCGTGTAAACCTGCAATATAGGAGGCATCACCGGGTCCCCAAGGATAGGAGGGATCACCAGATCACTAGGGACAGGAGGAGGCATCACCGACTCCCTAAGGATGGGAGGGAGCACCAGATCACCATGGACAAGAGAAGAGAATGTAAATGGTGGAAATGGAGGATAAATATGCAAATGAACATGAGGGGATCCCACTTCCCGAGTAATTGTCTCCTCTCTGAAAAGTGGTCCCATAATAGGCTTTTGATTCCCGAAAGGTGACATCCATATTAACAAATGTCCGCTTGGTGATGGGATGGAAGCACTTATAGCCTTTCTGGGTAGGAGAGTAGCCAATGAAGACACACCTCAAAGTGCGGGAATTTGGTCTTGGGGTGGACTTGCACAAAACACATACATCCAAAGATACAAGGCGAGATATAAGTGGGACAAACCCCCAAAGTTGTCAAAGGAGTATGAAATCCAAGGACACGAGTAGGAAGATGATTGATGAGGTAGACAGCAGTGAGAATTGCATCACCTTAATAATATTTAGGGAGGTTCATGCGTAGGAGACATCTGACAACCTCAAGAAAGTGTCGGCTCTTGCGCTCAGCATCCCCATTCTAAGCTGGGGTGTAAACATAAGAGGTTTGATGTACGATGCCAAAATCATTCATATATTTCGCAAAGTGGGAGTCAATATACTCTCGATCATTATCACTGTGCAAAATCTTAATGATAGCACCAAATTGAGTAGTGACCAGCTTATGAAAACGTTGAGAGAGATAAAACACGTCGCTTTTATGTTTGATCAAATATATTCAAGTACAACGAGAGTAAAAATCAATAACAGAAAGAAACCACGAGCAATCAAAAATAAACGTAGTAGTACCGGGGACTCAAACTCAGTATGACTAAGAACAAGCAAAAATGAGTTACGTGGAGACATAAGAGGAAGGGATTACGATGATGTTTAGCAAGTTCACATACATCACAATGAAAAATACTGAACAAAGTAGGTGAAATAGTAAGAAGCAAAAACTTCATAGTATAGATAGGAGGATGTCCAAGACGACAATGCCAAAAATCCAAATCAGAGGGTCGATCTGCATGAAGAGCTTTTGGAGGCGGAGGTGAAGTGGAGGATGAGTGGTCGAACTCATAGATCCCGTTGCACAGTCTACCAGAGCCAATCACCATCCCCGTCTTCAGTTCCTGAAAATCATAAAAGGTAGGGAATAAAGTTACTGAGCAGTTCATAGACTTAGGCTTCATTTGTTTCGGGGGTGGCGGGTCGATCCGGCCGGTGGAAACAGAGTGTTCGAAACGGAGGAGAGAGGTGGCTTCTCCAAACGAAGCTTTTTAGGGCGTTTCTCAAGGCGGGCGAGTGGAAACGGAGCAAACGCCGCCGGAGGTTCATTTGTTTACTCTCCTTCCGGCGGCGTTTACCCAAAACAGAGCAGCGAAACGCCCAAACAAATAGAGCCTTAATCAAATGACTAATAGACAGAAAATTTCGAGTGAATGCAGAAACTTGAAGGACAGAGGAGAGTGTAAGAGAGGAGCATGAAATGGATCCTTTCCCAGCAATGAGAGATAATGATCCATCAGCAATGCTCACTTTGTCTCTGCCGGACAGAGGGGTGCAAGACACAAAACCTGTGGCTGACTCAGTCATGTGATTGGTGGTTCCAGAATCAATGACCCACTGTAAGGAGGGGGGAAGTAGAATGAGCACCTGCAGGGCCCTGGTGGGCATAAGAAGAGGAGGATGAACTGACCTGCTCAGCAGGAGAGTCATGCATCAACTTGCAGAAAGCCAAAATTTCTTCAGCTAAAAGAGCGAGGGGAGGGGGGCATTGGAATCCAGAGAGTGATGAACAAATGTGTCCACAACATCAGACAAGTGTGTAGATCTAGACAGAGATGATCTATTCTGGGATCAACCAGGGCCACGCCCACCACGAGGAGCAAGAACGCCCCTAGGAGAAGGAAAATCATGAAGCTTGAAGCAAGTATATCTGGTATGACGAGACTTTCCACAATAATCACACACAAGGTGACCTTTCTCTGTAGGCTTTGATCTGGTGTCACGAGCAGTACGAACCCCGTGGTGAGAAAGAGTGACAAAAGCAGATCCCTCAGTGACAGAGTCGGGAATGAGAGTTTGGCGGAGGTCGAATTCTTGTTGTACAAGGTCGTGCACTTCTGGTAAAGAAGGAAGAGGAGAACGTCCCAGGACCTGAATGCTAATCGGGTCAAAATCCCAATGTAAGCCTCGAAGAAATTCAAAGATGCGATTCTGTTCGTCCCTTGTCCTCACCAACACCTCATCTTCTAGAGACATGAGGGTTAGAGAATCAAAATGATCATACTCCTGATATAGTTGGGTGAACTCCGAGTAGTAGGCAGAAGGAGGTCGATCACGCTATTGCAGGAGGAATATCCTACGTCAAAGTTGGTAGATCCGAGCCGCATGTCCACGAGATGAGTAGGTGGTCTTTGCGCGCTTCCAGATATCTACCGCAGTATCCAAGAATAGATAATTCCGAGCGATGGGCTCCAACATAGAGTTAAGCAGCCAGAACATCACAAGTGAGTTCTCAGACTCCCACTGAGGCCACTCTGGAGAATCAGAAGAAGGTTGCTTCGTTGTGCCATTGACATATCCAAACATAGCCAAACAACTGGCGACTTTTGAGGGCAAGGATGATAGAGCGTGCCCAAGGAAGGTGGTTGAAACCATCTAATTTCATTGCAGTGATTTGAGGGGTACCATATTCAGGATTTACACGACAATATCCAATGGAAGTCGGAGTAGGAGCTGCTCTGTGGAAGACATATCTGTAGAGGAGTCACTCTCAGCTATAGAATACCCTGAATAGAAATTGAGGGCACACACAAGAGATCACAACATATGTCGTAAGATAAGGGCAGCCCTCATAGAAAGAGGGGAAGAACCCACATATCTAATAGAAATGAAGGAAGAAAAATAAGAGAGGGAACACCGGAAATGAGGGAATCAAGAACCCATGATACCGACGCCCCTAGAGGACTGGAGAGGGCGCGAAAGAGAGAGGAACGTGGCGCGACTGTTGTGAGGGATGGAAGATGCGGGCATCTAGCCAGCTGGAGTGCAGCTACTGTGAGGCTAGCGAGCAGGAGCACGGGACAAAAACGGATGGCGCGGCTAGTGAGCTGGAGGCAAAGATGGAAGCACCAAGCAGGAGTGGGATTGACGGGCGGAAGCGTAGGCGAGAGCGGGCGGCGAAGACGTGAGAACCCTAAGACTCTGATACCATGTTGGAAGAGAAAATATTAGCTTTATTTATTCATCCACATGGGGGGCTTAGGGGCTATATATAGGAGATTACAGACTTGTAACTTTTGACTCATGGTGTGGTACTAAACCCACTTACATACTAATAACCTCAAATAATAAAATACGAATTTCTCCAACACTAATCATTTATCCTAAAAACAATTGGTTATAGGTTGAGGGGCTTAAGATTTATATCAAGTGTACACAACTGCATAAGTTTCCAATGCTAGACTAAATTTTCAACATGATAACTTGGGTTTAACATGGGTCTTTTTTGGCTTATTAGTATCTTTCATCATGCTTTATTCATATACTCTCCGAACCTGCTTCATTCGTGTGCTTTCATCATGCAATATCAGACTGACCTTGGAATATTAATGCATGATATTAATTCCTCATTTTCCACACTAATCATATTGAATGATCAAAATTGGAGATTTTGATAATAAACCTAAACTATTACATGATCTTTGGATTAATTATGAGATAGAAGTAATCATCATCGTCTCAATTAGCTTATGGATGAAGAATGGTGCATGTTCGTTCATCTCCGAGGATCAATCGTTGTCACGTAGCACACATACAAAATTTTCTCGTTCAATCTTTGAGATGAAGTTGTACTATTCATTAAGTTCATTAGAATTCCTTTAAAATTAATTGAATTCTCGTGACTTGATACGAGCACGAGTGCTCTCGTGCCTGGCCAACGATACGCACACGTGTTTATACACGATGTGCACGCGCCTCAAGCACGGCGACAGAATGATTTACCCTACTTAGGCTTTTATGCATGTCTTTTATTTGGACCCTTCTATATATAAACAAAGTGTCAAGTCTTTATTTTTCTATGTATGTTTTATCTTATTTTGGATTGAATAGAAAGGAGGGAGAACGACCCAGCGTTCTGCCCTAATTGTTGTGAGCCCTATCAACTTGATCCGCCTGCCTCTTCTAGCGCCCCCCTACTCGCGATTTCATTCGCACCTCGCCTCGCCACTCCACGTGTCTTGCCTCGCCTCGCTTCTCGCGCTTCTTGCTAAAGCCTCGCGTGCCCATCTGGAGCCTCCACAACGCCAGCATCAACGCTCTCTGCCCTGTCGACGTCCGACATTTTCTGCTCCTATCTGCAGAGTCGTTCCTCCTCGCCTGTTGTGCAACTGTTAACCCTTCGCTCGGCGCCTCCCGCGCCGCTTTCCTTGCATGCCGTGACCCGCAACATGACGCACGATAAGGAAACTCCTTCGGTCGAAGCCCTCTCCGACTGCATGGATCATGTCGACACTATCCTCGCTAACCTCTAGATTGCTTTCCGCGACATCCACTCACTTCTTTCCAATCGGCAAGCTACGTCGCTGCCTCCATCTCCTCCAGTTCCGTCCGTCACCTCGGCCAGCATCACCACCGATCTTTTTGGGCTCCTGCAGCCCCGTGTGGCCCTTCGGCCGCCCACTTACGTTGGCTCGACATCTTCGACGGGTCGACCCCATGGGATGGTTGGCTAGCATGGAGCAGTATTCTGACCTCCAGGGCACTCCAGAGACTTAGAAGGCCCCCCTCGCGTCCATTTACATGGAGGGATCAACCCTTCACGAAGGTCGTTTGATCCGTCGATCCAATCTTGCCCTCTTCTGGTTAGGCCTCAAGGACGAGTTGATTCGTCGTTATGATATGCGTCATACCGTCAACCATTTCGAGCGCTTGAGCAATGTTCGTTATACGTAGTCGGACGACTCCTTCATTGATGACTTCATCGAGGTGGCCACGCATGCCCCCGACCCACTACTTGGGCACCTTCCTCGCCGGCCCGCGCTTGCATATTCGGGCACGCCTGGGCGTGCATGATCCGATTACTCTCACTTGGGCTTTGGAGCAAGCTCATTATGTCGTGGAGGACTTCGCCGCCTTCTACTCTAGTTCCCCTCAGCGGATCGTTGACACATCGTCCGCTCACTACCCGTCTAAGCCTTCCCCTTCTCCGGGTCGTCCTCCAGCAGAGCCCCGAGACGCCCCCACCGCGGCCCCTGCCTGCCCCCTCCCCCCCGGCCAAAGGTGCCAGTGCACAAGATCTCTCACCCTGAGTACTTGGGCCTCCGCATCAAAGGCCTGTGTTTCCGTTGCAAAGGTTCCTACTCGCCAGACAAATGACAACCTCAATAAGGATTTCAAAATGCTCCTTGGTGGGGGGGGGGGTGGAGAATTTAGGTTGGTTGACTTTGAGGCTTTAGAGTTAGATGAGGATGATCTGATTTCCCCTCCAACTCAATTCAATCGCCTCGATGTCTCTTGTTACTCGTGTACAACCCCGTATTCGCGAAGAGTGGACCCCAAACAATGCAGAAGCGTTTTTAAGTTTTTTGGAGATTTTGCACTCTTGGTGGCCAATTTTGGCTCTAGCTTGGGAATATACTAGTAGGGGGAGGAAAAATCGGCCTCCCCCAGTGGCCCTTTTTTGGGGGCCTGGGGGTCTCCCCCCTGCCCCCCTGCCCGCGGCTTGGTGGGGCGAGATCGGCCAAGGCCGGGGGTCTCGTCCCTGCCCGCGGCTTGGTCAGGCGAGATCGGCCAAGGCCGGGGGTCTCGCCCCTGCCCGCGGCTTGGTGGGGTGAGACCAGCCAAGGCCGGGGGTCTCGCCCCCTGCCCGCGGCTTGGTGGGGCGAGACCGGCCAAGGCCGGGGGTCTCGCCCCTGCCCGCGGCTCGGTGGGGCGAGACCGGCCAAGGCCGGGGGTCTCGCCCCTGCCCGCGGCTCGGTGGGGCGAGACCGGCCAAGGCCGGGGGTCTCGCCCCTGCCCGCGGCTCGGTGGGGCGAGACCGGCCAAGGCCGGGGGTCTCGCCCCTGCCCTCGTCGCCCCTGTGCTCGCCCCCTAGGTGGATGAGGGGCGGGGTGATTTTTACCCTTCTACCCCCCGGCGTGGCTATTTTCTATTGGCCCAAGGCCTTTTTGGCGTAAGGGCATTTCGGGCATTTTGGCCCATGAGATTTGGAAAACTATAAATAGACCCTTAGGGGTGCCTTGGAGGGTACTTCATCACTTCTTCATTCTCTCCTCATCCTTCAAGGCACCCTAGCTCAAGCATTGGCTAGGGAGGGGGAGACCTCAAAGGTCTTCCGGGTGCGAGGTGGGACCTCCGCGCTAGAGCCGAGGGTCTGTTTCTAGCTTCTTGATTTTTGGTCCGTGACGTTCCTCCGAGTGTAGTAGGTGTGAGGTCACCCCTTTCTAGGGACCACGAACTCCACAGAGGTCAATTTTGGCTTCAACACTTTGGTGCGGTGAGGGTGGGAACCTCAAAAGTCTTCCGGGTGTGAGGTGTGACCTCCGCGCTAGAGCCAAGGGTCTGTTTCTAGCTTCTTGATCTTTGGTCCGTGACGTTCCTCCGGGTGTAGTAGGTGTGAGGTCACCCCTTTCTAGGGACCCCGAACTCCACAGAGGTCAATTTTGGCTTCAACACTTTGGTGCGGTGAGCGTGGAGAGTGACCAGCACAGAAGATCTCGGGAGAGAGTCATGACTGGAGGTCAGGGAGGTAGTGATGATCTCGGCGAGCTCCCCAACCCAGGACCCTTTGTGGGGAGGCAAGAGTTCATGGCCTCCGTCCAAGGCATCATGGGGATGCTGCGAAGCATCGCTCCTCAGGATGGCAGCTCCATCCCAACCCCCCAGGTGCTAGCTCCCCTCCCTCACGATGAGTCGACTCCCAGGGGTCTAGGCAAGATGACCCCAGCGGGGGGAGAAGGAAGTGCACCAGGAAGAAGGCCGGGGAAGGAGAGGATGGGAGATGGGGTCGAGCGAGACCTCACTGGCCGGGAGTTGTTCTCTAGCCCGGCGAGTGCCAACCTCCCAGACGAGCAGGTCGCGCGAGTAGAAGTGGCGAGACCACCCCTTAGGGGGTCACCCTTCAGCGAGCTGATCATCTCAGCTCCCGTTCCCGAGGGGTTCAGAGAGTCAGACATGGCTTACTATACCGGGAAGGATGACCCCGTCCAGCATCTGCAGTGGTTCGAGCATGCCGTCTCCATCAGGCCGATGACAGATGCCTTCAAGTGTTGCCTCTTTGCGATCACGTTGAAGGAGAAGGCAAGAGACTGGTTTCATCAACTTCCTCTGAGGTCGATCTATGGGTTCGAGGACTTGAGCCGGAGCTTCCAACTTCGCTTCTCCACCTCCAAGAAGAGGAAGAGGAGTCCTGAGTGCATCTTCCTGATAAGGCAGAGGGCCGAGGAGTCGCTGGCCCGTTACGTAGACAGGTTCCAAGAGGAGATCCTGGAGGTGCAGGAGATGCCAGGGTATGCTATCCAGATGACTTTTACCGTTGGGCTGAAGGAGGGCTTCTTCAAGATGAGCTTGACTCGAAAGGCCCCCCTTTCTTTTGAGGAGCTGATGGAAAGGGCGGCTGAGGAGATAGCCATGGAGGCGGCCAACCCGGTATTTGTCAAGAAGTTGGCAAAGCTGACAGAGACAGAGTCAAAGGAGCAAGATGGCTCAAGACATCAGGAAGGAAGAAGGAGAGAGGAGCGGAGAGCTCAGGAGGGTCCAGAACAAGGTTGGAGGCAGCAGGGAGGACCCGTTCAGGGCCCGGGAAGAGGTTACGCCCAAGATGGGGGAAACTTCCATGGGGGCCAAGGGAGGTTCAACTTCCAGAGGCAAGCCCCTAGGAAGCTCCTGCCCCCACCGCAGCAAGCGATGGAGATTGGTCGAGGGAGAGGAGGAACCGCCAGGGAAGGAGAAGGGTCAGGGTAGAGTTGCCGTACTGTGACTTCCACCAGGTGGAGGGGCACACCACGGCTACCTGCCCCGAGTTCCTGGAGGTGAGGGGGCGAGAGGCCCTGCCCAGCCACAGCCACCAGTGCGGGTTGAAGAGGTTCTGCCCAGATAAGGAGGGGATGATGTGTGTGAGGATCGGGTCGATGTCGGACCCCGAGGCGGTATAGCGGTGATCCACGGTGGAGTGGGGGGTGAGGCCACTCGGAAGGCAAGCCTCCATGTCATGTACCGAAGGAGCGTCGCCTCAACCTCCCAGACACCACTCCAGGAGGAGAAGATCACCTTCTCGGTGAAGGACCTGCCAGATCATGAGGATCCGTTCTGCGATGCGCTGTTCATCCAGACGGCCATCGAGGGCTACACCGTCTCCCGGATCTTGGTTGACAACGGAAGCTCCGTCAACGTCGTTTTCAAGAAGGCGTTTGACGAGATGAAGGTAGAGCTAAGGAGGGTGTTGGCCTCGGACGGACCCCTGTTCGGATTCTCAGGGGAGAGGAAGGAGGTCGAAGGTGGAGTAGGACTCCAAGTAAAGTTGGGAGGGGTTTCAAGGAACTGCCGGTTCGTCATTGTTGACGCTCCAAGCAGCTACAACGCCATCTTCGGAAGGCCCCTCATCAGCGCCTTCCGTTGCGTGTCATCTTCCTTCCACCATGCCTCAAGTTCAGCTCCGGAGGAATCCAGGTCAGAGTCAAGGGAGACTCCAGGATGGCAAGGCAGTGCTACGTCACGACCGTCAACACCATCTCTTGGTTGGCCAAGGCAGAGGAAATGAAGAAGGTCATGGAGAGCTTGAGCAAGATTGAAGTATCCGAGGAAAAGGAAGCGGAAGACGGCCATCATGCCCAGGCCCCCTGAGGGTGCTTCCCCTTGCGGTAGTTTTTTCCCTTTTCTTGTCTTGTAACAAGTGCTACCCCTGACCAGCTGAGTCAGGGGACCATGTAACTCATATTTTTTCCCGTTTGAGGATGTAGGATTTGGTAAGGTCTGATTGAGATGCCTAGTCCTTTTTGCTCCGAGACGGTCCCGCTGCCCAGACTCTCACTAGCCGGGCAGGGTCGGTGGTACCTCTCGTGGATGCCTAGAGGTCTCACCTCGAGATGGATTCCGCTGCCAGGCTCTCACCTAGCTGGCAGGGCAGGTTGATCTCTCGGAGGGTGGGTAGGTCTCACCTCGAAATGGATTCCGCTGTCAGGCTCTCACCTAGCTGACAGGGCAGGTTGATCTCTCAGAGGGTGGGTAGGCATCAACTCGAGATGGATTCCGCTGTCAGGCTCTCACCTAGCTGGCAGGGCAGGTTGATCTCTCAGAGGATGGGGTAGGTCTCACCCCGAGATGGATTCCGCTGCCAGGCTCTCACCTAGCTGGCAGGGCAGGTTGATCTCTCGGAGGGTGGGGTAGGTCTCACCTCGAGATGGATTTCGCTGTCAGACTCTCACCTAGCTGGCAGGGCAGGTTGATCTCTCGGAGGGTGGGTAAGTCTCACCCCGAGATGGATTCCGCTGCCAGGCTCTCACCTAGCTGGCAGGGCAGGTTGATCTCTCGGAGGGTGGGGTAGGTCTCACCCCGAGATGGATTCCGCTGTCAGGCTCTCACCTAGCTGGCAGGGCAGGTTGATCTCTCGGAGGGTGGGTAGGTCTCACCTCGAGATGGATTCCGCTGTCAGACTCTCACCTAGCTGGCAGGGCAGATTGATCTCTCGGAGGGTGGGTAGGTCTCACCTCGAGATGGATTCCGCTGTCAGGCTCTCACCTAGCTGGCATGGCATGTTGATCTCTCGGAGGGTGGGGTAGGTCTCACCTCGAGATGGATTCCGCTGTCAGGCTCTCACCTAGCTGACAGGGCAGGTTGATCTCTCGGAGGGTGGGTAGGTCTCACCTCGAGATGGATTCCGCTGTCAGGCTCTCACCTAGCTGGCAGGGCAGGTTGATCTCTCGGAGGGTGGGTAGGTCTCACCTCGAGATGGATTCCGCTGCCAGGCTCTCACCTAGCTGGCAGAGCAGGTTGATCTCTCGGAGGGTGGGGTAAGTCTCACCTCGAGATAGATTCCGCTGCCAGGCTCTCACCTAGCTAGCAGGGCAGGTTGATCTCTCGGAGGGGGGGTAGGTCTCACCTCGAGATGGATTCCGCTGGCAGGCTCTCACCTAGCTGGCAGGGCAGGTTGATCTCTCGGAGAGTGGGGTAGGTCTCAACTCGAGATGAATTCTGCTGCCAGGCTCTCACCTAGCTGGCATGACAGGTTAATCTCTCGGAGGGTGGGTAGGTCTCACCTCGAGATGGATTCCGCTGACAGGCTCTCACCTAGCTGGCAGGGCAGGTTGATCTCTCGGAGGGTGGGGTAAGTCTCACCTAGAGATGGATTCCGCTGCCAGGCTCTCACCTAGCTGGCAGGGCAGGTTGATCTCTCGGAGGGTGGGTAGGTCTCACCTCGAGATGGATTTCGCTGCCAGGCTCTCACCTAGCTGGCAGGGCAGGTTGATCTCTCGGAGGGTGGGGTAGGTCTCACCTCGAGATGGATTCCGCTGCCAGACTCTCACCTAGCTGGCAGGGCAGGTTGATCTCTCAGAGGGTGGGTTGGTCTCACCTCGAGATGGATTCCGCTGTCAGGCTCTCACTAGCTGACAGGGCGGGTTGATCTCTCGTGGAAGCCAAGTTCTTTGCTCCGATGATGATTCCACTGACAGGCTCTCACTAGCTGACATGACTGGTTGATCTCTCGTGGAAGCCAAGTCCTTTACCCGGAGGAGGTCTCTCCACCCAGGCTCCCATAGCTGGCATGACAGGTGGACCCCTCCGGGGGGTGAAGTGTTTTTTACCCAGAGTAGGTCTCGCCACCCATGCTCCCATAGCCGGCATAGCAGGTTGACCCCGAAGGAAAGTTACACTCCGCGAATACGTTGGGTTGGATGTTTCTTTCCGAGCTTGTGTCAACCTCGAAAAGTGCGGGGATTGTGTACAACCCCGTATTCGCGAAAAGTGGGCCCCAAACAAGGCAGAAGCGTTTTTAAGGTTTTTGGAGATTTTGCACTCTTGGTGGCCAATTTTGGCTCTAGCTTGGGAATATACTAGTAGGGGGAGGAAAAATCGGCCTCCCCCAGTGGCCCTTTTTTGGGGGGCCGGGGGTCTCCCCCCTGCCCCCCTGCCCGCGGCTTGGTGGGGCGAGACCGGCCAAGGCCGGGGGTCTCGCCCCTGCCCGCGGCTTGGTGGGCCAAGGCCGGGGGTCTCGCCCCCTGCCCGCGGCTTGGTGGGGCGAGACCGGCCAAGGCCGGGGGTCTCGCCCCTGCCCGCGGCTTGGTGAGGCGAGACCGGCCAAGGCCGGGGGTCTCGCCCCTGCCCGCGGCTTGGTGGGGCGAGACCGGCCAAGGCCGGGGGTCTCGCCCCTGCCCTCGTCGCCCCTGTGCTCGCCCCCTAGGTGGATGATCGGCGGGGTGGTTTTTACCCTTCTACCCCCCGGCGTAGTTGTTTTCTATTGGCCCAAGGCCTTTTTGGCGTAAGGGCATTTCGGGCATTTTGGCCCATGAGATTTGGAAAACTATAAATAGACCCTTAAGGGTGCCTTGGAGGGTACTTTATCACTTCTTCATTCTCTCCTCATCCTTCAAGGCACCCTAGCTCAAGCATTGGCTAGGGAGGGGGAGACCTCAAAGGTCTTCCGGGTGTGAGGTGGGACCTCCGCGCTAGAGTCGAGGGTCTGTTTCTAGCTTCTTGATCTTTGATCTGTGACGTTCCTCCGGGTGTAGTAGGTGTGAGGTCACCCCTTTCTAGGGACCCCGAACTCCACAGAGGTCAATTTTGGCTTCAACACTTTGGTGCGATGAGGGTGGGGACCTCAAAGGTCTTCCGAGTGTGAGGTGAGACCTCCGCGCTAGAGCTGAGGGTCTGTTTCTAGCTTCTTAATATTTGGTCCATGACGTTCCTCCGGGTGTAGTATGTGTGAGGTCACCCCTTTCTAGGGACCCCGAACTCCACAAAGGTCAATTTTGGCTTCAACAACTCGGTCGACGACATGACTGGTCTCTATACTATAAAGCTGATAACCTCACTTTGTGGCCGCTTCGCGATACTTTTGATTAACAATGGGGCGAGCCACAATTTCATCTCCCAATATCTCGCAGCCGAGCTACAGTTTCTAATGACACCGGCCCTAGGATTTCACGCGTTCCTCGGTGATGGTTGCCACACTCGCACAATGTGTAGCTGCATGGGCCTTTTCCTCTCCATGGAATCATATTCGGGCACGACGGTTTTTTATGTCTTTGGACCGGGCAGTCTTGACGCCATTTTCGGCATGGCTTGACTGCGCACTTTGGGTGACGTCATGCATAACTGGGATCGCCTCACCAAGATACCAGGGGATTCCCACCTCCTGCAAGGGGCCCGTCCTTAGCCTGCTCACCAGCCGGCCGCGCTCCAACCTTAGGACCATCGACCCTAATCTTCACGTTCTTCTGTGGCATATTGGGACAAAAGCGCCCGCTCCGCCGTTCACGCCGCACCCAGACATCCAATACTTGTTGGACAGACCTGCTTCCTTCTTCGTCACTCCCCACGGATTTCCCCCAAATCGAGTCTCAGAACACCCCATCGTCCTTCAGCCTGGGATGACCGCGATTTCCGTTTGCCTGTACCGATATGGCCATGCTCAAAAAAACCGCCATGGAGACAATGGTGGTAGAGATGTTATGCGCATGTATCATTTAGCCGAGCTCAGGTCCTTTCTCAATCCCCGTTCTTCTGGTGCGCAAAATTGACAGGAGTTGAAGATTCTGCGTGGACTATCGGGAGCTGAACAAGCTCACGATCCCCGACAAGTACCTGATTCCTCTTATTCAAGAATTGTTGTATAAACTGTAGGGAGCGGCCTACTTCTCTAAATCGGACCTCTGATCGGGCTACCATCAGATTCAAGACCGGGCTACGGATGTGTCCAAAAGGCTTTATGCACACATGTTGACCACTATGAGTTCTTAGTCATGCCTTCTGGCTTGACTAACTCCCCCACGACGTTCCAATATACCATGAACAATGTATTCTGGCCACACCTGTGTAAGTTCGTACTAGTTTTCTTTGATGACATCTTGGTCTATAGCTCTTCCTGACAGCTCCACCTCGATCACTTGGCGACCGTACTGCAGCTCCTCGTAGAGCACAAGTTCATGGATCAAAAGAAGTACCTTTTTGGTTAGACACAGATCAAGTACTTGTGCCATACCATTTCAGTTGACGAGTTAGCCGTGGATCCGACCAAGGTTGTAGTCGTCCTATAAATGGAGACACCATGCTGCATGCGAGCGGTGATTGGGTTATGATTTGCACACTATTTGAGAGATTTCCATTGGGGACAACTATGAATCTTAGTGCTAGGCGGATAGGTTCTTACACTGTCATGAGAGAGTCTGAGTCAAATTTTTTCGAGCTTGATGTTACTAGAAATATGAGTATTCATCATGTATTCAATGTAGAGAATTTGATTCTAGATATGAAGTCACCTAGTTTTTGACTTTCAACCTTTCATTTAAGCTTCAGTTTCCATCATCACTATAACCTCTCCTATCCCCCAACCTCCACTACAGCTCTACCCTCGCCATTGTTTCCCTACCTTTCATTCACTATAACCTCTCCAAGATAAGGCTTGCTTCGAGAGCATGCAGTTTTCATTCACCGGAGATGAATGCTTCTGACTTAGAGAGATTGATGGCGATCAGTTACGCGTCTGTTCAAATATTTGTGGGTTTAACCTTTCTAGATTGTCAGATGGATGATCAGAGACCGTGATCGCGACCGACTTGATTTTTCATATTTTTATGTATTTTTTTAACTTGTATTTTGAGATTTATTGTAAATTGTCCGTCAGACGATTGTGGCCGTTAGATACATGTAAATGGGATCAAATATTAGGGCAAGAGACCTCTCTCCTTCGGTCAGGATGGCGCGCGCATGGTGCCATGCCGTGGGTGCTGCACTTTTCCACCTGTTGTACCGATGCCTCAGGAGTCCCCTCGATCGCCGCCGCCGCTCCTACTCAAATTCTACTACTCTCTCCTCTCCCAGCCATAGCATGCTCTTCCTCAACCTTGCTGCTGCCCTACCCGCCCCTTCCAGCCCTCCTGTACCTTCTCTAAGCCCAAAATAGCTTCCGCCCAGCCCTACCCATGCCTAAACCAACCCCATCCTGGCTCCCCCTTCCCTTCCAGCCTTCATCCTCCTTCCCTAAGCCCCAAATAACTTCCGTCCAGCCCCTCCCACGCCAAAACCAACCCCATCCCGGCGTTCCTTTCTCATCCAACCTTCATCCCCCCTCTCTAAGCCCAAAATAACTTCCTACCAGCCTTCTCCACATCACTCCCATGGCATTCAAACACTTCCCCCAGCCCAGGTCAGCCACTATTCCCCACCAAACAACCCTCCCATTTCCTTCCAGCCACAAACAGCCCCTCCCCCATAGATTGCCCCCGTTCCAGTAGACCATACCATATTTCTTCCACAAAACAACCACCTCCTCTCCGCATTAACCCCCGGACTGTCAACTACTTGCCATATTGCATCTGTCATGCCTACAACCTCCGGACTTGTGCCCTTACACCGACAACTCTTTGGGGTGAGATCCACATTTATTTTCATGTCTTTAACATCTGTACGGATACACTTTTATTGCTAGTATTATTGTGCTTGATTTGTTTGACTCTATCTCTCCTAAGTGTGTGCTCTCATTGCCGTTCTGATACTTACAATTAGTTGCAATTGTTACTTGTTAACCTAATTAGAATTTTGGTATTGATTGTGAGGAAATACACGAGTACTTTAAAATCAATATTGTTTAATTAATTACTCGTTGGAACTCATTGTATGATTGATTCATTCATATTCACAGTAGGTTTATGGTTTGTCATAGGATTGTGTGCGCTTGCATTTCTCTCGCATTTTAGGATTGTCGTTGGGTCAATTGCATTTAGTTGTGATTGTTTACATGCCATCTAGGGTCAGGGAATCGAACTATCGCGTCTACCTATAGACTCGTCCTCCGTCATTATGCATTTTCTATTATATTTTCCTTTGATGAACTTTAATCTCGCAAGCTGTTTTATGATCACTTTTTATGGTGACTATATTGAAGGAAAACATTTATGCTTTGTTCATATGCCTTGTATTTTTTACATTGTTACCAAGGAAACACTTTTTCTTTCTGAATGACTTTGTTTCTCAAGTTTTAGGTATCTTTTGAGAGCATGGATAACTTGCATGGTTTAAACTTTTTATGTTAAAAGCTAATTTAACATTTTATCTGCATGTCTAGTTAGGATTTAATTTACTTGTTGGCCTGTTGAAAGAACTTCGAAGTGGTGCTCATGACTTTATTATTGGCATTGTGATACTAGAGTAGGCATGTTTACTAATACCTTTTGAGTTCGTGCAGTGATTCACTCAAAATAGATATATTTTGTTTGCTAAAATTTCTCTTGTGATACTGTGATTGCCTTAGTTTATCATCTATTAAAGTACATAAATGCATATGTTGAAGCCAAGAAAATTCCCAACCTCGAATTCGGACCAATGCCGCCTAAGGTTACCAGCTCAGAGGTTAGATCAGACGACTAGGATGAAGAATGAAGGATGAAGGCCAACAGGACCCCAGATGTTGCGGCAGGAAGGTCCCGCCACGTACCCGGATGCTTGAAAGGAGCAGCCTCTTCTCAACCAAAAATGGTCGAACTACGTACGAGGGAGACTAGCTGATGACAAGTCGCAGGGTCGCGACTTGGTCTCTAAGGAAATGGAATCCAAAGACTCGGCTAGTATCTTGAAAAGAGAGCTCGCGAGTATCCTACAGAGGATTTCAAGTGCCTCACCTCGTACCCATGGGGTCCTATTTATAGGGAAATCCAAAGAGGGGGGGGGGGGGGTCATATTTATACCCCACACCCCGGCGACTATGCGACTTCCGGGGGAACTCGCACGGGCTGGGCGAGTATCTCGCCTAGTCTCCTACCTGGCGAGTATGCGAGGGGAGCTCGTCATACTCGCCCGGGCCTTCTAAGGTCTTGCGCGATGATGCTGACTTTTGTCTTGACTTGTTGACTTTGACTTCTGCTGACCTGGTCGTGGTAGGGTCCATCCTTGACGAATACGGGTTGTACACAATCCTCGCTCTTTTCGAGCGACGTAGGAACTCAGAAAGAATCATCCAACACTTATTCGGCGAGCTACTATGTCGAGTATCAGGGCTGCTCGCACTTGATAACTGCCTGTCGATCTTTATAAATAGGGGGAGGGGGCCTGACTTATCAGGCGGATCTCCAGAGCTCGCGCACGATGTCGGACGCCGAGAAACTTCTTCAAGACAGCATCGCCGCTCTAACCGGCTTTCTCGCATTGTTAAGCCTAAAAGGCCGCGTGAAGAAGACGCCGCCGCCGACTTACCCCCTCCAAAAAAGAAGAAAACCAAGAAGTCCAAGAAGAAACCCGCCCCCGACGCGGTGGACCCGCCGCCACCTCCTGCGCAAGTCGCGGCGGTGACAAATAACCCCGCGCGCTCTGCCAACACTCTGAAGCTGCTCAGCGACCTCGGGCTGGACGACATTCCCAGCATGGTCGCCCCTTACCCGAGCCTCCTCGACTCGCTAAACGTTCCGGAAGTCGCTACTACACCGGCGCCACAGCAGGTCGAGGTCGTCTCCCTGCCAGGTCGCCACGTTGTCGAGTCATTCTTCTTCTACATCCGCTGGTCGCCGTTATACTTCTCGCTGACACTATTTCTTTGCCCGCAGATTCTCCACCAGATGTCGCCGACGCGGCTTTGAATGTCGCCCCGCTGAACTCCACGCCGTTGCTCGCCCTCGCAGCCGGGAAACCCGTCAGGACCGCGCACACGGTCCGGATTAACCTGGGCGCCAAGAAGGTATCTGAAGCCTCGGTTCCCGCGGCGAAGGAGAATCCCATGGCGAGCAAGGTAGTACCGTCAAAGGAGCCTCCGACAAAGAAAGTTGTTCCGGCGATCAAGGACCTTCCGACAAGTAAGGTCCCGCCCGTTCTTGCGCGAGGTTCTGCGCCGCCAGCGGCGAGTTCTGTGCTGCCACCGCCGCCGCCTCCGAACGTTGCTTCTATCCCGGCGGTGAATGTCTCTTTGCCGCCGCCGCCTCTAATCGCTCTGCAACAAACTGTCACGTCGCGACCTCCCCCGCCTCCTCCGCTGAAGACCTCGCATCAGCCGGCGAGTTCGTCGCAGCCTCCGCCGCTTCCGTCGAAGTCTTTGGCTCGGAAACCGGACAAGTCGCTGCCGAGCTACTTCCCGCCAAGAGTGAGGGATTCCGACCATGGAGGTCGCGGGCAGGGTAAAGCGGCCGAGCATGCTGGTGGCCCATCTTCTGGCCGGCGAGATGTTCCAAGTCGCGGCCCTTCTCCTCGCCGATCAAGGTCTCCTCGTCGCGGTAAAACGCCGTCACTGGTGCTGTATTTGGCGACTTAAGTGTTTTATTTCTAATCTGGTGACTTCCTTGATCTAACAGATCGCCTGGCGACTCCAGGGGCGGCCTTCATCGACGCCATCGGGTTGTCGGGCAGCGAATATCGCCACTCCGCTGCTCGCGCCTACCTGGAGCTGGAGAGCAAGTTTGACCCGCTGGCGATCTGCGAACCACATCGGCGTATATCATCTCTGGAGGTACGGGTGGCGAAAATCGAAGAGCTCCGGACCACTCTGGAGAGCTACGAAGCCCGCTTACACATTGTGAAGGAAAATGATCGCCAGCTGCCGATTAACAACGATCGCCTCCAGCTCGTCCTCGACGAGCTGGCTGGTATTCGGGCGAATATGGGCTCTGTGGGGCAGCTGACGAGGATGGAGGAGCAGCTGCGACTTGGGGACGACGCGATGTCGGTGGCGACGGAACACTACCAGCGAGCGCGAGAAATGAGCTGCGCTGGACGACATCCTCATCCTCCGGAGCGACCACCAAGGACTTAGGCTTTTCCTTTATTTGAACTCGCCATTGCGCGACTATTTGTAATAAACAATTTATTTGTACTGTAATAAGCGAGTTTGCATCTCTCGCTTCATTCCTCTCTTTGCTTGTCTTTCTTGCCGCTGTTCTGCAATGTGCCGAGTTTATTGTGTAGGTTTTGACAACGCCGCGATAGTCTTTTCTGCGCCGCGTGACATAGGGCTAATGCCGGGATCCACCTGCTCGCATAAACTGCGACTTAGGCTGATACTCGCCAGGGCAGATATATACACCCCCACCCCCCACCCCCACCCCCGTTGCCTTCGCTTATACATAGAGGGGGTAGGTAGCACATAAGTACGTTGTTGCGATTTTCAACCCTATCTCTCGAGTATCTTTCTTTGCTCGCGTTTTCCTGTCTCTATTCTTTTCTCGCCTTCTTTTCTCTTAAACTCGCCAGCTCGCAAAGATGGTGGGGGATGACGCAAGTGCTCGCCGACAAGCCCGCGCCACAAACTTCGTCGACGCGGCTTTCAAGAAGTCCATAACCACTGAGCGGGATTTGGAGACTTTCAGGAAGAGTTTTCTACCAGATGGATACTCGGCGAGACTACCTAGTCGCAGCGAGCGACTTAACACCCACATCGAGGGTGCGATGATCCTGCCGCTCCGTCACTTCGACGCCGACCTGCGACTTCCGCTATGGCCGGAATATTGCGAGATCTTGCGATATTTCGGAATCGTCCCTGCGCAGATCAACCCCAACGGAGTAGCGATCATAATGGGGTTCCTCTGCTACTTGCGGGAGGAGAGGGTCGCCTTCGACCTTTCTGTCTTTCGAAAGATATTCGCCTTCGCCGCGACTGCCGAGGGAGTCGTCTACTTCAGCAGTCATGTCTGCACCTTGATGGGGACGGCGAACAAAGTCCACCGATGGAGCTAGCAACTGATCGTCGTCCACGGCGACTTCGCGGGCGTTCTGGGGAGGCCGCTCCAACCCTCCGATGTCGCCTTCCTCCCGCCGATCTTGGAGGGCGTCTGCGAGCAGTTGTTCGAGTCGTTCCGAGGCCGCCGGTTCGACGTCATCTTTTGGCGACTCAACACCAACACGCTTCTGGAGATCCACCCCAACGAGGGTAAGATTTTGAGCGAGAATCACTTCTTGCATGCTCGCTTCACTTGTTGTATCTCTGTATTGATACGTTTGCTCGGCATTTGCAGTGGCGTGCGAGCTTCCGGAGAAGCCGCTTCCTCCGGCGAAGAAAGTCGTCTCCTCCTTCTCGGAGTCCAACCCTCCGCCCGATGTTGGCGAGAAGAAGAAACTCGCCAAGGGAAAGGCGAAGGTCAGATCGCCGGGCCCTGCGACTAAGAGGGCGAAAGTATCGTCGCCGCTACCTGGCGACCAAGAGTCGTCGCTGGATGCTCGACCCCCCCACTTCCACCCCAACTTCAACTTGGGGCGAGGGGCAGTGGACGCCTATGGCCGCCCGCTGGTGACTTGGTCGGAAGACGACCACTTGGTGACGCTGAGCACCAACCTCCCCTCTTGGTCGGCGGACTGGGAGGACAAGGGGGAGGCTTTCGCCGTCCTCCACGCGCTATACGGGCGAGCTGATGCCGAGTCTATGCTGGAGCTCAGGCTGCTCAGCGCGGAGGATCTCGCCCAGCAGACCACATGCTCGCTCGCGCGGGCTGTCGAGTTAGGGCACTACTCGGCAAGAAAGCTGCTGGAGACGACCGAGGCCTTGAAGGTCGTCACCAAGAAGGCCATTGATCTCGAAATGCAGTCGGTCCGCTGGAGGGACTATGAGATAAGTCTCTTCCCTCACGCGACTTTGCTGGTTTTGGACTTGGATTTATTTTGCTGACTCTGTTCTTTGTCGCAGGCTGTCGAGATTGAGGCCGCAAAAATATTGTCCGACTGCGAGGCGAAACTCGCCAACTCGCTGGCGGAGCAGGAGGCGGCCCAGATCCGCGCCGCCGAGATGGAGACTCGCCTAGCAGCGCTCGAAAATCACGCGAGTTCTTCAGCTCCCCAGCAAGACGCGCCGCGGCCGGAGGAAGATCCGCATTACGCAGTCAAAAGATCTCGCACTCTCTGGAAGGAGAGGTCGTCGGTCCGCCGCGAGATAGCTCGAGCAGCGGGGAACATCATGCTCGCGCGGCTAAGGATCAACGGCCAGCTCGCCGAGGGGGAGAAGCAGCTCACTGTTGACGAGCTCATCCCCGAACTGCTCGCCGAAGAGTCGACCTCGCCCGATCGCCTCCCTTCTTCGACATCGGGCTCCAGCAGCAGCGGCAGCGGTAGCAGCAGCAACGACAGTAGCAGCGGTGAGGAGGAGAGCGAGGAGGGCGGCGAGGAAGATGAGGACGCCGATATTGGAGACGACGAATATCGGCCTGATACTGGCGACGATGAGTCCTAGTTGCTCGCCGATATTCGTCATGCTCGCATGTAACAGTTTAGCCAATTTTTGTAACTTGTAAACTTCGATATAAATATTTATACAAGTTTAAATTACCGCACTGTTTGTTCTTTGCTTGCATGTTTGTTGTTTGATGATGCTCGCTAGGTTCATAGACTCGGGGAGGATGAGTGCTCGTGACGCTTTACCCACGCGTTGACATCGGTCATAGTCGCGTAGTTATTACTCGCACGACCATAGTCGCTCCAATAACTCGCATCTCGATGCTCGCCTGTGTTCGCACTTATACTC
The DNA here is from genome assembly GCA_039583875.1 of Platanthera guangdongensis. Taxonomy (NCBI): domain Eukaryota; kingdom Viridiplantae; phylum Streptophyta; class Magnoliopsida; order Asparagales; family Orchidaceae; genus Platanthera; species Platanthera guangdongensis. Next base: position 138,346,025 of record CM077154.1, on the reverse strand, counting down.
GCCATAGCATACTCGCACGCTTGCCAAGTTGTACTCGCATACTCGCCAAGACCTGCTTGCATATTCGCCAAGGCCTGCTCGCACCTGCACAATTTTTTCTCCCCGGAGCCAAGCCTGACTGGCCTGAAGACCAGGGCCGACACCCATCAGGAGCTGAGCTTGGTTGGTGGTGGGAACTAGTCGACACCCAGCAGGAACCAAGCTCAACTGGGGGTGGGAATCAGTCGACACTCAGCAGGAGCCAAGCTCAACTGGGGGTGAGAATCAGTCGACTTGGGGAGGCGGGTAGTCGGTCTGCAGGAGAGGAGCTCGTACAGAGTTTACAAACTACGACATCACTCCAACGAGGATCTTGATCTCACTCGAGGAGGTCCTTGGTCAATATGCAGGGGAGGAGCTCGTGCAGGGACTTGAACTTACGACGACACTACCACTCGAGGACTTGAAACATTGTTGGAGTCGACAGCTCTCAGGAGCCTTGCTCAACTAGAGTGGTGTAAGTCGACTCGGGGAGGCAAGTAGTCGGTCTACAGGAGAGGAGCTCGTACAGAGTTCACGAACTACGACATCGCTCCAACGAGGAACTTGATCTCACTCGAGGAGGTCCTTGGCCAATATGCAGGAGAGGAGCTCGTGCAGGGACTTGGACTTACGACGACACTACCACTCGAGGACTTGAAACATTGTTGGAGTCAACAGCTCTCAGGAGCCTTGCTCAACTAGAGTGGTGTAAGTCGACTCAGGGAGGCAAGTAGTCGGTCTGCAGGAGAGGAGCTCGTACAGAGTTCACGGACTACGACATCGCTCCAACGAGGAACTTGATCTTACTCGAGGAGGTCCTGGGCCAATATGCAGGAGAGGAGCTCGTGCAGGGACTTGGACTTACGGTGACACTACCACTCGAGGACTTGACACATTATTGGAGTCGACAGCTCTCAGGAGCCTTGCTCAATTAGAGTGGTGTAAGTCGACTCGGGGAGGCAAGTCGTCGGTCTGCAGGAGAGAAAGTTGTACAGAGTTCACGGACCACGACATCACTCCAACGAGTAACTTGGTCTCACTCGAGGAGGTCCTTGGCCAATATGCAGGAGAGGTGCTCGTGCAGGGACTTGGACTTACGACGACACTACCACTTGAGGACTTGACACATTATTGGAGTCGACAACTCTCAGGAGCTTTGCTCAACTAGAGTGGTGTAAGTCGACTCGTGGAGGCAAGTAGTCGGTCTGCAGGAGAGAATCTCGTACAGAGTTCACGGACTACGACATCACTCCAACGAGAAACTTGGTCTCACTCGAGGAGATCCTTGGCCAATATGCAGGAGATGAGCTCGTGTAGGGACTTGGACTTACGACGACACTACCACTCGAGGACATGAAATATTATTGAAGTCGTTTTTCCCTGCTGCTTAAAAGATTGTCAATGAATCAAATGCATCAATATCTTTGAGGATGAAGAAACTATAAAGAGAACGATGACTTCGCCGTCGTCGAGTTGGGAGGGTGGCATCCAGCCCTGTTCCTGATAGTTCCTCCAGTCGGAGGAGAGATGCAATCGGGGGTAGCTAGGTCGACATGCAAGGGGGGAGCTGATCTCGGCCGTCAATGCAGGGGTCCGGTCTTACAAGGACGCTTATATCCCGAGGCATCGTCCCATCGTCCGCACTGGGCTATCTAGAAGAAACAAGTCGAAGACCCGTTTTCCAATCCCACCGTGATCATTCCAGCTCTGCCACCTGGCTACGAGCGTACATGCAAGAGTGAGGGGTAATGTTCTTCCGAGGGTCCTCCAGGACGCACTTGCGACTAACATCTTCGCTTGGGCCTATCTCCGCCCTTCGACCGGTTATCCCGCCTTTGGAAATAATTGAAGGACCGTTGCCCAAATGAGAGCTTGGTAAGGTCGATCTTTCCTCGAGTCCGAGAGGTTGAAGTCCAAACCTGTTCCTGATAGTTCCTCCAGTCGGAGGAGAGATGCAGTCGGGGGTACCTAGGCCGACATACAAGGGGGGAGCTGATCTCGGCCGTCAGTGCAGATGCTCGGTCTTACAAGAGCGCTTCCAGAGGCATCGTCCCATCATCTGCACTGGGCTATATAGGAGGAACGGGTCGACATCCGGTTTCTCAGATCGATCTCGGAGCAGAACCTTAAGGCCTCAGAAATCTTGAGATGAAATAGCATAAAGAGAAATCAAACAGTTGTCACTATCTGTATTATATGTGAAAACATGTACAAGTAAAATACAACATTAATCACTAGGGATAGAACCTTTTCAGGTCATACTCGCTCCAAGTACCTCCCAGTTGCTCTCTGATCTGATCCTGAAGATAATAGCCTTTTGTGGCCAAGGCTTCTTGGACGATGAAGGGACCTTCCTAATTACGATGCAGCTTGCCAACCGTTGCTCCTCTTCCTGCGGCGTCCACCTTTTTCATGACCAGATCCCCTGCGAGGAAATGTTTTAGGCGGACGTTCTTGTCGAAGTGCTTCGCCATGCGCCGCTTGATCTCCTCTTGACAGATGAAGGCCAAGTCACGAAGCTCTTCAACAAAATCCAGCGAGAGCCTTTGAGCGTCTTCTTTTTCCAAACGCCATTCTTCGCTGCCATCTCCAGTTGCTATGACTCTCGGGCTCTGAACCTCAAACTCCACTGGGATGAGTGTCTCAGACCCGTGGGATAACTTGAAAGGATTTCCCCTGTAGCCGAGTTTGGAGTTGTTCTCAGAGCCCAAAGGACTGAGGGGAGCTGCTCTGCCCAATTTCCCTTCAAGTTGGTGACTTTCTTCTTTAGGAGGTTGATGACCAACTTGTTGGCGGTCTCCACTTGTCCGTTGCTGCGAGGATGATGCACGGAGGCGAATCGAAGATTCGTCCCTACTTGTTTGCAGAAGTCCTCTAACTCCAAGCTGGCGAACTGTGGCCCATTGTCGGTGACGATGACGAGAGTAATTCCGAACCTGCATGCAATCTCTCTCCAAATGAAATTCTTTACAATCTGCGAAGTGGTCTTGACCAGAGCTTTTGCCTCGATCCATTTGGAGAAATAATCGATCATGATAAGGACGAACTTCCTCTGTCCACTGGCTTGAGGAAAGGGGCCGATCAAGTCCATCCCCCAGATGACAAAGGGCCATGGAGCAGTGATCGAGCGCAGATGTTGAGCTGGTTGTCGTTGAAGAGGAGAGAAGAGCTGACATTGGAGACATTTCTTGTAGAAGGCTTCTGCATCCTTTCGAATGGTGGGCCAGAAGTATTCGTGCCTTAGAATTCTTTGTTCTAGAGTCCGAGTCCCTGAGTGACTGCCACACTCTCCTGAATGAATCTCCTCCAGAACACGGGGGACTTCAACTTCTGACAAACACCGGGCCAGAGGGCCTGAGATAGTTTTACGGTAGAGCTCTCCCTCCTGCAGTAAGTAATATGCGGCTTTGTAGCGGAACTTTCTCTGATCACCCTCGCTGGCAGGAATCCAACCTGTTGCCAAGAAAGAAATAAATGGATCCCTCCAGGATGCCATTTGCTCGATCTCCATCATCTCCCGCTATTCGATGGACGGTCGGAACAGTTTAGTCACGGTCCCCCTGCCCGGGGACCGTACTTGGCGAGGTAGTCGGCTTCTGAATTCTCTTCTGGGGTACATGCTCGACGAAGAAAGACTAAAACCCCCCGATCAGACTTTTTTACTTTGATTAAGTATCTCTGCAAGACCGGATCATTCACCTCAAACTCGCCTCTGATCTGGGACGCGACTACCATCGAGTCGGTGAAGACTCTGATATCCCGAATTGCTAACTCCTTGGCGAGACACAAGCAAGTCACCATAGCTTCGTACTCCGCCTGATTATTCGTAACGGGGAAGAGGATCTCGACTGCTTGCTCGATCCTGGTTCCCTGGGGGATTACCAGCACGACCCCGGCTCCCACGGAATACCTGCCCAAGCCCCATCCACAAACATCTTCCAGGAAACTGGGCTAGAAGAGCTTTCATCTCCTTCCACCTCGGCTGAGAAGTCGGCCCGGAAATCCGCCACTGCCCCTGCGCCTTGATCGCTACCCTTGGAGAGTAAGAAATATCGAACTCGCTAAGCTCCACTGCCCATTTTGCCAACCTGCCTGAATGCTCCACCCCATCTAGGATACTACGCAGAGGGTGATCGGAGACGACCCTAATGGAATGAGCCTGAAAATAAGGACGGAGCCTCCGAGCCGAAATCAACAGAGCAAACACCAACTTCTCCAAAATTGGATATCTCGTTTCCACCTGTCGCAGCACTCTACTCACATAGTAGACAAGGAGCTGCTTCTTGCCTTCCTCTTAGATCAACACCGAGCTAACTGCCTCTGCTCCGACTCCAAATATGGAAAGAGATCTTCGTTACCCCGTGGGCGTTGGAGGAGAGGAGCTTTGGTAAGTTGTTGCTTGAGCTTTCCGAAGGCCTCCTCACACTCCGCGGTCCACTCGAACTTCTGGTTCCCCCGAAGAGTCTTGAAAAATTGAGAGCATTTCTCCCCTGTCTTGGATAAAAAACGACTAAGGTCTGTCAGCCTTCCCGTCAACCTTTGAACCTCTTTGGGATCCCTCGGGGACGCCATCTCCAGAATGACCTTTACTTTGTCTGGATTAAGTTCCACCCCCCTGGGAGTGAGCAGGTGACCTAGGAACTTCCCTCTTCCTACTCCGAAGACGCACTTGGCCGAGTTGAGGCGCATCTTATACTTTCTTAGGGTAACGAAGGTCTCCACCAGATCCGTTATGTGCTCCGCAACGCTTTTGCTCTTGACGAGAAGATCGTCCACATAGACTTCCAAGTTCCGCCCCTTCTGCTCCTTGAAGATTTGCTTCATCATTCTCTGGTAAGTCGCCCCCGCGTTCTTGAGCTCGAAGGACATCATTTTGTAGCTATAGCAACCATCGCTAGTTATGAAGGGGACGTCGCGGCAGTCGGGGGGATGCATTCAGATCTGGTGATACCCTGAAAAAGCATCAAAAAAACTCATCACAGGAAACCCGACGGCGGAATCAACCAGCGCGTCGATTTGAGGCAAGGGGTAGCAATCCTTCAGGCAAGCTTTATTCAACATAGAAAAGTCGATATATAGACGCCAGCCCCCTCCGGGCTTCTTCACCATTACAACATTGGAGACCCAGCCTGGATACTGGATCTCTGAAACAAAACCCGCCTCCAGCAACTTCTCCACCTCCTCCCTGATCGGTCCCTCCAGCATGGCAGCGCTCTTCCGCTGCTTCTGACGAACAGGAGCCACAGTGGGATCCAGGTTGAGGCGATGACAAACAACATCAACGTCAACTCCTGGCATCTCGGCGGCGCTCCATGTGAAAACGTCGATGTTGTCCTGCAGACAAGCGGTCATCTCTATCTTCCCTTCCAGCGGCAGGGATCCTCCAACCTTCAGTAGTCCAGGCTCTCCTCCTCGAGAAATCACTTCCACCTCCTCCACCTCTTCAGCAGCACACAACCCCTTCTCCTTCTCTAGCAGCTCCTCCAACTTCTCCGCGTCACCCATCCAGCTGATGGTGCTGACGGCGTTCAGGTAGAACTCCCTGGAGGCCTTGGGATCTCCCCTGATCCTGATTTGGACATCCCTCCGACAGTACTTCAAGCACTGATGATACGACGACGGAACGACCTTGAAATAGTTAATGAGGGGCCGTTCGAAGATGGCGTTGTATCCGTTCAGCGCATCGACGATGATAAAGCGGCATCGGATCGAAGTCCCTCCGAGTGTAACTAGGAGCTCCACTGTCCCTTCCACCTCTTTCATCTCTCCTGAGAAGCCAAAGAGGGGTCCATCTGCAGCCTGGACGCGAGACGCTTCCACCTGAAGCCCGACGAAGGTTCTCTTGAATATGACGTTCACCGAGCTCCCGTTATCCGCGAGGATTCGGTCGACGGTGAAGTCTTCGATGACGGCTTGAATCACTCGGGCGTCGTGGAAGGGATTCTCATTCCCCGGCATGTCCTCCGAGAAGGTGATCTCTTCTAAAGGCGGCGGGTTCTGCGACGTCGAGGCGACGTTCTTCCGATAGATCCGATGGAGAGCCCCAAGTCCGGCTCCTCCGTTGATTACGCCTACATGCCCACCTCCTGGGCCATGTATCACCTCTCCACGACCTCCCAGGTCGACACGATCTTCATTCCTCCTCACCGGAGCTTGGAATGCCACTTGCCCCACCGGGGCCTCCGGCCTCCGCTGCTCCCTCTCCGCCACTCCTGCTTCTAATCTCCTCCTCGCTTCCCAGAACTCTGGGCAAGCCAACGTCCCGTGCCCCTCTACTCGATGGATGTCGCAGTAGAGGGAAATCTCCGCCTCCTGACGCATCGCCCGCTGCTCCCTCCGGCGCCGCTTGTTGTCTTGGCGGGTGATGTTCATCGTCTCTCTTCTTCCTCGTCGCCCTCCCTCCTGTCGGTTGTCGTTCCTCCTCTCCTCCTGAAAATGCTCTCACCGGTGGCCTCCACTGGGGGCGATTCTCGGGATATTGGAATCGCCTATCCCCCCCACTTCTTGTCGGGGCCTCCGCCGGCCTCCTCTCCTCTTGTCTTTGAGGCCTCTCCCGCCTCCTCTCCTCAACCCTCCGGGGCTCTTCTCTCGTCCTCCTCTCCTTTCTCCTTGGCTCTTCCTTCCTCCTCTCAACCTGCCTCTTCGGCGTCCTCCCTGTCTTCGCCCCCGAAGGTCCTGCTCTCCCCCTCTCCAACGGATCATCTCCGTCCAGCCTTGCCAAAAAGTCTTTGTTCTTCTCCTCTCCCCGAACAAAAGTGTTCGCCCTCTCTATCATCTCTTCGAAAGACTTCGGGGGATTAGACCCCATCTCCATACTGAACAGTCCCTGCTTCAACCCGAACTTCGGGGCCACCATCAGAGTGAAGCTGTCCACCTCCTCTACTTCCAAGATCTCCTCCTGGAAACGATCAACGTAATGACCCAAGCTCTCGTGCTGCCCTCGGGTAACCTTGAAAAGAGCTGTTGCCTCCTTCCTCTTCTTGGATGTCGCGAATCTCGCCATGAGGCCCCGACGCAGGTCGGAGAAACAGTACACGGACCCTGCTGGTAGTTAGTGGAACCAATCCCTGGCATTGCCTTTGAGGGTGATGGAGAAGAACCGGCACTTGAAGGCGTCGAACATGTTGCGGATTGAGACGACGTCTTCAAAACATTGAAGATGTCTGACAGGGCCGTCCCTGCCAGAGTAGTAGGTGAGAACGGGCTCTCTGAACCCTTTGGGAACGGGGGCGGCGAGGATCTCATCACAAAAGGAGCTCCTCCCTCCCTGGCGGTGGCGAGTTTCATCCTCGCTGGAAACATCATACTCGCTGCAGTGCCGAGTATCTCGGTATCTCGCCGGCGACATCGGATCCCGAAAGCGGACCCCTTGGCTACCCACCGGATGATGTCGCGACTGCATCGGTCGCTCTTCCCTTGCCCAAGCGGGCTCCTTTCCAGCTCGCCTCGGTGGCGCTTCCTCCTCCAGCGGTGTCACGCAACGGGATGAAGTCGCCGTGACATCGAGGCGATAAGAAAACCCGGCGAGGATGGTCTGATCAATCCTCTTCGCAAACTCCTCGAACACGGCAACTGTCACGAACTCGCCACCTCGCGCGACATCTCCAACTCCTGCCGAGTTGCCGACCAACCCTTCATGATCACCATCATTGGCCATCTTACTAAACCACTAAACTTTCTTCCTTGGCTGCGATCCACGCTCACCGCACCAAGTGTTGAAGCTAGGAAAATTCCCAACTTCGTATTCGGACCAATGCCGCCTAAGGTTACCGACTCAGAGGTTAGATCAGACGACTAGGATGAAGAATGAAGGATGAAGGCCAACAGGACCCCAGATGTTGCGCCAGGAAGGTCTCACCACGTACCCAGATGCTCGAAAGGAGCAGCCCCTTCTCAACCAAAAATGGTCGAACTAGGTACGAGGGAGACTAGCTGATGACAAGTCGCAGGGTCGCGACTTAGTCTCTAAGGAAATGGAATCCAAAGACTCGGTTAGTATCTTGAAAAGAGAACTCGCGAGTATCCTGCAGAGGATTTCAAGTGTCTCACCTCGTACCCCTGAGGTCCTATTTATAGGGAAATCAAAGGAAGGGGGGGTCATATTTATACCCCACCCCCCGACGACTAGGCGACTTCCGGGGGAACTCGCACGGGCTGGGCGAGTATCTCGCCTAGTCGCCTACCTGGCGAGTATGCGAGGGGAGCTCGCCATACTCGCCCAGTCCTTCTAAGGTCTTGCACGATGATGCTGGCTTCTGTCTTGACTTGTTGACTTTGACTTCTGCTGACCTGACCTTGTTAGGGCCCACCCTTGACGAATACGGGTTGTACAACATACATGCTTGCTGCCTCTGAATTAAATTACCCCCTGAAGATTATATGAAGTTGTGTGCCAAGTATCTAGGTACATATAGAAGTGTGTACAAATTGTTGTCATACTTGTTGATGCCAAAAGTGTACGATCAAGCCACGACGTTCGAACTAGATGGGATGATGGAGAAGAATGCTGAGTAGCTGGTTACTTTGAGTCGCGAGTGAAGAGGTGAGTGAGAGAAGAAGAGATGACCTCTAGCATGCAGGTAGACCAGACTTCGCCCGCCGCGGCAAATTCCTCTATTGCGACAGGCTTTCCTTTGATTATAAACATATATTACATCTTATGGTATGTCCAAGTACATGAAAGAGGAAATAAACACGATTAGAGGAGCTAGCAGGTAGAGTAGAGCCCGACCAGGTCGCACAGGCCGCTCAGGCCGCACATGACACTATCCAAATCGTCAGGCCGCTGCCTCAGGTCGCCAGTCCGCATAGGCCGCTCAGGCCACTGTCCAGGCCGCTCCGAGGCAAGCCGTGCTATCGTCGGCAATAGCCAGTTAGCTTGTCGAGGTCGCCTGCTGCTACCCGCGGTCTTCTCTGGAGATGCTGAAGCCCAGGTCGCCAAGGTTAACCGCCAGGCCGTTGAGATTGCACTTGTTTAGGAGGAGATCAATTTTTTATCCGCGCTACCACCGGCGGTAGGCGCAAATACCGTTGAGGTCACTTGATGCTCTCTGCCAGCTCTAAATGCGCCCTGACTGAGTCCGCCGGGCCTAACAGCACGGTCTGACCGCTGAAGTCATCGAGGTCGCCCAAGGGGGGTTGTTGAAGAAGCTTAAGGACAGGTGGGCCTCTTCTAGCTGCTTGCCTTCCTTTCTAACCGCCTGACCGCAGACCTTAACCGCCCAGGTTGCCTGTAAGGCTTTACAAGGTTCCTTGAGCGAACTGCCACCAAAGATGAGGGAGTTTGCTATCGTCGGGCGATAACTGCCATCGTCAGGCGATAGCGAATAAGCTGCCTAGTCGCTGCCGAGCTGGCTGAGAGGATTGTCCGCCTATCCAGGTCGCCTAATCGCAAGGGCTAGCCGCCGATGCCGCCCGGATGGACTTTGAGGTATGTCCACCGCTAGTTTAGGCGGTTAGACTATTTCTAGCCACAGGTTTTGTCCTCCCGATTGCCGTTGTCTGCCCTGTCCATTTTGAGAGGTCCGGGGGCCTATTTATAGGCCGCCCTCTTGAGGAGAACTAGAGAGGCAGGTCCCCCTCCTTTGGCGGACTGGAGAAGCAGATCGCACCTGTAGAGAAAAAGAGCTTTCGCCCGGCGATAGCGCTCTCGCCGGGCGATAGTGCAGTTAGCCAATCTTAACCGCGCGACTTGCAGGGGCGAACTGGGGAAGCAATCCACGGCCCCTTGTAGAACACGCCACTCCTATGCTGTCTGGGCGAACAAGCTGGGGAGTCCGCACCTAAAAGTGGCTATCGCCGGGCGATAATGCGGTTAGCAAAACCTTCTGCATGACCACCATGAGAGGGCTAAAAGACAGGCCGCGACCTCCAAGAGCGGGCTGGAGCAGGCTGTGACCTCCAAGAGCGGGCTGGAGCAGGCCGCGGCTTCCAGAGGTGTGAACTAGTCACCTTGGAGAGGATCGCTGATTTCTGGGTATACATGATCCCCACACTTTTTCAAGTTCTGAAAAGAACCCGAAAATGTAGACTTTTACCCACAAAAATCGTGATCCGCCCCTCATAAACTGACATAAAAAGGGGAACAAAAGAGAGTGCAAGTACCCGATTCCTCTCTTAAAAAGAACCTGCGAATACTTACTTTTTATTCTGCAAAGGAGAAGAGTTAAAGTAAGTATAAAACAGGCGCATCTCGCGAGTACCTGAAATGAACCCGTGAAGTGAAGAAGACTTGCAAACGTTTTCTACTAAACTCTGCAAAATAGTGAGAGGAGGTATAAAAGAAATATAATTTGCGAGTACCTCAAGAGGACTCGCAAACACCTATTAATTTATGCAAAAGAGAAGTTAATGTAGGTAAAAAAAAACATAAAGCGCGAGTACCTGAAAAGAACTCATGAACACCTGCTAATTACTGCAAAAGAGAAGTTAGTGCAGGTAAAAAAGAAAAATATAAAGCGCTAGTCCCTGAAGAGCACTCGTGGATACCTGTTAATCTCTGCAAAAGAGAAGTTAGTGCAAGGTAAAAGTGAGAAATATAAAGCGCGAATGCCTGAAGAGAACTTGCGGATACCTGCTAGTCTCTGCAAAAGTTAGCGCAGGTAAAAAAGAAACATAAAGCGCGAGTACCTGAATAACACTCGTGGATACCTACTAATCTCTGCAAAAGAGAAGTTAGTGCAAGGTAAAAGAGAAAAATATAAAGCGCAAGTATCTGAAGAGAACTCGCGTACACCTGCCGATCTCTGCAAAAGAGAAGTTAGTGCAAGTAAAAAAAAATTATAAAGCGCGAGTACCTGAAGAGAACTTGCGAGCGCCTGTTAATCTCTGTAAAAGAGAAATAACAAGCAGATATAAAAGAAATATGAAGCGCTAGTACCTGAAGAGAACTCGCGAACACCTGCTAATCTCTGCAAAAGAGAAGTAAGGAACCAGTATAAAAGAAATATGAAGCGCGAGTATCTGAAGAGAACTCGCGAACACATTAATCTCTGCCAAAGAGAATTAAGAAGCATATATAAAAAAATATGAAGTGCGAGTACCTGAAGAGAACTCGCAAATACCTGCTAATCTTTGCAAAAGAGAAGTAAGAAGCGGGTATTAAAGAAATATGAAGCGCGAGTCCTGAAGAGAACTCACAAATACCTACTAATCTCTGCAAAAGAGAAGTAAGAAGCGGGTATAAAAGAAATATGAAGCGCAAGTACCTTAAAAAAACTCGCGAACACCTGCTAATATTTGCAAAAGAGAAGTAAGAAGCAGGTATAAAAGAAATATGAAGTGCGAGTACTTGAAGAGAACTCGTAAACACCTGCTAATCTCTACAAAAGAGAAGTATCAGAGCATGCATATAATTTATAGTTAGAAAAAATCAATCGCCTCTAAATGTGCGACCTCCGCGGTCTCAGAAATTCTTAACCGCAGGAAAAGCAAGAACAACTACTCGAGGGCTACAAACTTGGGTGACCAAGTGGGCAGGTATGCGCAGGGTAACATTGCTTTCCTCAGCGATGCCACAAAAGTTGTAAACTCAAGAAAGAGAAGAAACAAATTGAGATGATCAATTGGGCAGGTACGCGCAGGGCAACATTGCTTTCCTCAGAGAGATCATCAAAAATGTTTTCTTTCAACAAGCGAGACGGACTCGCTGCTCTCTTGCCTTGGGATACAGACCAAGTTCATCAATTGGGCAGGTGCGCGCAAAACTACATTGCTTGCCTCAGAGAGATCAACCTGGCTGTGGGTCCCCCGCAGACACTGCTTGAGAGTACCCCGAGGGTCACATGCTAAGATGATCAGTTAGGCAGGTGCGCGCAGGGCAGCATTGCTTTCCTAGAAAGATCATCAAACCTGTAACTGAGAAAGAAAGGAAGAAAACACCTTTACTAAATTAGAGTTGACACTTAATAGTGGATTTAAAGCTGAGCTTGAGCTAACGCGACCATCAATGAGGTGGGTTCGATTGCCTTATGAAAATGTGGCGAACACTGAGAAGTGGGTTTGATTACCTTATTGGAAATTGGGCGACCACTGAGAAGTGGGTTTGATTGGCACATATTTTCAAAACATATCCAATCATGCAAAGAACTGAAGAAGGCAAGGTCGTAAAAACATGATTGAAGAGGGGTTTAGTAAGACAAACTTTACCACTAATAAATCTTGAAAGTAGTTCTAGCACTGAATAAGTACTTGATGTTGCTAGAGAGGATTTTACAGTGAGGCTTTTAAGCAATATATTCTCGCAGCTTACCCTCCTTTAGCAACTTTTCCACAAGCTTATGAAGAGCTCGTCATTTTTCTGTATCATGACCAACACACATGTGGTATTGACAAAATAAGTTCTTTTGGCAGCTCCTATGACCAGGTCGTAGGAGAGAAGGTCTCATAAAATCTGGCTCCTGTTGAATAATTTAAAGAACTTCTTCCATAAAAATAGTTAAGTTTGTATATCTTCTTTTAGATCCAACTTGCTTGTATTCACGAGGAGCATATGGCTCGTTGACATAAGCCTAAGTTGATATATCAGAGTTAACATGACCTGACTCTAATTGTTTTGATTATAGAAGATGTTGAGGTATAGATGAATTCCCATGACCATAATATACTTCATGTTGAGATACCAAGAGGTTAGGATCTTGACCGCATTGTAATAGATTTTTGTCATAGTCAACAGGAAGATACTCATGAAGAAAGATATCATTCTGTTGATGATGTAAAATCTCCTGTTGTGGCTGAGCCATCTGGTTTAAATGTGATATATAGTTGGGATTCATAGTTTCACCTTCAATAAACCAATTTTCTATTTCAATAAGATCTCCACAAGTCTTGGGCTCCTTTTTGGTGACTTCAAATTTGAGAGGGCATTGTCGGAGTCCACTTATTAAGACAAATTTGTAAAAGTCTTGATCAACATTAACGACATCAAGAATTTCTTTTTGGAATCGGTCGCTGAAATGAGCAGTAGACTCGCTATCTTCTTGCTTGATCTGAAAAAGAGTTGTTGGTCCTCTCTTACGCTTCCGAACCTTAAGAGAAATTTTTGTGCTCGAAACAAGTGATTGATTGAGGCGGTGAATGGTAGAATCAATTCAATACTTGACAGTCAAAAGACATGACGAGAAGCTTGCACTTGATACCATCTGATAGAGCTCTTAATGAAATAGCCAATTCAAAGGCTTCAAATGAGAAACCTGATCGCTTATCCCAGAATAGATTGACAGACGAGATTCTCTGAAGTCATTAGAAACAACTTCCGAACAAATTTGATGTTAAAAGGGAGAAGGAACATGCGCTTATCCTGCAAGAAATGTTAGTCTATCAGCTATATGAGGATAAGTATTCATGTTCACCTTATGGAGCTCGTGATGAGGGATGGACAGTTCTTCTGCATCGAGTTGCAGTAAACGTTCGACATGTGCTCTAGAGGGCTTATCATTAATATTCATGTCATTAGGCTGAAAAGTAACTTGCTCCTTGAGAGGGTTGGTCTTAGATAGTAGGAGATTGTAGTCGCTACTTTGGACAGACATTTCTGGATGATTGGAGGGTGCTCGAGGCCTTTTGATAGAAAATCCATGAAAGCAAGAATTGTCGGAAAAGAAAAACTTCAATAACTTCCAAACAGAGTGGAATTTGGGCAACTTGAGAGTGCAGTAACGGCCCAAATGGGTTTCCGATTCGCCCGGAGGTAGATTTCTCGAGCCGGTTCCGAGAAAACTTGAATTTCTGAAAACGGACAACCAGATCAAAACTTATGGCTGTTTGAAGTTAGGGTGTATTTTGAGCTCAATCCCATATCTTCATTTCCACTGTTGTTCATCAACTGCTCAATATATGAAAGTCGCGTGTTGTGTTGATGCCAAAAGTGTACGATCAAGGCACAATGTTCGAACTAGAGGGGATGATGGATAAGACTGCTGAGTTGCTGGTTACTTTGAGTCGCGAGTGAATAGGTGAGTGAGAGAAGAAGAGATGGCCGCTAGCATGCGGCGAGACCAGACTTCGCCTGCCGCGACAAATGTCTCCCTTGCGGCGGGATTTCCTTTGATTATAAACATGTATTACACCTTATGTTATGTCCAAGTACATGAAAGAGGAAATGAACACGATTAGAGGAGCTAGCAGGTAGAGTAAAGCCCGACCAGGTCGCACAGGCCGCTCAGGCTGTTGCCCAAGTCGCCAGGCCGCTCAGGCCGGTATCCAAGTCGTCGGGTCGTTGCCTCAGGTCGCCAGTCCGCACAGGCTGCTCGGGCCACTGTCCAGGCCGCTCCGAGGCAAGCCACGCTATTGCCGGCAATAAGTCTTATCGCTAGGTGATAGCCGGTTAGCTTGCCGAGGTCGCCCGCTGCTACCCGCGGTCTTCTCTGGAGATGCTGAAGCCCAGGTCGCCAAGGTTAACCGCCAGGCCGCTGAGACCGCACTTGTTCAGGAGGAGATCAACTTTCTATCCGCGCTACCGCCGACGGTAAGTCTTACCTCCGGGCGGTAGATGCAAAAACCGTTAAGGTCGCCTTATGCCAATCTTAACCGCACGACCTGCAGGGGCGAACTGGGGAAACAGTCCACGTCCTCCTGCAAAACACGCCACTCCTATGCGTTCTGGGCGAACAAGCTGGGGAGTCCGCACCTAAAAGGGGCTATCACCCGGCGATATCTCTATCGCCGGGTGATAGTGTGGTTAGCAAAACCTATCCGAATGACCACCAAGAGAGGGCTAAAAGACAGGCCGCGACCTCCAGGAGTGGGCTGGAGTAGGCCGCAACTTCCAGAGGTGCGAACTAGTCACCTTGGAGAGTATCGCCGATTTCTGGGTAAACAATACTTATATGTTGAATTATGCAATCTGCTCATGGTGTTGAAATGGTCAATGGATCAACTCTTTGCCTGTATGAGTTTTTTTATAGTTATCATACATTAGTGTTGCTTTGACTATTTGGAACATTTATAACTGTTTTTTGGTGCAGCAAACGCATCAGTGGGTTTGACATGCCACCGCAAGTTATGATGCCTAATGTTACTGCTCCAGGTACATATTACATTTTTTCTTTTTTCTTTGAATTCTATGTTTATTGGCTGCAGAATTATGTGATGATGCATGCTTTTGATACGGTAAGCGAGGTTATTTTGCTGCTTTCATCCGTTATATTCGACACATGAATTAATTGCTTAGCAACGATATTCTGAAACTGAGGTTGTTTTTCTTGTTTTTGTCTTGCTGTTTGTTTGTTTGTGCTATGTATAATTTTGTTGTGAGAAGGCAATTTTGGTCCACCTCTACTACCAATGGTTGTAAGCTGACTACTCTAGATTTAACGCACAAGGAGGAATCAGCGCCTATTTAATGGGATCTTGTTTGTCTTCAACCCACAGCTGTTTCATTTGGTAGTCTTGCAAATATTTTCTCCTGAAATTGGAAGTGATATGTTTTTTTTCTTGTGATAATGTCTTAGGCAGCCAGGGCGTATCTCCCACCATGAGGACATATAAAGATGATGCCGTGCAAAAATTTCTACTAATATAGTCAATTGTTTCTTTTTTTGTAGCCTAATTCTGTTTTACAGGTCAAGTACGTGGTACAACCCCAGCTGTTCCTGGAATATTTCCCAATATATTTCCTCTAACGACTGGACAGGTGCCTCTATAATTAATCATTGAATTTGTTTTTTGGGTCAATATTTCTTTGACCTGACCTATTTCTTGGCTTTGTGAGTAGGCTCAATTACCAACTATTCCATTGATGCCTGTGCAAGCTATGACACAGCAGGTTACATTCTTAACTTCTCTGTTCTGTCACTCAATTCATTGAAAGTGTTATGTTTAAGACTATCTTGGTTTTCTCAGGCCACTCGACATGCTCGTCGTGTGTATGTTGGCGGTCTTTCTGCTACTGCTAATGAGCAGGTAAGACATTCTCCAAGTATTACCTTAGAAGCTATACTCTATTTGCATACAATCTATAATTGCATTTCATGAATGCTTTACGTAATGTTTTTTATTAAAATACAACATTACATTTTTTTCGTGCGTTGTATTTGTTCACCAGAGATTGTAAAATCGTGATTTAAAAAGGTATGTAGTTTTGGTGGACGATTATTGTAATATTTGTTTGTTTATGCCATTACAAGAGAACAAAGTGCACCTACATTTGAGCTGTAGTGTTCAGGTGAAGGGAAGTGTTCATCGGGAAATGGTGGGTTCTCATAAGAACTTTTTCTTGATTCACGACTATATAATGTTGATTTTGGTTTGTTAAAGCAAATTCTTGACGACTAAATTCTCATTTTATTTTTGTTGAAGGAAGTTAAGATTAGGAAATAGTTTGATGCAGTTCCACACAGCTACTATGACTTATCAATCATGAGTTCTTGTCTTTGTAAGCTTAATCCTATAGTCTGTTATTTTGTCTTTTACTATAATTAATGGTATTTAATGTGCTTATGTCGTACTGCCATTTTATGTCTATCCTTTTTATTCATATGTACTGATGGTGGTAAGATGGTTATTTATCATTATGAACATGTTTGTAATTATTTCAATGGTGCTAGGATTTATTGATCATGGGTTATGGCCATTGCTGTAATTAATTGGCTTCAGCTGTAAAAGAGTGATGGTCAAATTTCTGAGTAAAGCATTCACTTCCCCTCTGACCTGCTGTCTTACCATTATTTTGCCGACCCTGTATTCCCCTTAATATTGAGTTATGGCAATTGGATGCATGATTCTTCCAACTTTATTTCTCTCTACCTCCTGACCATCTTCACTCAGACCGATATATTTTTTATTCCAATTTCATATTCCTCAGCTTCTCCTTATGATCTCGTTTTTCAATTCCTACAGTATTTGTCTGAACTTTGCAAATCACAGCATCAAAAATAATTTAGTTTAATCTATGATCTTTATTTTCCGAGTCCTTGGAATTCTCAAGGACAATTTTATGTTTATTTATTTATTTTGAAGTTGCACAGAGATCGTGGCATTACATTACGTTCTTCTCTTTCAAATTTTTTGCGTAGCTCTCCTTATGAATTCTTCTCCTCTTGCATGAATTTCTGAGCCCCATATTGATCTTAAATAGCTCCTCCTCCGTAGCCTAAAATTCCTTCTACTCAAACCTTAGATGGCATCCTGACCAAAACGAGTCCTAGTTTGCCTTGGAAGGCATCCTAACTAAAAAGACCTGGCTTGCCTACTTAAGATGCTTCGGTCCTTGTGTATATCTGTATGGACGTGTGAGTTTACTTCTGCCGTTACTGTATTATTCCATTAACTGAATTTGTTTCCTTGTAGAGGCTTTTTCTTACAAATACTGACGAGGGAGAGGGGCACCCTAGCATGTGGCGCGTATATTGACGTTAGGATCAAGGAGACAATGACACAGATTCCAGCAAGACGGACTTTGGCCTATAGTGCGCACGAGCATCAAACATTCCGGAATTCCTATCTTACTATTGCATTTGTATTTTGGGCCCGTTTAGTTGTTTACCTTTTGCTTTTTAAGCCCATTAAAGACCTAATATATTATGTGGGAAGTAAGATATATGAAGTGAGCCTTAGGGACAAAATATTTCTCCTCTATTCCTTCTTTCTTCCCACTCCCTTCCTCTAAATTCACCACCGTAATCCTCGTCTAAAAGATAAATATTTTGATTTGGGGGAAAACTAAATAATCCTCTCTTATATATAACAGAGATACATACATGGAGAAGAAAAACAAATAACCCAAACAAAGGACCCCAATGCTAATACTCAAGTTGGTTTGGTAATGCTGTTAATGCCAACCTACCAATAATTTTGACAAATGCTTTTCGAGTTACACCCTTTGTGAGTACATTAACGAGTTGCCCTTGGGGGGCGGGGTGGCAAGTGAAGTACAAATAATTCCTTTCTTAATGATTTTCATAAAAGAGTGTCGATAAACTTTAATATGCAATTCGATCGTGGCGAACAAGATTATGAGCAATGCTAATAGCAGCCTTATTGTCACAAAATAGTTTGAGAAGACCCTCCTCATTTTGGCTTATGTCACTCATCAAAGTGCGGAGCCATAGTCCTTTTGTAAATCTTGCGGGCCATAGTCCAGAACTTGGGTTCTGCACTAGTTCGAGCAACGATTTGTTGCTTTTGCCTTCTTTGCATGTCCAGGTCCCACAAATCATGGTACAATAGCACGCGATGGAATTCTGTCATCGACTAACTCAGTCAAATCTAAATATGTACCTACTTCAATCTTTAACTTTGTGTTTGTGTTGTATGGAATGCCCCTTACCGATGAACTTTTCATGTATCTTAGGGTTCTTTGGGCAACATCGAGATGTCTGGTCCTTGGAGAATGCATGAACTGGCTAACAACACCAACAATATATATGTAATGCCAGGTCGAGTGTGTGATAGGTAGATTAGTCGTCCCACCAATTTCTGATATACATTAATATCTTGGTTAGCTTCTTCATTGTTCCTTCCTATTCTATGATTTGCTTTGATAGATGCATCAACATGTCGACACCCACTCATTCCACTTTGTTCATGGAGATTAAGAACATACTTTCTTTGGGAAATGAAAATTCCATATTTTGATCTAACCACTTTGATATTCGATAAATATTTGAAATTGCTGAGGTTTTTAACCGGGCAATTTGCAAAATGCACCCTGCAAATATAGGGTTTTGGCAAAATGCACCCCGAAAGTTTAAAATTGGCAAAATGCACCCCCCAAAGTGGGTTTTCTTGGCAATATGCACCCTCACTAGGCAAAAAATGAAATGGTCAAAATGTACACTCTAGGGTGCACATTGCCAAGAAAACCCACTTTGGGGGGTGCATTTTGCCAATTTTAAACTTTTGTGGTGCATTTTGCCAAAAGTCTATATTTCGAGGGTGCATTTTGTCAATTGCCCTTTTTAACCTCAAACTCCTTTGCAAGTTGTTTAGAGTTTTTCTTCAACCCCATCACCACTAATCAATGTCACCTATATACACAATGAGAATAGTCAATTTACCTTGTGTTTTATAACTAATGTATGATTAGCATGGCTCTATTTGTAACAAAAAGATACTTAATGGCAGAGACATATATACTCATTTTTTTCAAATCACCGTGGATAAAAGCATTTTTTTACATCTGTTAGAAAAGCTCATATAAAGGGCCCATTATTGGGCCTTGTTTTATTCTTTTCCCTCTTCTCTTATTAGTCTCACATCTTGTATAAGGTTTCCTCTCTCCTCTTCTCTCCTATATATTTGTATTCTCTCCTTGTATTTACACATATAAGAAATACATACAAGTTTTCGAGCTCTTTCTACATGGTATCAGAGGGACTCGTTGCCTCCCGCGGACTCCAACTTCTATCCGCCTAGCTACCTGTGGACTCCAACTTCTATCCGCCTAGCTACCTGCGGATTCCAACTTCTATCCGCCTAGCTACTTGCAGACTCTATCCTCTATCCGTCTTTCTCTGATCTCCTGCGGCCTGCGATCTCCTGCGGCCTGCTTAGTCTATCCACTCTTCTCCGATTAGCTACCTACGGCCTCTCTTTCCGCTTCCCCTTAGCCGCTTAGCTATCTGCGGCCTGCAGTCTTCTGCGGCCTCTATTCCTCCATCTGCTTCCTCTTCATCTTCATGGTTCCACCCTCCTCCTCGGGCTTCTTATAGCCTCCTCTCTCTTTCTCGTGGGGCCCACTTCTCCCTGTTATTCTACTTCAATCCGCTGCCTGTTCCTCCAGTCCGCTGCGACCTACCCTTCTCCTGCTCTGTTTCTTTCCTACCTTGTGAGCTTCTACCCCAGTCCAGACCGAGCTCTCTTCTCGCTCGCGGTCTTTTGGTTTATCCCGCCGCGGACTGCTCCTAACCGCTGCGGGCTCTCTTCTCGCGGGCTGCATTTTCCTTTCTTGCGGACTGCTCCAGTCCGCCGCGGCCTACTCTAGTCCCTCTTATGGACTATCTCCAATCGCACCTTGTTGCCTGCCCTACGATTTCCCTTCTTGCGGATTGCTCCAGTCCGCCGCGGCCTGCTCTAGTCCCTCTTGCGGACTCTCCAATCGCGCCTTGCGGCCTTCCCTTTACAATCACGCCTTGCTTCTCCGCGGCTTGCCAGTCCGCCGCGTCCTGCCCTTTCTCATCGCTGCGGATTCCTCCAGTTCGTTGCGGCTTGCTCCTCGTTTTTTACTTTAGTCGTTGCGGCCTTCCCCTCGGGGTTCTTGTTCGCCCTCTTCCCAGCGGGCTCCTGCTTCGGTCCGCTGCTGCTGGCCGCCTGTTCTGCTTCCTCTCCCCGCAATGGCTTCCAGCGATTCAACTGCGGCTAGCACCTCTACAGACCGCCCGACACCTGTTCCTGAAATCCTTGATGAGCTGCGGATTACGACAATTTCCCTCTCCGGGAAGACGAATTTTATCCCTTGGGTTCATTCTGTTCGTCGGGTTCTTCAGGCACCTCATTCAGGCTCCTCCTTCTCCGTCTACCGACGACTGGCTCCGCAATGATGGTCGTGTTCAGATATGGCTCCTCAATTCCCTCGATGGCGAACCTTATCAGATGGGTATATATCACGATACGGCCAAAGCTATGTGAGATGAGCTGCATTCCCTGTACTCGGGTAAAGACAGTCTCCAACATCTCTATGACATCCTCACCGATCTTCTGGCTCTCGACACGGGGGGGGGGGGGGGGGGGGGGGCTTCGGACATGACCTCTTTTGTCGCTCGTGCAAAGACTCGCTGAGGCCTGGATACAATATCAACCATCTACCAATGACCATGCTACTCGGCGTGCTCAGGAGGAGGCCGTCTGCATTTCCATCATGATGACTCATATCCCGCCTCACCTTCAGAATAATCGCACCCAGATTCTGGCTTCATCAACTATACCCTCCTTATCTGATGTATGTTACATGCTCATTCGTGTTTCACCTCCTTCAGACACTACTGCTCCTCCGCCCTCGGCCCTTCTACAGCAGACCAGTCCTCCCTTACTGCCCCCACCTACCTTTGTTCGGGGTGGACGTTCGGGATCTCGGGGCCGCGGGCGCGGTGGTCGCGATCGTCCGACTTGTTCCTACTGCGGAAAGGACGACCATTATGCAGCGACCTGCTACAAGAAGATTGGTTATCCTCCTCATCCGACAACCTCGGTTGCTGCGGACACGTCCTCTGTCGCTCCTTCTGACCTTGAGGCTGTTCGTCTCCAGCTCCAGCAACCCCAAGGACTGCTTAGCCCGCCCTCTGCCTCCATCGCCACCGCCTCCAATGCAGGTACTGCTTGTTTATCCACCAGTCCGCGATGGATCATCGACTCGGGTGCCACTCATCATATTACCTCGCAACGGCCAACGCGGATTCTCCTCATCCAAAGTGTATCACCACGACAAATGGGGAGACGGTTCTAGTCTCCGGCTCGACTGACCTTTTACTCAACCCATCGATCCCCCTTCGCTCGGCTTTTCATGTTCTGAGCTCTTTGTTCAATTTATTTTTTGTTGGTCGTCTTACTAATGGTCTAAATTGTTCTGTCCTATTCACCCCCTCTTCCTTTCTCATACAGGATCAGCGGACGCAGAATACCATTGGTAAAGGCACACTGCAAAGTGGGCTCTACCTTCTTGATTACTATCCCACTGTCCTCTCTTCTGTCTCCTCCAGTGAGTGGCATCGACGTCTTGGCCACGCTCCTCTCCCGGTGCTCCAGCGGGCTCTTCCTGATATATCCCTTCATCCTTTTCAGTGCGAGTCTTGTATCTTTGGCAAGCAGCCGCGTTCTTCTTTTCCTGCACATTGTACCCGGAGCACTGCTCCCTTTGATTTAGTGCATTTAGACATTTGAGGATCTTATAAAGTTACTAGTAGTTCTGGTTATCGCTATTTTACCACGTTTATTGATGACTACTCTCGCACAACGTGGCTTTACTTAGTCCGTGATCGTACCGAGCTTCCTGTGTTTTTCGGGCTTTTGTCCTTGAAACTCGTACGCAATTCCACACCACCCTCAAAACATTATGCACCGATAATGCTCGTGAATACACTAGCCGTGACTTTGCGGCCTTGTGCTCTGAATTCGGGATTATTCATCAAACATCCTCTGTTTACACACCCCAGCAAAACGGCGTTGCCGAACGGAAGAACCGACGCTTGCTTGACATTGCCCGCTCTCTCATGCTTCAAATGAATGTTCCCAAAAGTTATTGGAACTTTGCGGTCTCTACTGCGTGCTTACTAATCAACCGTCTCCCTTCCTCCGTCCTCCAATATGCTACTCCGTTTAGTCTACTATTTCCCTCTACTCCATCTTTCCCTCTCCTGCCTCGGGTTTTTGGCTCCACCTGCTACGTCCACCGCCTGGGTCCGTCCTGGGACAAGTTGGAACCCCGGGCGGCTAAACATGTCTTCGTAGGTTATTCGCGTATGCAGAAAGGCTATGTATGTTACTCTCCCGCTACTCGCAAGGTCTCCGTTTCTACCGATGTTACCTTCTGGGAAGATCAATCGTTCTTATCTGCTCCTTTACCCACTCCTTTCCCGCCGCAACCTCTACCACCACTTATCTCAAGACCAGTTATCCCCGTTACTACACCCCTGCCACTGGTACCACCTGTTTCGACTCCTGCCCCTCCAGGCCAACTGTTATTCGTGTCTACTCTCGCCGCCCGTCCGACTCCGTTCCCCCTCTGCAGTCGGCCTCGACCTCGGCTACTCCGCGCCCTGCTGATCAGATACTTGCCTCCACTGCTCATCCTCTGGCAAACTGTGTATCCTTGCATCGCCTCTCCCCTCACCTCCACACATTTGCTACTTCTCTTTCCTCGATTTCGGTTCCTAACTCTGTGTAGGAGGCGCTACAACATCCTGGTTGGCGGGCCGCTATGGAAGAGGAAATGGCTGCTCTCTTGGTCAACCAGACATGGACTCATGTACCCCTTCCTCCGGGTCAGACACCGGTTGGGTGTAAATGGGCTATGTTATCAAACATGCTGCTGATGGAACGATTGACCGCCTGAAAGCTCGTCTGGTGGCCTGTGGCTTCACCCAACAATAGGGGCTCGACTATGAAGAAACATTTTCTCTGGTTGCTAAACTCAACACCGTTCGAGTCTTCATCTCTGTGGCTGTCCATCGTCGGTGGCCCTTACTCCAACTCGATATTAAGAATGTCTTTCTGAATAGCGATCTCCAAGAAACATTGTATATGCAGCAATCTCCCGGGTTTGAGACCACGGGAGAGTCTCAGGTCTGTCGTCTCACGAAGGCTCTGTATGGTCTCAAACAAACCCCACGGGCGTGGTTTGACAAATTCAGTAAGGCCCTTCGGGAGGTTGGGTTTACTCGCAGTTCGACAAACTTCTCGCTATTCACACGACACCGAACAACGGGAACGGTTCTTCTGTTGGTTTATGTTGACGATATCATAATTATAGGAGACGACTCAAAAGGAATACAGGATGTCAAACTACACATGGGCACAGTATTTCAAACAAAAGATTTGGGGCCTCTTCGGTACTTCTTGGGTCTTGAGGTTGTCAGACGGCAAGACGGTCTCGTCCTCTCTCAGCGGAAGTATTGCCTCGACCTCCTTCGGGATGCTGGTTATTCAGGTTGTAGGCCGATTGACACCCCAATAGATGCAAATCACAAGTGCGCTCAGGCATCTGACTTTGATCTTCTACTCCAGAATCCAGAATACTATCGTCGTCTCGTTGAAAATTTGATCTATCTCACGGTAACCAAACCAGATATTTCCTTCGCTGTTGGTATTGTCAGTCGGTACATGCATATCCCTCGAAGATCTCATCTTCAGGTTGTTGAACGCATTCTCAGATACCTCAAAACGGCTCCTGGTCAAAGTCTGGTTTACAAAACCTCATCTTCAGCTCCAACTTTGTTGGCTTATTCCGATGCCGATTATGCTGGTTCCCTTGATGATCGTCGGTCAACCAGTTTCTTTTGCACATATCTTGGAGAACATTTGATTACCTGGAGAAGCAAGAAACAAACGGTCGTTGCTCGATCATCAGCTGAGGCCGAATACCGGGCAATGGCGTCGGTGGTTTCTGAACTAACTTGGCTTGAAGGGCTTCTTACCGATCTGGGTGTAAAGCTCCCTTCCCCAGCTCTCCTCCCATGTGACAGCCAGGCTTCAATACATATAGCCAAGAATCCGGTATTCCACGAGAGAACAAAACATATTGAAGTCGACTGTCACTTCTTCCGAGAAAAGGTTCAAATGAAGAAACTCGACCTGAAGCATGTTCCAGAGACAGAACAAGTTGCGGATGTCCTCACAAAGGCTATTTCCAGTACCCTCTTCTATCAGTGCTTGTCCAAGCTTGGCACATACGATTTGTACGCTCCAGCTTGCGGGGGAGTGTTAGAAAAGCCCATGTAAATGGCCCATTATTGGGCCTTGCTTTATTCTTTTCGCTCTTCTCTTATTAGTCCCACATCTTGTATAGGGTTTCCTCTCTCCTCTTCTCTCCTATATATTTGTATTCTCTCCTTGTATTTACACATATAAGAAATACATACAAGTTTTCGAGCTCTTTCTACAACATCTAACAGGTTAATGTTCCATCCTTTACAAACTGCTCAGGATAGAAGACTCTAATTGAGTTCATCCTGACAACTGGCATGGAATTTTTGTGGTAGTCAATTCTAAGGGTTTGTGTGTACCCTCTAACAACCAATTTGACTTTGCATCTTTCCATCGTTCCTGTGCGTTTTAGTTAACAGAGTACACTCACACCCAACCTCCTTTCCTCTAATAAGGGGAATAAGCTCCCAAGTAGAGTTTTTTTTCAAGAGATGACCTCTCCTCAATCATCCTATGTTTCCATTCATGATGACCAAGAGCATCTTGCTAGGATAAGGGAATAAAAATCGAGGCTAGGGATGACAAAAGCTTTTATGTCAAGTGGTGCATAAGTCATGTGAAGCATAATGGGATAAAGAAGGTTAGATACAAGATTTAATACCTCTTATGAGAGCAATGGCACAATAGTCGTGCGTTGTGAGCGAGTGTTTGTCCTCTTGGTATAAACTTGCAATTATTTCTGTCTCGGATGAATTGTCTCCTCTGAACAAAGGTTTTAGTGGGAGAAGTGTGTGGTCTATAAGCCGGAGGAATAGGTAAAGGAAGTGTAGGGTAAGTCACTTCATTCTCCTTTAGAAACTCCCCTTGAGGAGTGGTCTCAAAGTAAGGGTGTGATTCACCGATAGTGACATTCAGAGTGATAAAGGCTTGTAGCCTTTCTGGGTAGGTGTACACCCAATAAAAACACATTCTAACGCACGAGGATTAAGCCTGGAGCGATGGATCAAATGTATATGGACAGAGCAAATGTATCTGAAGATACTAGGGGTAAGAGGTGTGGTGGAGATGGTAACAGTAGCAAGAGGAGTTTTATTCCCTTAAACAGGAGTGAGCGTGCAGTTAATCAGATGGGCGACAGTGGACATCACATCTTCCCAGTATTCTTGGGCATATGTATAGTGGGGAGAAGACATCGAACAACTTATAGGAGATGACAATTTTTTCTTCGAACCACACCATTTTGAGGGGAGTACACACACGATGTTTTGTGAATGGTGCCCTGATCTCGCCCGCTTGGTGAAAGCAGTCTTCAATGTCAAATTTGTCGACGTTGGCCGCCCCTCCGAGGGTTTTTCAGCCCCGACAGTTTGACCGCCCTATGGCACCCTTTCGGCGGCCATCCCAGGAGCATATCGTGGTTCCCCTACACCCTTCCTCAGTCTCCCTGGCCATCGACTATCTCTTGGATGACCAACTAGGTGTACCGCGATGTTCTCACTAAGGGTCTTTGTTTCCATTGTAAACAACCCAACTCTTCGACTCATGATTGCCCTCTGAAGGAGCTTCGCATCACTGTTGGCATGGAGGAGACAGATGTCACCCTTGAGAATTTCAAAGCCCTTGAGGGTGATGACATACCATATGACGACAGACCCCAAGCGAGGTTGCATGGTTTCGACCTCCCTTACTTTGCAGTTGACGACCCCCCCCCCCCCCCACAAACCATGGCTCTCTAGTTTCTTTTATGCCCCCAGTGATTGTGATGATTGACAGTGGGGCATACCACAACTTCATCCCCCAGTCTTAGCGACTGGTGATGGATAAACATTTGCCCGTCTCCCACTCTTCGTTTCTTGATTTGCTTAGGCGACGGTCGCTGCAGATCCACTGGTGGCCTTTCCATGGGCCTAGAGATGACCGCTGATCCCTGCCTTCTTCGGGTGGATTTCTAGTCCTTTGAGCTTAGTGGTGTTGACACCGTAGTAGGCATAGCATGACTCCATACCCTCGGCGATGTGTATGTCAATTGGGATCGCATGATGATGCGTTTTCATCAGTTGAGGCTTCCTTTACTTTTTGCATGGGATGCCTCCCTCATCCGTCAGGTGGTTTCTTTCCATTTTATCCAAAAATAGTGGAAGTGGACTTTGCCACATACCTGTGGCACGTCGTCGAGCTGACCCAACCGCTCGCCCTTACACTCTAGATGCAACACGTCCTAGACTGTAGTCCTTGCCCTTTAACCAGGGGTGTCCTCTATTTTTGTCCATCTCTACCGTTGTGGGCATGCTCAGAAGGATGAGATCGAACACTTCGTGGGCAACATGTTAGTTGGGGGCTTCATCCATCTAGCTCTTGCCACTTCTCTAGTCCGGTCCTCGTCTAGAGGACGGATGACAGTTGGTGGTTCTTTGTGGATTATTAGGAGCTCAACAAGGTGACCATTCTTGACAAGTATTCCATACCGGTAATCTAGGAGTTATTGGATAAACTGCACTTCACCATATTCTTCTCCAAGCCCGACTGGCCGACTACCACCAGATACAGGTGCACAATGAGGACATCCCGAAAACGGCCTTTCGCACCCACGACGACCGCTATGAGTTTGTTTTCTTGTCGTTTGGTATTCACCTTCATTTTCACTCTAATCAGGAGAAAATCATGAACACGTCATCCACTTTTCATCCGATTATGAATTATCTCTTTCGTCTGGTCCTATGAAGGTGTATTTTGGTTTTTTATGACATTCGTATCTACAACTCCTGGCAGGATCATCTCCAGCATGTGCGGGCGACCCTAGACATCCTCCACGAACATGCCTTCCCTGTGAACCCTAAGAAGCTCACTTCCGATCAAACTGCGATTAGCTACTTGGGTCACACCATTTCAACCAAGAGCGTGACGATGTAGATCAAAAATGTGGAGGTCGTCCTCCAATGGCCAACCCCGACTCACTTTGGGATGCTCGAGGATTCATGGGTCTCACCAGGTACTACCGATGTTTCATTCGAGACTACGACAAGCTCACAAAGCCCCTTTACAACATATTGAAGAAAACTAACTCTAGTTCTTTTCAGTGGACAGCTGAGACAGTCATGACCTTTATAACCCTTCCACATACTCTCTTTACAACATCCTGCTTAGCACTTCTTTACTTCGAAGTCATTCATTGTTGAGTGTGACACCTTATCTAGAGCATTGACACATTTTTTATGCAGTCTGGTCAGCTCGTGACGCGCTTTAGTCTCTCTTCCACAACTACGGTTTGTACATGTTCTGCATTGGCACCCCTATTTGTTTGGCCGACACTTCACCATCCATGTTGACCATTTTAGCTTTTGATATTTACTAAAGCAAAAGATAACCATCTCAACCCAACAAGTTTGGATAGCGATATTGTTGGGTTAAGGCTTCACCGACGAGTTTTGATCAGGCTAGTCCAACTGGTTTACTGACTCGATACCTCGCAGATCGTCCACTACCGCCCTCACAACCATCTCCCTTCCGGTTTTTGAGGACTCCGCCAGCCCTTCATCACTGCCCGTCAATGATGCTACCACTCGACCACCCTTCAGTTTGGTTAGGGGCCGGCTCCACCACCCGGGGCATTTGGTTCTTTTGGCATCATCTCGTTTCATCCCGCGACTGTTGGTTGAATTTAACTCGACACTGATGGATGGGCATTTGGCTACTTTTTGAACCTATCAGTGCCTAGCCAGCTCGCTATACTGGCTCGACATGTTTCAGCGGGTCAAGTCATTTGTGGTTGCATGCTTCCTGTGCAAGCGCGCCAAGTATGAGGCCACATTTTTTGTGGGTTACTTCAGCCCCTCCTCTTTCCAGACCAGATTTGGGATGACATCACCATGTGTTTTATTTCAAAATTTCCCGGTCCAAGAATGTGACTCCATCCTCGTTGTCATGGATTGCTTGCCCAAGTATGCTCATTTCCACTCTGTCATCCATTTTCGACTTGGTTGTTGTGGCTGCCTTTGTGAAGAGCATGGACGCGTTCTCGGGTTCCCCCGTTCCATTATGAACGTTTGTGATCCTCAACACATTTTGGCAGTTGTTTTTCAAAGTGCAAGACACTCAACTTTGTATGAGCACGACGTATCACGATACCCGCAGATGGACGTGCAATTTGAATTCCTCAACCACTGTCTTGAATACAATCTTCGGTGCTTTCTCTATTATCACACCCGTGCTTGGGCCGAGTGGCTATCCTAGGTTGAGTATAGCTACAATACCTCCTTCCACATAGTTATTGGTACAGCCTCGTGCAAGATTGTCTATGGCCGAATGCCCCCTTTCGCTTACTGTAGTCTTCCCGCCAAACGTCCTGCGACATTAACAAGCCTATTATAGATTTGTGGTACAGTTATTCTTCGCACCCAGCTTCAACGGGCCCAAGAAAAGATGGTTGCCTTGGCCAATTGGCATTGTTGTGGCATTTAATTCATGGATGTAGACAAGGTCTTTGTCAAATTCTCCAGATCTCGGTTTCCTCGCGGGTCAATACCAAGTTGGGGGCCAAGTTCTACATCCCATTTGAGATCCTTGCCTCATAGGCGTTGCTGCATGCTAACTACAACTTCTAGCTGAAATGAGTGATATGTGACCACCCTGTGAAGACATTACCTCTTGCCCCGCCGGACACCGCACCACCACACTACATCTCCCAACTTATCTAGGATATGCACACTTCGCTTCGGGAGGGTCTCTCCATGAATCAGGTCTTGGTGCATTGGATTAGCCGACCTCTATGTGAGGCCTCATGGGTGAACCACAAAGTGGAGAAAGAGAAAATTGTATTATGATGCCCTAACATGAGCCAAGCATACATATATATAGGAAGCTAAACACATGACATATCACTTGTAATGTCGAGCGGTAAAAAAACAAATTAGAAATAAAATATGCATATTCAACTCTCCCCCTCAAGTTGAGAATATATATCAATCATTCTCAACTTGACCGTATCATTCATAAAGTTGTCATAGCTTAATCCTTTGGTGAAGACATCGACTAGTTGATCATGAAAATTTACGAACGATACATATATTTCCCTTGTCTAGGTAATTTTTGATGAAATGTCTGTCAACTTCAACATGCTTTACCCTATCATGTTGAACTGAATTGTGAGCAATACTGATGACAGCTTTGTTGTCGCAATAGATAGTAACATGTTTGTTCACCTGGAGTCTCATATCTTGGAGAATTGTCTTCAACCACAACCCCTCACATACTTTTGCCATAGCCCTATATTCCGCTTTGGTACTTTTGAGCGAGTAACAACATTTTGTTTCTTGCTCTTTCAAGATACTAGATTTCCACCACAAATGAGCAATATCTGATAGTGTAGATTTTTTTCTCGTCTTGGCTACCGACCCAATCAACATATTTTTAAAGGTTGGTTTGTGTAGAACAGAATCTCACGTCCTGGAGATTTCTTGAGGTATCTTAATACCAAATATGCAACCTGTTGATGGCATTGTGGGACAGTGCATGAATCTACTTAGGACACTCACGACATACATAATATCTGAGAGAGTATGAGATAAGTATATGGGTCTCCAACTAATCGTTGGTACCTTTAGACATTAACTTTCTCCTCTCTACTATTAACATCAATCTTGTGATTATCCTCAATAGGTGTATTCACGAGAACACACCCAAGCATTCCGGTTTCCTCCAAAAGATCAAGGGTATATTTTCTCTGAGAGATGAAGATTCCCTGACGAAACCTTACTACTTTAATTTCGAAGAAGTATTTCAACTTTCTCAGATCTTTGATTTCAATTTCTTTGCTCAATTGTTCTTTCAAGTGCATGATTTCTTCCAGGTCATCTTCCGTAATGATGTCATCCACGTATATGCTGAGTATCGTTATTTGAGCTCCTCTCTTGATAAAGAGAGTATAATCAGTCTGTCCTCAAGTATAGCCTAGTTACAACATGATTTTCTTAAACCATCCAAACCAGACTATAGGGGATTGTTTTAGACCATATAGTGATTTTTGCAAACGACAAACCTTTTCATTGGACCCTCCTTTGGTTAAGCAAGGTTGGATAGTCATGTAGACTTCTTCCAGATTACCACGCAAGAAAGTATTTTTGACATCAAGTTGTTGTAACTCCCACCCAAGACATGCAACACAAGAGAGGATCACACAAATAGAATTCAATTTTGCAATAAGGACAAATGTTTTTTGGTAGTCAATTCTTTGGGTTTGGCTATACCCTCGAGCGACCGAGCGCGCTCCATACCGCTCCATCGCGGATCTTGATTCTGCTTAACAGAGAAAATCCAGCGTGATCCAACTGTTCGCTTCCCAAGGGGAAGACTCGCAAGTTGCCGTGTTTCATTTTTTCCAAAGCACACATCTCTTCTTCCATAGTCTGTTTCCGTTCAGGTATCCGAACAACCTCTTGACATGTCTTAGGAATCACAATAAAGGAAAGAGATGAGAAAAACTCTTTGAGCATGAGAGAGGTGATGATAAGAAATGTAATTAACAATAGGGTGTTTGATGCCACCAGTATTACCTTTAAGAAGACCGGGGGGAACATGGAGGTCATCATCTGAATCAGGAGGAGAAGCGGGCACTGACACTGACACTGGCGGGATATCCACGGACGGTACTTGCTCAGCGGTACGAGGTCTACGAGAGTATGTATATAATATAGGAGGAATAGGAGTGGGAGGAACAATATTGTGAGGAATATGAGCAGGTGGAGGAGGAATATGGGGAGAAGCAACTATCGGAAGAGGAAAGTCGAGGGTCCCGTCAATATTACTAATTGTCTCCCTCTGACAAGGACCAAAGTACGAATCCCCCCTCACGGAAAGTAACATCAACCGTGCAGTAGTAGCGACGTGTAGGAGGGTGATAACATCTATAACCTTTGGTGGTAGGTGAGTAGCCAGCAAAAATGCATTTAAGAGAACGAGCGTCCAACTTATCACGATGTGGGGTGAACATGAACAAAACAAACAAAACTAAAGATGCCAGGAGAGATGTGAGAGGTGTGGACAATGTGTTTCTGGGATAAACGAGAAAGAGGAGCAACCGTGCAGTAGTAGCGACGTGTAGGAGGGTGATAACACCTATAACCTTTGGTGGTAGGTGAGTAGCCAGCAAAAACGCATTTAAGAGAACGAGCGTCCAACTTATCACGATGTGGGGTGAACATGAACAAAACAGACAGAACTAAAGATGCCAGAAGAGATGTGAGAGGTGTGGACAATGTGTTTCTGGGATAAACGAGAAAGAGGAGTATCGTAGTGAAGTGAATGCGACGCTAGACGATTAATGAGGCGAGCTGCAGTCAAAATCACATCACCCCAATATGACTTGGGAAGGTGCATGACAAGTAACAAACACCGAGCATCCTCCAGTAAGTGCCTATTTTTTCGTTCGACTACTTCATTTTGAGTAGAAGTGTGAACGTAGGTGGTTTGGTGAAGTATGTCATGTTCAACAAGATATGCACCAAACATTCCCCGTTCATCGTACTCCCCACCATTATCACTACGAACCACACGAATTGTGTCATTAAACTGTGTCATAATCATTTAATGAAAGGAACGAAAGCAAGTAAACATGTCACCCTTTCGTTTTAACAAATACAACCAAGTAGTACGAGGATAACAATCAATAAAGGTGAAAAATCATTTATAGTCTGATAACACGGGGAAGGGACCCCAAACATCAGAATGAATTACATCAAACGGACAGGAACTAGGAAAAAGAATCATGGTTGAGACTATGACAAACATGTTTTGATAGTTCACATGTGTCACAAGTAAACGCTTTAATTGAACAACTAAAAGCACGAGATAGTTTGGTAAGATATAAAGAAGAAGGGTGGTCAAGACAAAAATGCCAGCGCCGGATGTCATGAAAAGTCAGAGCATGGGTGGTCGAGAGAGCATTGGGAGATAACAGTTGGTTCAACAAGTACAGTCCGTCAACGTTTCTACCACTGCCAAGCGTCCGCTTCGTATTCAGATCCTGAAACACACAAATATCAGAGAAAAAAGTTACAGAGCAGTTTAAAAAAGTAACTAAGTGACTAATGAAGAGAAGATTGTGAAGAAACGAAGGGACATACAGGACCGAAGGAAAAAACAGGTCAGGAGAACAAGCAGTGGTTCCTTTGCCAACAATAGAGGAAAGGGAGTTATTGACAACAATAACTTTATCACGACCAGAGGGAGGAGTATATGGGGTAAAATCTGAGGTGGAGCCAGTCATGTGATCTGTCGCACCCGAGTCAATGATCCACTCGGGATGGGAGGAAGACACATCATGAGCACTGGAGATTACCTGAAGTGGCAAATGCAGTAGATGAAGAGTCGGACTGTGAACACAACAAATGACGAAAGACCTCTAACTCCATAACAGAAAGGCCTCCTGATGGAGGGGTGTCGTCATAAACTTCAGTCGAATGCACAAAGTACTGAGTGCGGGCACCAGACTGACGACCATCACCCCGGTGACCACCTCTCCCACGAGCTCCTGAGCCCCGATCAGAGGGAGCAAGATGAGGGTGTAGACGAAAACAAACGTCCTTAATGTGTCCTTTCCTCCCATAATGATTGCATACAGGATAGGGGAAAGGAGGGCCACTACCAATCCCAGCAAGAGGAGTGGTCATTAGAGGAACCAAGAGAACGACGACGATTATCATCACTAAGGAGCATTCTAAAAGCTTCCCTAATAGAGGGAAGAGGCTCGCAGTGGATGACATGCAAACGAACAATATCAAACTCCATATTGCGCTCCATAAGAAAGACGTAAACACAAAAACAGTCTTTATCCCTCTGAAGAGCATGCACACCAGCAATGCATGCAGCAGACCAGGAATAAAACTGTTGAAATAATCCAGTTCTTGATAAATATGTTCGAATTCAGAGTGGTAAGTAGAGACAGACATGGCTCCCTGTTTCAGCTCCAACACACGACAAGTGAGATCATAAATCTGAGGAGATATAAAGTGGTTTATGCAGAAGCATGTAGTTGTGATACACCTGAGGAGACAGAGTGGAGTAACCACGAAACAACCAAGGAATTGTCTGCATCTCATTTTTCCATGAGGGATCTGTACCCGGTGGCTGAACAGTGGTTCCATCAATATATCCATATATTTGGTGACTTCGAATAGCATGTTGTGCACTTGTGCCGCCCTGGAGCACTCAAGATAATTTGTGTCATCCAATGCAAGCGTAGTGATCTTTAAGGAGCCAGATTGGTCGTGGCTCCAAGGTGGATCACCAGGGGGAACTGTCGCTGGGAAACCGGCGAAACTGGTGACGCGGAACTGGCGCTGCGGAACCGGCGGGATCTAGCGACCCAGAAGAGGCAGGATCTAGCGACGAAACACGGAAGAGATGGGATCTAACGACGAGACCCCAAACTGCCACTATGGGATCTATCGACGGATTACGCGACGGAAGCGAGAAGGAACACCGTAGCTCTGATACCAAGTGGAGAAAGAGATAATTGTATTATGATGCCCTAACATGAGCCAAGCATACATATATATAGGAAGCCAAACACGTGACATATCACGTGTAACGTGCAACGGTAAAAAAAAAACTAGAAATAAAATACGCATATTCAACTCACAACACATTCCACGCCCAATTCCTCGACTTTTGTCTTGAGGACCAGACAATTTAAAAAGGAATGCATTGTTATGGATACCAACGAGATCGAGGGGTGCTATCACGTGTGGCGCGATTATTGACGTCAGGACGAAACATGGACACGGATCCAAAAAGACAATGGATGTTGGCCATTAGTGCACTGTCATCGCGCACTTCATCATCTCTATCTTATTATCGCATTTTTATTTTGATTTTTGAGTCCTTTTTGTTATTTATTGTTTGACCTTTCATGTTATTTGAGAAGATCCTATACATGCCTATGTAAGCTAAACTAATTTTCTTGGATTTATTATTAAATAAAGCACGTTTTTGACTTCAAAAGTTTGGTTTTGCAACATTTTGTTGGTTGCTGTCATATCCGTCTTATTTTTGGCTGCTACATTCCTAATGTCTCTTAATGGATTTATATGCAGACGGTCGCAGTTTTCTTTAGCCAAGTGATGTCTGCTATCGGTGGAAACACATCTGGGCCTGGTGAGTGCTTATATTCTTAGTTTATTTGTTGATTAAGTTTGTTGGACTATAGTCCAACGATATTAACGTTGTCCTTCCAATTGTTGAAGGCGATGCTGTTGTTAATGTATATATAAACCATGAGAAGAAATTTGCTTTTGTGGAAATGAGGTCTGTTGAGGAAGCAAGCAATGCGATGGCTTTGGATGGCATCATGTTTGAGGTTTGATTGAACTGATGCAACTATTTTCTTTTCTTTTTTGCTACCCGTTCTCTTTTGCCTTTAAAACAATAATATTGCCTATGTAGGGGGCACCAGTAAAGGTTCGAAGGCCAAGCGACTACAATCCTTCTCTAGCTGCCGCACTTGGCCCAAGTCAACCTCATCCAAATCTTAATCTTGGTGTTGTCGGGCTGATGTCATGTTCTGCTGCTGGGCTTGAGGGGCCAGATCGTATTTTTGTTGGCGGGCTCCCATACTATTTCACGGAAGCTCAGGTGCGCGAGTTGCTTGAATCATTTGGCGCTCTCCGTGGATTTGATTTGGTTAAGGACAAGGAATCTGGTAATTCAAAAGGATATGCCTTTTGCGTGTACCAAGACCTCACTGTCACCGACATAGCATGTGCAGCTCTTAATGGTATAAAGATGGGTGATAAAACACTCACAGTCCGGCGCGCAAACCAGGGAGTATCACAGACTAAAGCAGAACAAGAAAATATGTTGTTGCAGGCACAGCAACAGGTAGCAATTCAGGTAATGAAACATTTTTTCAATAGTAAGAGTTTCATTCTGAGTATCATATACTTTATTTGAAACTTTTTAGGAACTTTTGAATAGTGAGTATTTGAAACTTTATTTGAAACTTTTGATGGAAAAAATTCCCTTGTATTCCATATAAAAAACTATCAATATACATGTATGAGTACAAATATATAGGAGGAAGAGGAGAGAATGTCTCATTAAAGATGTGGGATTAAACTGCCTAGCTAAGAGAGTAATGGGCCTTTACATATTTTCTTCAACACTCCCCCGCAAGATGGATCGTACAAATCATAGGCATCAAGTTTGGACAAAAACTGATAGTACAGAGGTCGTGATAAGGCCTTGGTGAGCATGTTAGCAACTTGCTCAGCAGCGGGAACATGCATTAACTCTATCTTTTTCAATTAAATCATTTGGCGCTCTCTTGCCGGCTAGTAGAGTGGCGGGTGAGGAAAGCTTGACTCCTAAATCATCAAGGAGACCCTCAAGCCATGTAAGCTCAGACACAACCGCTGTCATTGAACGATACTCGGCCTCAGCAGATGAGCGAGCAACAATAAACTATTTCTTGCCGCGTCATGTAATGAGATGTCCTCCAAAATAAGTGAGACAAAAAAAGCTTGTATACAAGTCCTTGTTCAGGAGCAATCTTCAAGTATCGAAGAATGCGCTCAACTTCCTGGAGATGAGAGATACGTGACTCATGCATGAATCGACTAACAACTCCAACAACAAATGATATATCAAGTCTATTAACAGTGAGATATATCAATTTTCCCACAAGACGACGATAATACTCTGGATTCGGAAGGAGCAAATCAGAGTCTGAGGTTTGAGCGCGGAGCTTGTTATTAATATCCATGGGAGTGTCGGAAGACTTGTATTCAGAGTAGCCCGCATCATGAAGTCAGGACAGTACTTTCTTTGAGATAACACAAGTTCATCAGGTCTCCGAGCCACCTCGAGACCAAAAAAATATCGAACGCTCCCCAGGTCCTTCGTTTGAAACACAGTCGCCAGATGTTTGATCATATGTATTCCTGTAAGATCGTCTCTCGTAATCAAAATATCATACACATACACCAAGAGAATCATTGTGCCTGTTGGACGATGACGAGTGAATAAAGAGAAATCGGCTGAACTCCGAGTGAACCTAACAGCACTAACGGTCTGACTGAATTTTTCAAACCATGTCCGGGGAGACTGTTAGAGATCGTAAAGTGACTTCTTCACACAACAGACAAGAGACTCCCCCGTGGTCTCAAATCCGGGAGGTTGTTGCATATAGACGACCTGCAAATCGCCATTAAGAACACCATTTTTGACATCAAACTGGTGCAACGACCAGTGTCGATGAATAGCGAGGGAGATCAACACATGAACAGTATTGAGTTTAGCGACTGGAGAGAAGGTCTCATCATAATCTAGACCTTGTTGTTGAGTAAAACCGAGAGCGACTAGACGAGCTTTCAAATGTTGAACCGTCCCATCCGGACCATGTTTGATGATAAACACTCACTTACAACCCACGCAAGTCTGTCTAGGAGGAAGAGGAACAAGATCTCAAGTGTGGTTTGCCCAAAGAGCGGACATTTCCTCGTTCATAGCCGTCCGCCATCCCGGATGTTGGAGAGCCTCCTGCACAAAATTCGGGGTGGTAATAGAGGATAAAGAAAGAGCAATTTGTCGGAGTTCCAGAGAGAGGCGGTGTAAAGAGACATAATTCGCCACCGGGTGAGCAGTAGAAACAGTTGTCGGATCTGCAGGCTGCACAATATCATTGGAGGAGGGTATCTCTCGTAGGGTAGTAGACGAAGGAGGATGACAAGTATACACGCGGATGAGAGGTGGTTTGGGTGGGATTGGTGGGGGAAGGAGAGGTGGGTTTGGTGGGATTGGCGTGGGAAAAAAAGGTGGAAGGTTTGAAGTAACAAGGACAACATGCCGCAGAAGGAGAGGCGGAAGCAGAGAATCAGTTGGTTGATAGTGATATAGGGCTGGTCTTCGAGAAAGGTGACATCAGCAGAAGTAACAATCTTGCGATCCTTAGGAGAGAAACAAACATAATTTTTCTGAGTACGAGAGTAATCAATGAACATATATTTTGTGGCACGGGGAGCAAGCTTGTCAGTGGACGGCCCAAGAGTATGAACATAACACACGCATCCAAACACGCGAGGGGTGAGTGAAAAAGGAGGTGTGGAGGGAAAAAGAAGGTTAAAGGGAACCGCAAAGTTGAGAATATAGGAAAGCATGCGGTTAATAAGAGAACATGCAGTAGTGGCCGCAAAATTTCAATATTGTTTGAGAACATTCATTTGTGTAGAGGAAGATCCAAATCTTGTATATACTTCTTGAATACAAAAAAAACAAGTATGAGTACAAATATATAGGAGAGAAGAGAATAAGATCTAGCTATACAAACAATGTGAGACTAAACACTAACTTTTACATGGGTCAATACATCATTTTTCCTAGTATTTTTTAACACTCCCCCGCAAGCTAGAGCGCACAAATCGTAGGAAACAAGCTTGGACAAGAACTGATAGTAGAGACGCTGTGGTAAGGCCTTGGTGAGGATATCAGCAACTTGCTGAGCAGCAAGAACATGTGTTAACTCTATCTTCTTCAACTGAACCTTCTCCCGAATGAAGTGACTGTCAACTTCAATATATTTTGTTCGTTCATGGAAGATCAGATTTTTGGCAATGTGTGTAGCAGCTTGACTGTCGCAAAATAAAGTTGCAGGTGATGAGAGCTTGACTCCTAGATCATCAAGAAGACCCTCAAGCCACGTGAGCTTAGACACAACAGTTGTCATAGATCGATACTCAGCCTCGGTAGATGAGCAAGCAACCACAGACTGTTTCTTGTTGCGTCGTATAATAAGATGTCCTCCAAAGTAAGTGCAGTATTCACTTGTGGAACGACAGCCATCCAAAGAGCCAGCATAATCAGCATCAAAGTATGCAATCAGAGATAATGGAAACGAAGAGGGATTGTATACAAGACCTTGTCCAGGAGCAGTCTTCAAGTATCGAAGAATGCGTTCGACAGCCTGAAGATGAGAGATACGCGACTCATGTATGAATCGACTGACAACTCCAACGGCGAATGATATATCAGGTCTAGTAACAGTGAGATATATCAACTTTCCCACAAGACGACGATCATACTCTGGATTCGGAAGCAGCGCATCAGAGTCTGAGGCGCGTGAGCACAAAACTTGTAATTGATATCCATGGGAGTGTCAACAAGCTTGCATCTAGAATAGCCTGCATCATGACGTAGGTCAAGACAACACTTTCTCTGAGATAACACAAGCTCATCAGGTCCTCGAGCCACTTCGAGACCAAGAAAATATTGAAGGCTTCCCAAGTCGTTTGTTTGAAACACAGTTGTTAGATGCTGTTTGATCATTTGTATTCCTGAAAGATCATCTCCCGTAATCAGAATATTATCCACATAAACCAAAAGAATTACTTTTCCCGTTGGACGATGACGAATGAACACAGAGAAGTCGACCGAATCCTGAGTGAACTTAACATCACTAACAGGCTTACTAAATTTGTCAAATCATGCGCGAGGAGAATGTTTGAGACCATAAAAAGACTTCTTCAGACAACAGACAAGAGACTCCCCCGTGGTCTCAAACCCGGGAGGTTGCTGCATATAAACTTTCTCCTGTAAATCGTCATTAAGAAAAATATTTTTGACATCTAGTTGGTGCAAGGGTCAGTGGCGGTGAACATCGAGGGAGATCAACACAAACAGCATTGAGTTTAGCGACTGGAGAAAAAGTCTCATCATAATCCAGACCTTATTGTTGAGTGAAGCCGTGAGCTACAAGGCGAGCTTTCAAACGGTGAACCGTCCCATCCGGACCCCGTTTGACGACAAACACCCACTTACATCCCATACAAGATTGTCCAGGAGGAAGCAGGAACAAATCCCAAGTGTGGTTTGCCCAAAGAGCAAACATTTTCTCGTATATAGCCGTCCACCACCCGGGATGTTGGAGAGCCTCATGTACAGAATTAGGGGTGGAGATAGAGGATAAAGAAAGAGCACTTTGTCGGAGTTCCGGAGAGAGGCGGTGAAAAGAGACATAGTTGGCCAGCGGGTGGGCAGTGGAAGTTGTTGCCGGATCCGCAGGTTGCAAAACATCATTAGAGAAGGGCAGCTCCCGTAGGGCAGTAGACGAAGAAGGACGTTGAGTGTACACACGAATGATAGGTGGTGTGGGTGGTTTAGGTGGGATTGGTGTGAGAAGAAGAGGTGGAAGGTTTGAATGAACAGAGGGATAGCAAGTCGCGGTAGAGGTGACGAAAGAGGAGAATCAGCTGGTTGAGAATAATAAGGCT
The DNA here is from genome assembly GCA_039583875.1 of Platanthera guangdongensis. Taxonomy (NCBI): domain Eukaryota; kingdom Viridiplantae; phylum Streptophyta; class Magnoliopsida; order Asparagales; family Orchidaceae; genus Platanthera; species Platanthera guangdongensis. The sequence goes on along the minus strand of CM077154.1, from coordinate 138,306,453 downwards.
GAGCTTCGAGGAAGGTGACATCAACAGAAGTAACAATCTTGTGATCTTTAGGAGAAAAACAAATGTAGCCCTTCTGAGTTCGAGAATAATCCACAAATATATATTTAGTGGCACGGGGAGCAAGTTTGTCAGTGGACGAGCCAAGATGATGAACAAAGCACACACAACCAAACATGCGAGGGGTGATGGAGAAAGGAGTTTTGGAGGGAAAAAAAGATTGAAGGGAACCGCAAAATTGAGAATAGAGGAAGACATACGGTTAATAAGAGTGCAGACGGTAGAAACCACAAAATTCCAATACTGTCTGGGAACATTCATTTGAATCATAAGAGAGTGGGTGACCTCAAACAGGTGTCGATTCTTACGTTTAGCAACGTCATTTTGTTGGGGGGTATAGACACAGGAGGTTTGATGAATGATCCCGAACTCGACACAGAGGTGTGCAAAGGCACGACTAGTGTATTCACGGGCATTATTGGTGCGGAGGGTTTTAATTATAATGAAAAACTGGTTGCGAGTTTCAATGAAAAAAGTACGGAATACACAAGGCAATTCAGAGCTGTCACGAAGGAGATACAGTCAGGTTACCCGAGAGTTCAGAGTAGTCATCTACAAATGTGACAAAGTAACGATATCCAAAAACACTCGCAATTTTGTAGGGTTCCCAAATATTTGAGTGTACTAGATCAAAGGGAGCAGGACTCCGAGTAGGATGTGGTGAGAACGTAAACCGATGATGTTTCATATAGATACAAGACTCACATGTGAACTCTTGGAGGGACACATCGGGGAGAGATTTTTTGAGTATGTTTAGAGGAGCGTGGTCAAGACGTCGATGTCAATCAATAGAGCTAATGGAGGACAACATCGTTGGGGGAGAGGGGTCAAGGATATATAGGTCATTCGACAGATGCCCTTTTCTGATGATAGTCAGCGTCTTGCGATCATGCACTATACACAAGTTGGAAGAAAAAATTACATCACAATCGAGATCAGTAGTGAGTCGACCAACAGAGAGAAGGTTGAAAGAAGAGCCCGGAACAACTGATCACTTTGCAAGGAAAAGTCCACATCGGTCACAGTGACGATGCACGAGCGACAAGAAAAGGCCACGACCAACGCGGTAAGAAAAGAGCCCGCAGCGGATAGAAACAAGCCGTGACGGTAAAAATCCTGAGCTGGCAGCGCGGTTAGGAGAAGACCGCAGCAAGAATAGCGGCGTAAACGAGAAGTCTCAGGCAAACCGCGCGAACATCCAAGTCGAGACGGTAAGACACCTGGGCGGGCAGCAACCAGGAGAAACAGAGGTCGGCGAACAGGCACTCGATCGGGCGGTTAGAGGCAGACTGCAACAGGAGCACAAGCTGGCGAACAGGTACTAGACCGGGCGGATAGAGGCAGACCGCACCAAGATCAAAAACAAGGTCTAGCCGCAAGAAGAGCCTAGCCGCATCGGGAAGACAGAGGCCACAACAGGAAGTAGCCGGAACGAGAGAAGTCCTAGCCGCAGCGGTCAGAAGGCAGAAGAGGCCAGAAGAACAGGAACTTGACCGAGCGGGTAGAGACAGACCGCAACCAACAACCCGAAGCGGTTAGAGAAGAGAGGCCACCTAGCGAAAGAATAGGAGAAGCCGCGTGGCTAAGGAAGCCGCAGCAGTTAAGCGAAGTCCGCGCGAGAAGCACGCAACGACAGGGGAACTGCAGCGGGTAGGGAAGTCGCGGCGGGTAAGGAAACCGCAGCGACTAAATAACGAAGACCGCTCGGTCACGGTGAGCACACCAGCGACAAGAAAAGAAGTCGCGATCAAGATGCGGTACAAGAAGGGAAAGCCGTAGCGAATAAGAGAAGTAGCAACGACTAAGGAACGAAGTCGCGCGATAAGATAAGAGAAGGAGAGATTAAGAAAGAAGAAACCGGTCGGTTAGGGGGAAGGGCCCACCAGATCGAGAGGTTTATAAAGGGGGGGGGGGGTAAGACGAGGTGGAGGCCACGTGAGAGAAAGTGAGGAAGAGGAGTGGCAAGAGAACAATAGACCGTGAGGGAAGCCGCGGTTAGAAGCAGGAGAACCAGGGAAGGCCGCAAGATAGAGCGGATAAGTCGGAGATCAAACTGCCCTGGTAAAAAAAGAACCAGGCGGACCGAAACAGGCAGACCGAACTGTATCCCTCTGATATCATGTAGAGAAAGATCCAAACCTTGTATATACTTCTTGAATACAAAAAAAAAAGTATGAGTACAAATATATAGGAGAGAAGAGAGTAAGATCTAGCTATACAAACAATATGAGACTAAACACTAACTCCTACATGAGACAATACATCATTTTCTAACAATTTGAAACATAAGAGAGCAGATAACCTTAAGGAGGTGACGATTCTTGCGTTCAACAACACCATTTTGTTGGAGGGTATATGCACAAGAGGTTTGATGGAGGATCCCAAACTCAGCGCACATGTTAGTAAACGCATGACTAGTGTATTTACGTGCATTGTCAGTACGAAGAATTTTCATTGTAGTAGAGAATTGGTTGCGAGTTTTAATGATAAAGGCACAAAATACACCAGGAAGTTCAGAGAGGTCATGAAGGAGATACAACCACGTCACTCGAGAGTAATCATCTATAAATGTAACAAAGTAACGATAGACAAAAACACTGGCAATTTTGTTCGGTCCCCAGATATCAGAGTGAACAAGATCAATGAGAGCATTTCTCCAAGTAGGATAGTGTGAGAACGTAGACCGTTGATGTTTGACATAGATACAAGAGGAGCGTGTGCCAGACGCCGATGCCATTCAACAGAGCTAATAGAGGACAAAACCGTCGGAAGAGAGGGGTCAAGGATGTAAAGACCATTTGACAGATGCCATTTTCCAATGATAGACTGTGTCTTGCGATTCTGCAGAACACGAGGTGGAAGAGAATGTTACGGAACAATCAAGATCTTGATTGAGATGACTAATAGAGAGAAAGTTGAAAGAATGGCCCGAAACATGAAGGGCAGAGCGAAGATAGATGGAGGTAGTAATGTTAATGTCGGCGGAGCCAGAGACCAGAATGGTGTTCCCACTCGCAACAGTAATGGACTTAGGATGCACCGAGTCCAAGTAGTGTGATGGTTGTCGTGAGGTAATGTGGTGGGAGGCCCCTGAATCCAAGATTCAGGACAAACTATGGGCAAGACAGGAGAAACCACCATTAGAAATTGATACAACAGAGCCCGGAGAATGGTCGAGCATCCCTTGAAGTTGCTGGATTTGGACCCGCAAGACATCAATGTCATTCTGAATGTTATGCGAAGTAGAATGTGCATCCATGGGCAAAGGGGTTGCGACAATAGCAAAAGAAAAGGGGCACGACAGCGGCTAAACGATTGAATGAGAAGAGCCAGCAACTGCGGCAAGAAGGGAACTCCACAACTGGCGACCAGAGAGGCGGCCTGAGAGGCAGCCACAATCAGAGAAGAATAGTCACTGGAAGAAGCGGATATTGCAGAGAGACGGCTAAACAGCGATGGCATCGGCAAGGGGCAAGCTGTGCGGCAACAAGAAGAAGGCCTGGCAGCAAGGCACAAGAGACCGCAAGAACCACAACGACAAACATGTGCGGTTAGAAGGGGCGGTCTAACCAGCGAGACTTGTGGCTAAGCAGTTGAACTGCGGCAGGAGTGCAACGGCAAGACGAAGTCGCACCGGCTAGAGGCAGAACCTGCGAGAAGATCCGGCGGTCCGGAGATGCGGCCTGGAAGCAGAGCTGGCGGACATAGGAGCTCAGCGTCCTTGCAGATAGAACTGCAGACAGGGGAGCTCAGCGACCTAGCAGGCAGAATTGCGGACAGGGGAGCTCGACAACTTGGAGATGCGGCCTGGACGCAAAGGAAGACAACGAGCTGGCGGCCAGGAGATGTGGCAAGAGGAGAACCGTACAAGATGCGATTTGAGCAAGAGACCGCAAATACTTGGCCAGGGGTCGACTTCACGAGGGGTCGCACGAGCTGGCGACCTTGAGCTAGCGGCCTAGGAGAAGTCACGACATGAGTAGAGGAGAACCGACAATCGAGGAGAGGCAGTCTGAGATGCAGAAGGAGGTTGGTAGAGACCACTGAATGAGGTGAGGAAGAAGTCTGCACGAGACCGCAGCGAACGTGAGACAAAGGCGTAAGAAGTAAGCGCGGGTAGAGGAGAACGCGAGCCGCGGCGAGGAGGAAGAAGTTCGCACAGTAAGGAGCAAGATAGGCCGGCGACTAAGGCAAGCAAGAGAGGAGACTGCGACACGGAAGAAAAAACCGCGCGGATAGGAAGAGGAGACTGCCGCGAAGAGAAAAAAGCCAATGGGTCCCGCAGAGCTGACTGGAGAGAGTATAAAAGGAGAATGAGGAGGTGGGGCGGTGGGTGAAACCACGGGAGGGGAGGGTCCTGCGGTTAGAGAAAGAGAAACCGCAGGCAAGAGGATAGAGACGGGTAGACAGGGGAGGCCGCAGAGCAGGCGGTCAACGAAAATGACTATCCATCTAAAACAGGAGGTAGGACCGTCACTCTGATGCCATGAAGAAGAATCACAGGATGGAGAAAATTTCCTTCTATTCCATATAAAAACTATCAATATACATGTATGAGTACAAATATGTAGGAGGAAGAAGAGAGAATGTCTCATTCAAGATGTGAGACTAAACTACCTAGCTAAGAGAATAAATGAGCCTTCACTAATGAGCTTTTACATATTTTCTTCAACAAACAAACACCAAATATAAGCTTATTCTTTTAATCTAATGACTTAATATTATTATAATCTATTTCAAAAGTACAATGCTCATTCAAGTAATTACACTCTATTCCCAAATTAAAAGTAATGATGAAAATCCATAAAATCGAAAAAGTTATTAATAGAGCTCCTATACCTACTATGGTAGACCGTCATTCGGCAAGTTAGCGGTATTTTCAAGGAAGAATGTCATTAGGTATGTCAACGGTATTTTCAAGGAGCTACCATTAAACTCATTAACTTTATTAAAGTTGATTTGGCATGCGCGATATATGAATCAGGAAGAGGATTTTTTAAACAAAAATCGAAATGGGGTGTATAACTACTTTTTGTATTCATTAATTGATAGTGTGTTTATTTTTAGTTGCATTAATTAATTGATATGGGTGGATCCCGTGTCTGTTGCGGTTGGGGTATTGTCGCGATTGGCCGTAGGGGTGGAGCCCCGTGACTCTCACTTTATATATATCTTTATTATATAATACAATATGCATATTTGGAGCACACCATGAAACTCATTTGGACCGTCCGATCAAGCTCCATCAAACACGGGCCATTGGATTCAAAACAGGAGGGCTGCCTATATTATTTCCTCCGAATTTGGCATTGTTCATCCCCCGAAAAATCCCCCCCCCCCCCCGCTTCGGCCTGCTCACGCAGGCTGCCCTCCCCCGCAGCCGCCGGCGGCCTGCCCGGCGCCCACCGGCGGGTTCGCCTGCCTCCGGCGAACCCGCCGGGGGTTGTCCGGCGGCGAGCGGTGGCCCTGCCCGCTCGCCGCCGGACAACACCCGACGGGTTCGCCGGAGGCAGGCGAACCCGCCGGTGGGCGCCGGGCAGGCCGCCGGCGGCTCCGCCGCCGGCTGCGGCGGAGGGCAGCCTGCGTGAGCAGGCCGAAGCGGGGGGGGGGGATTTTGGGTTTTTTTCTTTTTTCATTTTTTATATAATTATTTATTAAATTATAATTTGATTTAAAAATAATAATTATTTATTAAATTATATAATTATTTAAATTTTGCCCGCGGTGGGCGAAGCCCGCCGGGGGGGACGGGCTTCGCCCGTCTGGGGGCGGGCGAAGCCCGCGTGAATGCCAAGCGGGCGAAGCCCGCTTGATTGCGGGCGAAGCCCGCTTGATTGCGGGTGAAGCCCACAGCGACACATCGAGAACGGGCGAAGCCCGTTCGAAAATGCTAGTATGTATATATATATATTCACAGGATTACAAATAGATGATTTATAGAAATACAGTCATTATCAACTCTAATTGTTAAACGTTTTTGTTGCAAGACCTGCAACCGACGATGTTTAGAACACAGTAAGTGATGCAGGACGGCGTGTAGGGTTTACGCGCTTGTCGGCTTTTCTAGGAAACCCTAAATGTATGCGATGGTTCAAAATTAAATTTGCAACGTTTGAGCAGATTTTTGCACAAACTTAAAAAGGCAACTAATTTTAATACGACACAAAATTGTTGTTTTGCTTTAATGTTAAAATTTCTTAAAAATGGTTCAATTTAAATCCGGGGAAGAAAGCTCGCAACTTCGTTCTGTTCCCTTTGTCACAACAAAACGGAAATCGTGAACTTCAAATACGTTTCTGTTTGGAGTTCTCGACGTAGCGTTCGCTGACAAAAGTCGGCGAAAACCCCACAATGAGTCTAAAAATCCTAAAAGAAAATGGAGACACGCAAAGAGGGGATAGAAGCAAATTACCCACGGAAAGAGCCGTCTTTCCGTATCCGAAGTCGATGGCGATCACGCGAGGAGTTCCTCGTCACCTTCGATTTCCGCTCCGAGGTCGGCCGCTTTCGCACACGGGCACCAAGGAATTAAAACACTCTCTCACACGAGGTGGTTCCACGGAATCACTTAACAAAGTAAGGAGTCACAAACTAAACAAACCTAAAATTCACTCGCACTTCACGCTCAAAGTGGTTCCACGAAATCTCAACACTTACGGGTGGCACCACGAAATCTCCAAGTAATCTAATTAATTTAATCTTGTCACTGTTTATAATTTTACTAATCTTTACTATCAGGAAGTAGTGTTGATCAGTAAAATCAATCTCACCTAATCCCCTAACTGTCCAATGGGCAAAATCAACAGCCACTCAACAGTTAACGATTTCAACATCAAATGTTCAACCTGTAACTAACAACAGTAATATCCATTGATTACTGTTCACCTTCTTCCACAATCGGACACCAACATCCCTACAGAAAACAATTGCTCCTGCACAGCAAACTCTGAATGGACAGCAGCAGCTACAAACTAAAACACTATTCATCTTCTCCGTCACAGGGCAGTTAGCAGCAAGCACGGTAACAAATATTTTCAACATTCAACCATCAACAACTCCAAAATATAATGCATATCCCCCCTTTATAGGGTACAAACAGAGGACAAGAAATTAGAGAGAGAAGAGGGAAAGAAAAACCAGAGATACCTAACTGTCTGGAGCATGGAACGTGCGGCCATGGCGGAGTCGGGTAAGCGTCGAAACCGTCGCTCGTCGTTCTCTTCATGGGAATGATTGGATCGTGGGTCGGCGGTTGGAGATCCTGAAGATGCGGTGAGCTTCGTGGGGCTAGAGCTGCCGCCATTTATGGCTTCCTGCGACTCCGGATCGAGAGATGGAAAGCAAGCGGCGTCGGACCGGGGAAGAGGAACAGTGCGGGTATCCGTCTGCTAGCGTTAACCTAATGAATAATAGATATACATATATATAACCGAGTACATTTGTATATATATATTAATAATATTTAAAACGTTATATATATATATATATATATATTTATAGATTTAAATATATATATATATTTCATTCACACAAACAACATACACAAATTACAACATAACACAACGTGATATGCCGACTCAAGGCCGATAAAGGTCCGGTCGGGTGCGACGTCGGGCACTACGTGATATGCCGACTCAAGGCCGATAAAGGTCCGGTCGGGTGCGACGTCGGGCACTTTTGCGACGACCTGATCTGGGCTGGTCTCCACCAGTAAGTCTCAAATCTGAAGCAAGAAGGAAGAGAGAAGCATTGGAACCTTTTGATAGTTGTCGATCTGAAGCAAGAAGAAAGAAAGAAGACGACGAGGTGCTTGCAGAACCCTTTATCGGAGGTGCTTGCAGAACCCTTTACCGGAGATGGTTGCCGGACCTGGGGAAGACAGAGGATGTCGCAGATCTAAGGGTTGGGGGTGAGTTGATTGGTGGAGAAGAGAAAGAAGCGTAGAGAGCTTACCCCATTGCGGCGTTGCCTTAGCAGAGCTTCCGGCTTGCAATCCGACGCGCTAGGAGGAGGAATGGGCCTGCATCCTGTGGAAACCGCGATGCCCTAGCCGTTCTGCGGGAGGAAGTCTGAAGCGGGTTGAGATGTTGTCGGGGGAGTGTAGGGCTGGGATTTTAGAAGACAGCGGGATTTAATTTGATCGGACCGGTGGAGTTTTGATAGGATGGTTCTGAATGATTATATATGAGTGACAGTACTCTGGCTGTCCCAGATATTCTAAATATGGAACATCAATCTGGGAGGATATTTTCAGCTGATACAATTCTCACATGCAAAATTATTTATCTTTTTTTATAATTATGTTTACTACATTTTTATCTCTTTCATTCTAATTTATTTAGCTTTATTGAATTTATATATATATTTTTTTTATTTATTTTCTCATTTATATTTGTTGTTGTATTTTATTTTATGTTGTTTGAAACGTCCAGATTCATTTGATAGTGTAGACAATATTTTCATTTATAACTTATTTATATTTTCATGCAGCGGCTTGTGCTACATGTGGGATCCCTTCCGACAAAGGTTGTCTGCTTAATACAAGTGGTCAGTGAAGATGAGTTGCGAGATGATGAGGAATACCAGGACATTTTGGACGACATGAAGACGGAGGGTGAAAAATATGGTATGTTTTTACTCTACTGGCAGTCTAGCATGGAAGATTGTGCCTAGGGCTGATATCGAGTCGAGTTCGAGCGATTTTGGCTCGGCTCGAAATCGAAATCGATTTTGAGTCAAGTCGGCTCGATTCAGGTCTGTCTCGAAATCGACTCGAAATCAAATTCGAGTCAAATTAAGTCCAATCAATTTTAACCGATTCCGATTCTTCTCAATATTCGAGCGACTATCGAGTTTCGAATAATATGCTCAGCCCTATTTTGCCCAACATTTTTCATCCCTGAAAAGGAAATATTGTTTAGGACGTTTTGATCTGCTCTTTGTTTAAGATATTTTTTGTTCTAATTAAAATTTGAAAATTATGCATTCTTTCAGGCAGTTTGGTGAAGGTTGTCATCCCTCGGCCCAATCCTAGCGGAGAAATGGCACCTGGAGTTGGACGGGTGAGTTTCCTTTAAACTACATGGTAATTGGATTCTCCTATTGTTGCCTTAAGCTTCATCTTATGTTTTGTAGAAAGAAATATTTATGAAAAATAATAATTTCATTTCCAATTATTTTGTGTGAATAAAAATCAGTACATTTCTATTTGTTTTAGGCTGTTAACTGGGTTGACTTGTGACGTAGAATGGGCATTGGAGTGCGTTAACACTACAACAAACCTATGTAAGTGGTGCATGGAGGACTCAAGCGCCTAATCTATATGATGCTTATATGTTGTAAATTAATCCAGGATTAAATTGAGTAATACAAATAGAAAAATTAGATAAGCTCAACAACTCAACACAACTTTCTCAATGATTTTAAATCGATCAATCAAGACAAATTTTCCTTCGTACCAAAGATTTTCAACTAAAACTTTACGCGTGGATTATTATATGAAAAAACAAATGAAACAAAAGGCACTAACGATTCAACACTTCCAACAAATATATGATACTAATCCAATATTCAATAAAAGAAAATAAACAACACAAGATACTCACAAATAACCGGGGTCTGTGGCGGAGGAATGACGACAAGCGGCTATAGTTTGTAGAGGATTGCAGCAGGCGGCGGGAGGCCGACTGGGTGAAGGGGTGATGCTAGATTTTGTGAATAGTGAGGCAGGGATCTGGCAAATGGAGGCAGAAGGGGCCGGCGGAGTCAAGCTTGCTGCTGGATGCAGAGGAGGCAGTGTGACATGCGACTGGAAGAAGGTGAGGATGCGGTGACACGGCAAGTCAGTTGTAGGATATAAGTGGCGTTACGGTGGAAGTGAAGGAGGTAGGAAGTGGTAGAATATGGGGACCTTGGTTGCGGCTTGTGGCTTAGGGCACTGTGAGTCGGGGGCTGATTGCTGATTGGGGTAGGACTTGGCGAGGAAGGGAGACGCGACTCTGTCGAAGGGGAACCGTGAGGAAGCGAGCGTCTGGAGGGCGATCGGGAAGGCGGCGGTTTGCGAAGAAGAGGCATCGTAGGAAGTGTTGGGCATGCAATCTCCTGTCACGGGAATTGTGGGATGAGCGGTTCACAATAGAAAGGTTACAATAGAGGGAATTAAGGTGTGGAGTTTGCAGTTACTGGAGATGGAGGGAAGTTTCACAATAGAAGGATTACGGGAGGGAAAGCAAGATAAAATCCGGGATGTTGCACCTTGGGGTTTTGTGACATCGCACTATGATATGATTACCGGCTCTGGATTTCTTCACAAGGCTAACAATACCCTACAATGACTGTCAACGCCGCTTATTTAAAATAAAAGAGGGCTAGGGCACCCGGCCTAAACGGCCGTGATTGGTTGTTACGATTTGTGTCTGAATACTAAATAAAATCCCCAAAACAAAAGAAAAATAAAAAATAGGAACGCTTCGGATTCGCTCGTGGGCTCGGATCGCTGATCTGATCAGTGCTTCCTGTGTGAGTATACATCAACGGGGCCTGTCGAGTGGCGGCACGATCTCCACAATCAATCTTGCGATTGACCCCCATCAACTAAGCGTTCATAATAAGTCATAAAAAGCAACTCAATTAGAACTGTTAGTCACATGATAGCCCCCGACCATGATATAGGGCCGAATAAAACAAATATTATTGGGGCTAGGCTAGTCGTCTTAATTAACATTAGATTAACATAAGAGATATATGCAAATTTATGAGGGCTTATGAGAACTGCCCTTGCACAATAATCAAATTTAAGACCCATCATACTTCGCATGAGGCCTCTTCTTATTTGACTCCAAGATGTTTTTACAATTGCACCCAAAGTTACACTACCATCATTCTTTCTACGGTTCAGTTGCTACACACCCAAACACCATCCCTAATATTCCTAGGGCTGATATCAATTCGATTGTGAGCAAGCCAAGGTATTTAAAAAAAGAGTTTTGCTCAGGTCAAAATGGAATTAAAAATCGAGCTGAATTAGGATTAATTTGTAATCCACGCGGTTCGAATCATTTTTCCATCAAACCAACCCCGATTCAAAATCAACTCTTTGAATGGCTCGAATGTTTTCTATTCGAATCTAATTCAAGTAAAATGTGTGATTTTCAAGATACTGAACTCTAATTAGTTGGTGCATCTAGCTCCCTCATGCTTTCCATTGCTTGCTCGCTACACAAATGCATTATGGATGCCTTGGTTTGACATCGAGATTATTTTTTATTGTTTGTAACTTTGGGGGGGTGTGGGCCGCGGCCCATGCGATCTGTTCAGACTTCAACGGATGCTTATGATTCCACCATGGCCGGGATTCTAACCATCCCCTCCTATATAGGATAGGCTCTCCTGAACTCCTATCACCTTTCATTTGCTGGTTTAGTGACATTTTTTGCATAATTTATGTGGTCGATCAAAAACTCAGAACTTGTACAATTGTTGCTGTAACAACATAGGTTCCTGAAATATCAGGATTGGTCTCAAGCATAAGAGGAATAATCACTAAACTCGCAACACTAGGCTTGAGAACCTCAAGGATGGGATGACTTTGAGATATGATTTTTAGAGACGTCGAGAATCTTGTGCTCAAACAAATCACTCATCGGAATTTTGTTCTCAAGTAGAAGAGGCGTAGACAATAGATACTCCCTCAAGTCTAACTCTAGTCCTCTACCCGTGTCATTCTGTTGAGATTATATTAGCCAGCATGACACGTGTGTGTGAGACCGCATGTTTGGGCTTTCCCCATCGCGTTCCAGGTCTGGGTGTTGACCCCGGTGGGCCCCCTTGTGTGGCGGAATATCCCCACGGTCATGTGGTTGGGGTTAATCCCACACCGCCTGCAGACTTCTCCCCTTTGTGTTCATGTACCCCGCCACCCTTCATCTCAACACCTGGGTTTTGAGATGAACTAATGGGTTAGCGGGTTCTAACTTGGTATCAGAGGAGGTTGTCATGCTGCGGGGGTGTGTTGAGATTATATTAGCCAGCATGACACGTGTGTGTGAGACCGCATGTTTGGGCTTTCCCCATCGCGTTCCAGGTCTGGGTGTTGACCCCGGTGGGCCCCCTTGTGTGGCGGAATATCCCCACGGTCATGTGGTTGGGGTTAATCCCACACCGCTTGCAGACTTCTCCCCTTTGTGTTCATGTACCCCGCCACCCTTCATCTCAACACCTGGGTTTTGAGATGAACTAATGGGTTAGCGGGTTCTAACTCATTCTTAACTAGAAGAGGTGTAGACAATCAATACTCCCTCAAGTCTAACTCTAGTGCTCTACTTGTGCCTGTCTCCGTAACAATCGCCACAGTTGCAATAATATATCCATGATAATACATTATCGGTTCAGGAGTAGGCTCATGCTCATCATCGAGGAGTAGACTCCTTGTAGGGCATTGGATCGCTATGTGTCCTATATCCTGAACGTTGATGCACTAGATCTCATCAAAATGAGAGAAACCGATAGTCGGTGAATGAGATAGAACATCGCCTGCAGCTCGCGAGGCCCTCCCTCGGTGGGCGAGATCGTGTTTTATGCGAAGTACATGTCGGCACATGACTTGTTCCATGGATGTTGCGATTAACACGGCGATCAAGAATCCCTCGATTTTTAGGATCTTGGTCGACAATAGGAGCTCCGTAAACGTGATTTTCAAGGTCTTTGAGGCCATGGCTGTGGAGACGTTGAGGGTCAAGTCTTCGAACGACCCTCTCTTTTTCTTTTTGAGCGAGAGGAAGGAGATCGAGGAATGAGTTGAATTGGTGGTCGCTTTGGGTGGCACCACGAAAACATGTCGGTTCATTGTCGTTGACGGATCAAGCAGTTACAACGTCATCTCTGCCAAGCCCGTCAATGTCTTCCAATCCGTGGCATCGTCCTTATCACCAATTTTTGAAGTACAACATCTGAGGAGTGTAGGTACGGGTCTGCATTGATCCGAAGGTGGATCAAAAATTATATCAGGGCACCATCAACGTCGCCCTTTAGAAGGAGGCTGAGGCGGTTAACAAAGCCTTGGAGGGTTGGCCCTCCTTTAAGCGGTCGAGGAGGTGAGTTGACGATTGCAAAGGGGTCCCGAGGAGCATGAAGGTCAGCAAGGAGTTGTCAGAATAGGAGAAGGGGGAGATGGTCTTATAACTCGAGGGCAATATCGACATCTTCTGCTAGGATGCGTCGGACATGCTCGACATTGACGTTGATGTCGCATGCCACCACCTCAACTTGGATTCGGACAGCCGCTCCATCTGCCAGACGTAGCCCGCCATCGCAATAACCCTGGCCGAGCCCATCCGAGAAGATGTCCAAAAATTATTGAATGTGTGGTTCATCCAGTTTTCGGGTTCAGTCTCTAATGTTGTAATCTTCAAAAAGGTCGGGTGGAGGAGAGTGTATAGATATTTTGTTATTGAATAAAACATGTTCTAATGATTGTTACCACTTGCCTCAGATCGATGTACTAGTTGATTCATCGGTTGGTTTTCTTGTAATTAGCTTTTTGATGCATTTTCAGGTTACCATCAGATCTGAATGCATCCCCCCGAACGTACAACACAATCTCTTCATCACCAACGACGGTTGTTATTGCTACAAAATAATGTTTTTTTAGGTTGAAAAACGTGAGATCAACGTACTAGAGGATGATTGGCTGAGTCTTCAAGGAGCAAAAAAGGTGAAACGTGGAGGTGTGTACGTGGACAATCTGACAGTAAAGAGCAGGAGCTTGAATGATCACTTTGGCGACCTGGTGGAGACGTTCACCGCCTTGCAGAGGTATAAAATGAGGCTCAATCCTTCCAAAATGCGTGTTTGGGGCAGGAAAGGGACGTTATTTCGACATCTTCTCACTCCTGAGGGAGTCGAGCTGAATACCGACAAAGTAAAAGCTATCTTAGAAATGACGGCGCCGGCGGTCACTAAAGTTCAGCGGTTTACGAAAAGGATCGCCGGACTTGGTCATTTTCTCTCCAAGTCTGGAGAGAAATGCTCCTGCGTTCTTCAAGACGCTTCAAGCCAGCCAAAATTTCTAATGGATCATGGAGCGGGGCGGCTTTCTTCGACCCTAAAAGGCAGCCGAGTTGTGCTCCCTTGCTACAGAACCCGCGGGAGGGGGAGAGATCTTTTTCTATACCTAGAGATATTTTGCTACACAACCCGCGGGATGGTGCCAGGTAGTACTAGACCACCCCTTGCACAATGTTTTGGAGAAGACGGAGCACTCTGGGCGAATTCGATGTGGTTTAAGAAGGGCTTGGGGAATTCAACGTGGTGTACATCCCCCTACTGACAATCAAGACACAAGCGGTGGCTGACTTTCTTGCAGATTTCACAACCACCTGAGGAGCAAGGGAAGGCAGGCGACCCCTTTGCATTGGGACATGTTCGTCGACATGGCTTCACAAAAGTGGGAGTAGGCAAAACACAACCACCTGAGGAGCAAGGGAAGGCAGGCGACCCCTTTGCATTGGGACATGTTCGTCGACATGGCTTCACAAAAGTGGGAGTAGGCAAAATATTTTAGTAAAATATTGAGCTATTTTCGAATTTCAAATACAGAGCTCAAGTAGTAGCGGTGCATCTAGCTCCCATGTGCTTCCCTTATCGACTACATGATGAATTTTCTGATGCATTGGTTCAATGGGGAGATAAAGATGTTCATGTTCATAGCTTTAGACGTAGAATTCTTAGCTTGCTCTCGGGTCATGATTTGTATCTTCCTTCCCCATCATTTGAGGGTTGTACTTTAAACAAATGCATCCTTGCTCAAGAGCAAACAAGCGGGACACACTTACTTGATAGTTGATGGGCAAATAAAGGAATAGGTCCAAAGTTGATTCCCTTGGAGTTGGGACTTCTTCCTTTTACTCTGACCAATCGGTGTTTTACCGTGTAGCGGTGTCAGCTCTTGCCTTGAGATGCGGTTTAGCAGCGAGCTTGTATTGCTTCCAACCCATTTTGTCCTTCTCTTTTGATGTTCAGAATTTGGGAGTGTAATTTGGGATTTATTTATTAGAACATTTCCTTTATTTGTCTGTGGTTGAATGCTACAGAATTTAATTGGAAGCTCTGCGGAGAATTTGATGATCTATGGACTGGTTTTTTCGACTGTTTTCATGTGATTTTTGCCCGGATTTTGTGTTCTATTTCGCAGTTGCTTCGAGGAAGGCATGCATGCCTGCCCCATTTCAGATCCTAATTCAGGACAGATTTCTAATATGACTGATTTCATATTTGAAGGGTCCTTATTTTTTGCCTGTATGTCTGCAGTGGGCATTAGTTATGATCTATTTGTGTTTGGAGTTTTCAGAACATCTTTGTATATTGAAGGTTTTTATGTAGGTTATATTTTTATATGCTTGATGTGAGCACAATAACCAAATAGTTGGGAATAATATTTAAAATCTTTTATGGTTGACATGTAAATGAGTGTGTTATTTATTTCCCATTAATCATTGTCAGCATTCGGCTGGACTGCTTCTTACCCAAATGATCTATGGCTGCTTAGGTATTCTTGGAATATGCGGACATCGAGGGATCTACGAAAGCCCGATTGGGGATGCACGGAAGAAAATTTGGCGGAAATCAGGTGTCGGCTTTCTTTTACCAGGAGAGCAAGTATGCTCAGGGCGAATATGATGCCCCTAGTTAGACACATGTTTCTCGTCATCCTTGTAATAAAGACTCCGTTTGGGGGGACTTATTTTCAGCGATCAAGCGGTTACGACTGCATGTACCAAACCTTAATTAAGGCCTGGTACGTGCGGTCGTAACCGCTTGACCGCTGAAAATAAGTCCCCCCAAACGGAGCCAAAATCTCTTCTGCATGCAGAGTTGTGTTTAATTATTTGCTGCTTGTCTCTTTTGAATTGAATGGAAAATGATTCTGACAAGAAAAGCAAAATCAAATTGAAGAAGATGTGAAAAATGATTCTTAGGATAAGAAGAAAAAAAGTTCATTCTGGTCATACCAAACTAAGGCTCTTCTGAACATGGGGGTTAAATTGTCATTCGTTAATGCCCAACCAAAGAACTTCATGCACTTTTATGTTCAAATGGATGACGTTTGTTATGTGATTCTTAATGAATGATGGGTTAATCCATGCGTTTACGGCCGCCACCACTGTGCCAAACGGAGCCTAAATGAGTGGGAGAAATCTTGTGATCAATTCATAGTAATCTCATCGATATAAGGAAGAACAAACTAGTGATATATGATACAAACATAATAATCTTGTTGATATAATTATGAATAGCTTGGATTAGACCAGGTGGGTGGTAGGGCTGATTTTAATGTCCTCTGTTTATCTCTAGCTACTAACTTCAGCTGTCCCTGCAATTGTCTTCTCCCCAAACACGGATTCATCCATTTTTTTTTCCTTTACCTTTAAATATAAATAAATGCAATTTATCTATTTTTCCTTAATAGAACATTCGTGGTGTCTTACACATTTCAAAATGGTATTGATGGTTTGTGATATTGATTTATTCAAAAAGAGTTTCCGATTGTTGTCATTTAGGTCTCCTTTGATTAGGTGGTGACAGGCAAACCAGCGGGAGCAAACCTGTCTTTTGAATCGGAGGGGAGAAGCTGCTCCAGACAGAGCTTTTTGCTCCATTTTTCAGGGCACGGCGGGGGCATACGGAGCAAACGCTGTCAGAAGCCGTTTGGTTACCAGCCGTCTGGCGGCGTTTGCTCCAAATGGCGGGAGGAAAAGCGAAATCAAATGAATCCTTAATCTAATATATGTTTTTGTAATGAATTTTGTACATCTCCATGTATTATCTTCACCGGAAGATATTAGATTTTTCAAATATTATCATGATTTCATATATTAATTTTGAGAAATTAAAGCTTCGTTTGGCTCATTTTTTTGCTCGGGCAAGTTTGACTGAAAATGTGATGCATGTTTGACAAGATACTGGTTATGACTGTCACCAAGAAAAGAAAACTAGATTCAATGACCACCACCGCCATACCAAATGGAGTGTAAGTCGAAGTTAAGAAAGTGTTGGATGATGCATGAACTCGTGCCATAAAATATTTTGCTTAAACTCATGAGACATGTCATTAAATATAAAGTGTTTTTAAATATTGAATATATGTCGGTAACTCTAAAGAAATGAGATCACATGATTACGCCAATCAGCAATCATCCTGATCGTGCAATGATCCGGCAAAATGGGAATTTTGTTTCACCAATTGTTGAAGATGTGGAGTCTCATCATACTGTTAACTAATTCACTCCTATTGCATGGTTAATTATATACTTTAATTTTTCCTAAGTAGCCCTAAACTTCAATATAAAAGAGGTTGCTTTTGCATCTCGCTCTGTAATTATGAAACAGGAAAAAAAACCTCGTGCGGTTAGATTGTCGAATCACGTAAATCTATGTACTTTTGCTTGACATTTTTTTCATTGTTTTCAATATGTTCCCAATAACTTTCATGGGGAATCTTTAGACAAAATGGCAATATATTCCTCCAACGATGAAGAATTTAGGTTTTTAAAAAGTATAATGATGAGGTCAATATTAGAACTCGAACATTCAACTTGAACTTAAAATAAATTGGTGCTAGGTCTCATGAAGTACACGCTGCAACATGTGAATCCCAATATGGGACTAAATATTTCAACAGTTTAAACCCAACTATACTATGAAAAAATTAGGTACGAAATAGAAAATAAATAAACATGAGCTAGGCTAACAAACATTAGTAAATTTATGATTAAATATCTACTTTCTTCACCACTGCCCAAAGATTCAGCAAGTTTTGAAAACAAAGAAATAAGAAACAACCGATTGGAAATGAAAAATGTAAACCTCTAGCATGTTTCAAATGTAAGGAGGGTAGAAAAATCCATGTTGGGAGACAATGGCCACCACAAGATTGAATCAGAGATAGTAGTTCAGTGTGCTCTCTGCCATAACTTTCGGAACGAAGTTCTTCTCCGCCAAATCGAAAGAAGCTGAAATCTGAGACACGAAAAGAAGGGAAATTACAAGGAGAAGAATCAAAATATAAGCATCCCTCTTCCGCAAACGAGCAGATGCAGAAGTAGGAGCAGACAAACATAACGAAAAATGTCTAAAACTGATCTCTTTTGTTCAATGGTCATATAAGATATGCAGAAGAGAGAAAAAAAGGTAGTATATAGATTGAAATTTCTAAGATGTGCATGAGAGGTTATTAGAATAACACCCCTCTGAACTGTATATGTTGTAGGAAACAACTACTATATATTGTATCGAAAAAAGGGGGTAACAAGAAAACCGAGAAAGGAATATGATCGGATGGAGAAAATGCAAAAAAGTTATGATATTTTTTTAACACCAATGAAAAATAAACAAGACTATATATATATATATATATATATATATATATATATATATATATATATATATATATATATATATATATATATATATATAAACCTACTATGACAGTATGACCATAGTTTAGAGAAATGTTATTTGACACCGAATCCTCGAGAAGAAATGTAGGTGAGACTGCATTTTGGTTTTACTTTTTTCTATTTCTATGGTACACAATACACAGTCAAGCTATAAACATCATTACATGCTTCAATAAAGAAATTTTTGACTAGACAGACAGTAAGAGTAAAAATGTTTAGAAAACAAATTCTAATGAAGTTTTGAGAATTTGAAAGAAATTGTTTATGTAAGGTGCCAATTTTTCATACTTATTTCAGTTTTTTCTCTATCCACAAGCCAAATCATGCAAGCAAGAACAGCAAAATTAAATTGTAAACTACAATTTATCACCAACAACTATACTAAAAAACATCTCAATTGTAACATTTCTTTCCATCTCCCTTATTATCTCATCCATGGCAAGGAGCCTATAAGAAGTATGGGCAATGCTTTGATCCAATAATTATCATTACTAGACATCTCGACAACCCTCCAATTCCACCAACTCGTATTTCAGCCTTTTGATCCAACATGAAGTCCTCAAAAGTGAAATTCAACTGGATTTCCAAACTAAGTTTCAAACTTTAAAGTAGTAGTTCAGTGAACTGTTAAAAATAGTCTTTATAGAACTACAGGTGAAAAATATGCCAAAGCTGTCCTTAACCCAACTAGTTGGGTAAAGGAAACACTCATTCTTAATGTATTATTTCATCACAAAAAGTATGTACTGCAATAACTTTCCATATCCATCCACACTTTTCATAACTTTTAACTCTCACCCAAGCACAGAAAAATTAAAGGCCTGAGAAATGAAGTGGATGAAAAGAAAAGTACAAAAACTCAACATAAAAGACCTCATTTGTGATGCAAAATTGGCTTTGTTTAAATCCAGGATCACACTTTCCACTTCCACCTGAGGGATTGCCACAGGCCTGAGTCACGGATTGTGTCACCTGATGGGATGGAGGACAGGATTGTCGTGGTCGGTTGTCTCCCTTCGATCCTCAATATAGACCTATGTTGGAATAGAAAGTTCGAGCCTTTTCATGGTGTCTTAAGAGGTGGCATCAAAGAGAGGAACCCTGCTTTAGCAATAGAAGGAAGGGTCGGGAGAACATCCACACCTCCTTAATCTCTGGAATGCAGGAAGCCTGAGAGGAAGAAACCCTGCCTTAGCCTAGGCACCAGACTGATGAGAGGGAGGTGGGAGGGTAATTTTGGTGGAGGGAAGAGGGAGTCCTAATACCTTTCTTGATGCCGGAAGAACATATTAGATACATCATGCCGGGATCTCAAACCAACTCAGGGTATATAGATACAAAGTTCAGAATGAAGGAAATAGCACGCAGTTTGGACCAACCCAATCCCGTCAGTTATTTTTGGCAAACAGTTTTGTTGCATGTTCTTCCATTTTGGTATTTGTTTTGATCACAGTTGTTGATCAGGTGCGCATTATTTTGGATATCATTTTGGAAATCATGGGCACAAGCATTTGGGACAAGGCTGTGGCTCAAGCATGAAATTGGGTAGAGTAGGCTTGTCGCAAAGTGGGACCCATGTTCATGTATTTGCGCAGGAGAACTTAACCAGATTGGCAATCCCACTCCACCGATGCATCTAGCTCTTTGTTTACCTACCTTTTCATATATTGTATTGCTATGTTTCATTTATTTCATGTAATTGGGCCCGCAACATCCCCGGCCAATCATAGTCATCGATGTCATGGTGCCCTAATATTGTTTTATTATAAATAGTGAGTATGGGAGCTGTTGAGAGGTATAACAGACTTTAGAGAAAGTTCATTCTTGGAATCCAGCGATCCCCTCACTATGATGAGTTTGTGGAGCCCTTGGTGACGGCTCCTAGATGTTTTCCAGCATCCCATAGGTATCTCTCATTCATAACCTTCATCTTTCCTCCTCCCAAGTCCTAGCCGACCATCTCTAACCCCTCCAAAACAGCAGCCACTCCATCAAACCACTACCCACCTTGCTGCCTTCTCCAAACCGCCCAGCTACAACAAAAGCCACCAGGTTTTGTTTCCCTGCACCCGCCACCCAGCATCCTTGCTGCCTCCTTACGTATCTAGAGCCATGGGCGGACCCATGCCTAGACACACCCGGGAACGTGCACGGGTGTGTTTTGGCAGAAAAATCAAATATAGCGCTGTTTTAGGTCATTTTGAGAGTTCCCAGCGAGGCAGCGACGACGGCGCCCCTTGCGGTGATTTCACAGTTCCATGACGACGATGACGCAACACGGCCCTTGTCAGTTAGCCTTTGAATCTTTGATTCCTCAAGACCCCAAGACCGGTATCTTCGATTCCTCAAGACCACAACCAGGGCATCCTTGATTCCTGGGTCTCAGGCTTCTCCGCTAGGTAACGCCTGTTCGGCTGTTCGCATATTTTTTATTCTGAATCTCTGTTGCAAGTGCAACTTGCTATTATAGTGATTTTGTAGTTTGTCTCTTCGATTTCCTGAATCCGGGCATCTCTGATTTGCAGTTTTTTTAAGAAATCTGTGATTTAAGGTTTTCATTTGGGGATTTTCATGTGATATATGTGAAATCAATTTTCATATATGATTTATGTGAAATCAATTTTCACAAGTGATTTATGTGAAATCAATTTTCATATGTTATTTATTTGAATACAATGAATCAGTTTTCATACTAAATTTTGATTGCTTGAGTTTTCATTTGTGCTTCTTCCTTTACGGCTTTTCGGATTAGTGGCTAAATTTCAAGTTTTCATACAAATTTTTAGGTTTCCCTAAATTAAAAGAGAAAGAGGATTAGAATTTAGAGACACTCTTGACTTTTCAATTTTCAGGTTAGATAAATTTGACATTTTCATTGTGCAGTTTCATTTCCATATTGCTAATTGTGCAATTTCAAATTATTTGATTTCAATTTATGTGTAATCTAGGTGTTTTGTCCGTTGTTATTTGGATTGACACATTTTTTAAAAGCTTGGTCAAGTCTAATTAATTCTATGGATTTACATAGCACAATCAAAGTGGTAAAAGACATCGTGTAGATATTAATTTGGGGGATTTACCATTAGATTCGGGTTTGAGACAATCTATTAGCTCTTATGATGTAAACCGTCAGAACTCAATAAGAATATATTATTTACAGAATGACCCTTATTGTCACAACCCGCATTTTCTCAACATTTAAGTCATATCAGAGTAAGAGAAAATACGCGTCGTGATGTCACGCCGTGCAGGGGATAACTGCAGGCGCTCAGACAAAACTACAAATTCTACAGTTTATATGGAATTCATAAGTTATTAAGTAAAAACCAGTTTAAGTTTAGATGACTGTATCCTTCGGCACAGTGGAACAGCTTGTCCATGAATAAAAGTATAGTTTAGATTAACATCCTACACGAGCATAAAAATCCCAGAAGGACAACTCGCGGTATGCAAGACTTTAGATTTATTATAAGCATAGAAATGGTCTTTTCGTTAGTTAAAAAATAGCATTTTAGTTTTAGAAAAATAGCATGTATGAAATACTAGTAGTAATGCTTTTATAAGTTAAAATACCTAACATGCAACCTAACATAAACATTCCCAGAGAGCAAGTAAACGTAACCACAAACAGGCCAACTAGGCAGCTTAGCAAAGTAATTAGCATTTCAAAAGAAAACCCTCGGTGAGCGTCAACAACCTGACATGAACCCACTGGAGAGCATGTATGTCTGTACTAACAAGAAAGCAACAAAACACTATCTCACTACTGTGAGGAAAACCTCTGCAAAACAGCAGTCCACTAGCAAACTGCCAAACCTACCCGCTCACCCGGCTAATGCCCTGAACCTGAGGCATTCAAAAAGAAAGAGCACCTCGACAAGAAAATACAAGAGAATTCAATCAATAGACAACAAAAATGTCAAAAGGGTTACCAACTCATGACTAGATGATTATAATGAGTCATCAACATTTAAGCCCAAAGAAAAAGGGAAGAAGGAACTCACAAGGGTAAAACATCCCAAATTGCACCAAGTGTTATAAGATCAAAGCTTAAATAACATAAGCATAAATACATTCATAAATGAAAAGAAATTGGTCAATTCATCATTAGAGAGCAAAAACACCGGCAAAGTCCGACACAAGCAGTGGGAGGGACCTACCCAACACACCACGGTGGAAGGGACCTACCCAACACACCAAAAGTAAAGCTTCACTGGGCCCAAGAAAAGGTGGTCTCATGCCTCGACACACACAAAACCGGGAAAAAACCGGTACCTGCGGTGGAAGGGACCTACCCAACACACCAGCAATCACAATTCTTCAGTGGAAGGGACCTGCCCAACACACCAGCAACCATTAACCTAAAGCAAAAATTACCTGGGGTCAATGTTCATAACCAAACATGGTCACACCAAAACCACCTGAAAACTGTTAAAAACTCACAACTCAAAACAATGGTTTATTTCAAAAGAAATGAAAAAGAAAGCCCAACTAATTTCCCTAAGGCCCATGCTAATTGAATCGGACCAGACTTGCGAGATAAATCAGCCTAAGGGAAAAGCATCGACGACACTCGACGTCGCGTCGAGTGCAGTCAACGCACTCGACGCCATCCGGCTATACTCGGCGAAAAATCACTCCACTCAACGCCGCGTTGAGTCCACTCAACGCCGTCAACGCTCTTTGATTAAGCTTCAAGATTACATAATGGTCAGGCGTTGCTCAACGCCGCGTTGAGTGAAATACCACTCACTCAACGCTCTCTTACTTAGCAAGTTAAACGATGGCGTTGAGTGTCTTAAGCACACTCAACGCCTCTTTGAGTGAGATCAGCTCGCTCAACGCTTTTACACTTGGGCTAAAAACTGGAATCAATGTTAAGGCTACACTCAACGTCTAAGGCCACACTCAACGCCTGCCCGACGAATCTGCTCCGTCCGACGAACTCTGTTCGACGAATTAGCTCCGCTCGATGAACTCCATTCGACGAACTCCGTTCGACGAATTAGCTCTCTGTTCGACAAACTCCGTTCGACGAATTGCCCTCTGTTCGGCGAACTCCGTTCGACAAATTGCCTTTGGTTCGACGAACTCCGACCACTCCTAACCGACAACTACACAATGAATCCAATACAATGAATCTAATCCCTCATTCATATGTTGAACTTGGCCGGAAAACTATACCCTAAAGCTTATCGGCAAATGGCCGGATCTAACCCTACTCCCAAAATCTACAAAGGGAAGAACAGTACGGAAATATACAAGGAAAAGAAAGCTTGGCAAGGGTAAGAAGTCACGACTTGCACCAAATCGCTGAATCCGGCCACGTAAACGCTCCTCCTTAAGGATCTGGCTGCAACAATACCTAAGCAACACTTCCTGAAACTTTTCAGGACGAAAGAGGGTCAAAACCGCAACTTAAACCTCTAAAATTCTACGAAACGGGAAAAATATACGGTTGAAACGTAGATCTAGGTGAGAGTTATCAGGATCTACTCTCTGATGACGATTTCGTACACCAGAGCTCCTTCAATTGACGGTCGAAGGCACTACAAGGACGCCTCTTTCTTAAGCAAACAGGCCGACGATTTTCAAGAAGAAGATGATGAATGGGGTTTGTCTATTTACAGGACTATTTATACTTAGACATATAAGTATTATAATAATAGTTCATTATTAAATAGTGGTCCTAACGAGCCAAAATTCGCGTCAACACGGATTTCTAAAAAAATCACACCGTAGCTAAATACTGACGCTACGAAACCAACGGCGCAGTCTAAATTAAGATTCGACGAACCAAACTCAGGCAAACACCTCCCGAAGCCAAACACAAGCATTCTCAAAGAGGCTCCACCGAGTCACCAAAACAGACCCGGCTAGCTAGGGAATCTTGCAAACAGACTCAACTCAGTCACACACAGATAAACCTAAGAGCTAAAACCACGCTGTAACAACGGCATATGCCGGAAACGCGTCAACGTAACGCCCTGAAGTCACAAACACGTCAGATAACAAATTAAACCAAATATCGAAAAATCGGGGGCGTTACACTTACCAATCTCGTTTATACAATTTTCCTCAAAGTATGATTCAACACAAAGTACGTTGATTCAATAAAAATTTGTATAATGAATTCAAGGGTTGGTTATAGTACATCGTAGCAAAGGATGCAGCATATTATTTTATTGCTATATTTTCCCTCAAAGAGGATACGATACTACTTCTGTTTGTCGTGAGTTTAGATATTGGAAAGATAGAACGATACTTGAAAAATACGTGGGAAAACATACGACTGCATACAATGATTCGAGAAAGATGTGTGAGGTTTTGATGAATCAGAAACAATGTATTCAGATTGCATTTGCTAGATAAGATGAAACACAAAGTTTACAATATCGTGCTCGTTTATATTCATCAATAGATTGCATTTGATTTCTACTACGCCAAAGATTATCATTTTGTGGACACGATGAGACAAATTGTCAATGAATCGAGCGAATTTTCTTGAACTTGTAGAATTTTTGATCTCACAACAATAATATAAAATCAATTGAGTTAGGAAACGTTCACATTAATTGTTAACTGACCTTCCCAAAAATTCAACGAGAACTTGTTTCTGTAATTGCAAGTGAGACAAAAAAAGAAATTATTAATAACATTGGAGATGAATGATTTGTAATATTATGTGACGAATCTCATAATATTTTGTCCAAAGAGCAAATGTCTATTGTTTTACCAAACCATATGTGGATATGAAAGGCAGGATCCATGTTGTCAAAATCACAATTTTGCACGTAAGATCGTACGATCTTACGTTTTTTACGGGGAAAACGATCCTACGATCCCGTATGATCCAACTGTTTCAACGCTTTGAAGTTATAATAACTCGCGAATTATGAATCCTGCAATATCCCGTACTGCAAGTTATAATCTCCTCTTCTCCCTAGAGTTCGGCCTGACACTACCCTCCCGCGCTGTGCGAAGAAGCCGCTGCCCGCTGCAGCCCTATTCCGCAGTGTGCGAAGAAGCCGTTGCCCGCCTCCGCCGCTGGCGTTATTCTGTTCGACCGCCTCTTGCTTCCTGATTCTGTTAAGTACGATTCTTCTCCTTCCCGATGTTCCCTCTTCTCCTTCCCGTAGTCCTAAAGCCCTAATATTTTCAGATTTCTTAGATACTTGCAGATTTCTTAAAACCCTAATATTTTTTTCTTATCCTAAAGCCGTAATATTTTCATATTTCTTAGATACTTGCAGATTTCTTAAAGCCCTAATACGTTCATAAATGAAAAGAAATTGGTCAATGCATCATTAGAGAGAAAAAACACCGGCAAAGTCTGGCACAAACAGTGGGAGGGACCTACCCAACACACCACGGTGGATGGGACCTACCCAACACACCAAAAGTAAAGCTTCATTGGGCCCAAGAAAAGGTGGTCTCATGCCTCGACACACCCAAAACCGGGAAAAAACCGGTACCTGCGGTGGAAGGGACCTACCCAACACACCAGCAATCACAATCTCTCAGTGGAAAGGACCAGCCCAACACACCAGCAACCATCAACCTTAAGCAAAAATTATGTGGGGTCAAAGTTCATAACCAAACATGGTCACACCAAAACCACCTGAAAACTGTTAAAAACTCACAACTCAAAACAATGGTTTATTTCAAAGGAAATGAAGAAGAAAGCCCAAGAAATTTCCCTAAGGCCCATACTAATTGAATCGGACCAGACTTGGCGAGATAAATCAGCCTAAGGGAAAAGCGTCGAGTACACTCGATGCCGCGTCGAGTGCAGTCAACGCACTCGACGCCATCCGGCTATACTCAGCGAAAAATCACTCCACTCGACGCCGCGTTGAGTCCACTCGACGCCGCGTTGAGTCCACTCGACGCCGCGTTGAGTCCACTCGACGTCGTCAACACTCTTTGAATAAGCTTCAAGATTACATAATGGCGAGGCGTCGCTCAACGACGCGTTGAGTGAAATACCACTCACTCAACGCTCTCTTACTTAGCAAGTTTAAACGATGGCGTTGAGTGTCTCAAACACACTCAACACCGCTTTGAATGAGATCAGCTCGCTCAATGCTTTTACACTTAGGCTAAAAACGGGAATCAATGTTAAGGCTACACGCAACGTCTCAGGCTACACTCAACGTCTAAGACTACACTCAATGCCTGCCCAACAAATCTGCTCCGTCCGACGAACTCCGTTCGACGAATAGCTCCGCTCGACGAACTAGCTCCGTTCGACGAACTAGCTCCGTTCGACGAACTCCGTTCGACGAACTAGCTCCGTTCGACGAGCTCCGTTCGACGAACTAGCTCCGTTCGACGAGCTCCGTTCGACGAGCTCCGTTCGACGAGCTCCGTTCGACGAGCTCCGTTCGACGAGCTCCGTTCGACGAATTATCCCTTCAACGAATTATCTCTCTGTTCGACAAACTCCATTCGACGAATTAGCCCTCTGTTCGACGAACTCCGTTCGACGAATTGCCCTCTGTTCTGCGAACTCCGTTCGACGAATTGCCTTCTGTTCGACGAACTCAGACCACTCCTAACCGACAACTTCACAATGAATCTAATACAACGAATCTAATCCTTCATTCATATGTTGAACTTGGCCGGAAAACTATACCCTAAAGCTGATCGGCAAATGGCCGGATCTAACCCTACTCCCAAAATCTACAAAGGGAAGAACAGTACGGAAATATACAAGGAAAAGAAAGCTTGGCAAGGGGAAAAAGTCACCACTTGCTCCAAATCGCCGAATCCGGCCACATAAACGCTCCTCAAGGATCTGGCCGCAACAATACCTAAGCAACACTTCCTGAAACTTTTCAGGACGAAAGAGGGTCAAAACCGCAACCTAAACCTCTAAAAATCCACGAAACGGGAAAAACATACGGTTGAAACGTAGATCTACGTGAGAGTTGTCCGGATCTACTCTCTGATGACGATTTCGTACACCAGAGCTCCTCCAATCGACGGCCGAAGGCACTACAAGGACGCGTCTTTCATAAGCAAACAGGCCGGCAGTTTTCAAGAAGAAGATGATGAATAGGGTTTGTCTATTCACAGGATTATTTATACTTAGACATATAAGTATTATAATAATAGTTACTTCTTAAATAGTGGTCCAAACGACCCAAAATTCGCGCCAACACGGATTTCTACAAAAATCACACCGTAGCTAAATACCGACGCTACGAACCCAACGACGCAGTCGAAATTAAGATTCGACGAACCAAACTCGGGCAAACATCTCCCGAATCCAAAACACAAGCATTCCCAAAGAGGCTCCACCGAGTCACCAAAACAGACCCGGCTAGCTAGGGAATCTTGCAAACAGACTCAACTCAGCCACACACAGAGAAACCTAAGAGCTAAAACCACGCTCTAACAACGACATATGTCGTAAACACGTCAACGTAACGTCGTGACGTCATAAACACGCCAGATAACAAATTAAACCAAATATCGAAAAATCGGGGGTGTTACACTTATCAATCTCGTTTATATAATTTTCCTCAAAGTATGATTGAACACAAAGTACGCTGATTCAATAAAAATTTGTATAATGAATTCAAGGGTTGGTTATAGTACAACGTAGCAAAGGATGCACAATATTGTTTTTATTGCTATATTTTCCCTCAAAGAGGATACGATACTACTTCTGTTTGTCGTGAGTTTAGATATTGGAAAGATAGAACGATACTTGAAAAATACGTGGGAAAACATATGACTGCATACAATGATTCAAGAAAGATGTGTGAGGTTTTGATGAATCAGAAACAATGTATTCAGATTACATTTGCTAGATAAGATGAGACACAAAGTTTACAATATCGTGCTCGTTTATGATCATCAATAGATTGCATTCGATTTCTACTATGCCAAAGATTACCATTTTGTGGACACGATGAGACAAATTGTCAATGAATCGAGGGAATTTTCTTGAACTTGTAGAATTTTTGATCTCACAACAATAATATAAAATCAATTGAGTTAGGAAACGTTCACATTAATTGTTAGCTGACCTTCCCAAAAATTCAACGATAACTTGTTTCTGCAATTGCAAGTGACACAAAAAAAGAAATTATTAATAACATTGGAGATGAATGATTTGTAATATTAATTAACGAATCTCATGATATTTTGTCCAAAGAGCAAATGTCTATTGTTTTATCAAACCATATGTGGATATGAAAGGCAGGATCAATGTTGTCAAAATCGCAATTTGCACGTAAGATCGTACGATCTTACGTTTTTTACGGGGAAAACGATCCTCTGGGGAGCCTAGATCGTGCATTCCGTAGAAACGGTAGGATCACCGTTTAGGATCGTAGGATCGTACGATCCTACGATCCCGTATGATCCAACCGTTTCAACGCTTTGAAGTTATAATAACTCGCGAATTATGAATCCTGCAATATCTCGTACTGCAAGTTATAATCTCCTCTTCTCCCTAGGGTTCGGCCCGACACTCCCCTCCCGCGTTGTGCGAAGAAGCCGCTACCCGCTGCCGCCCTATTCCGCGCTGTGCGAAGAAGTCGCTGCCCGCCGCCGTCGTTGGTGTTTGCTCGCTCGTGAAGGATTCGACCGCCTCTTGCCATCCCGAACTGGTACGACTCCTCCTTCCCGCTGTTCGGTTCAACCGCCTCTTGCTTCCCGATTCTGTTAAGTACGATTCTTCTCCGTCCCGCTGTCCTAAAGCCCTAATATTTTCAGATTTCTTAGATACTTGCAGATTTCCTAAAGCCTTAATATTTTTTTTTATCCTAAAGCCCTAATATTTTCATATTTCTTAGATACTTGCAGATTTCTTAAAGCCCTAATATTTTTTTCTTATGTGATACCATAGCTTTAAGATCATGCTCATTTTGTTGTGAATATTGAATAACATTGCTTTAAGATTTGATATTTCTCTGTCATAAGTTTGACATAGCTTTAAGATTTGTATGTCTGTATCTATATGAGTTAATTTGTTGATTCTAGTTTCTTTTTTGTGAATATTGCTTATGAAAGTTGTGGCACCAAGCCACTATTTTTCTGGATTCTATTAGGTATGATGTAATTTATGCAACTTAGTGTATGCTTGAATATTTTTTTTGTTTCACGTGCTTATGATTTAATTTGTATTGAGTAGGTAGTTAAAATGGCTTCAAGTGGTGCTTCAGGTAGTGCAATTTGTTGATTCTAAAACGGACAAAAATGCTCCTGGAAGTAAGAGTGATATTGGATGGAAGTATGACATCCCAGTTGAAGATGCGAGAAAAATAAAGTGCACATTCTGTGAGAAAACAGTGACCAGAGGAATTTATAGATTGAAGCATGATTTGATGGGTACTCAAAAAGACATTGGAGCATGTAGAGTTGTTCCTGCGGAAGTGAAGAAAGAGATATGAGAGATTGTTGTTGGGTTGCAATAAAAGTTAATGAAGAAAACAATCCCCCATGTGGAAGAAGAGAATATTGGAGACTTGAAGAGGAGAAGGGAAGATAGGAGCTCAACTGGACTTTTTAGGAGAAGTGAAGCAAGTACAACTCAAAGTACCATCAATACAATTTTCAAAAAGGGATTGCATGAAGAAGCATGCAATGATATAGCATCATTCATCTACAACAACGCTTTACCATTCAATGTGGTAAAAAGTGAAGAATTTCATAAGATGTGTGAATCTATATCAAGGCATGGCTTGGGTTTTAACTCTCCATCATATCATGATATCAGAGTGAAATATCTGAAGCAACAATATCAACAGACTATGGAGAATATTTCAGAACATAGAGCTCATTGGAAGAAAATGGGATGCACTATAATGACAGATGGATGGACTGATAAAAGAAGAACATTGATCAATTTCTTAGTGAATAGTTCAATGGGAACTGTATTTCTAAAGTCCATTGATGCATCTCATATATCCAAAACAACAGAAAATGTCTTCAAGATGATTGATGATATTGTTGATGAGGTGGGTGAAGCGAATGTTGTCCAGGTGGTGACGGACAACGCTGCAAATTACAAAGCCGCTAGAGAATTGTTAATGTTAAAGAGGAAAAGATTATATTGGACTTCATGTGTTGCTCATTGTATTGATTTGATGCTAGAGGATTTTGAGAAGAAGATACAAGTCCATCATGATACAATTTCTAAAGCAAAGAGAATCACGACATATATTTATTCCAGAACGTCTCTCATATCTTTATTGAAAACATTGAAAACCTTCACTAAAGAAAGGGAATTGGTGAGACCGGCAATGACACGTTTCGCCACTTCATACTTAACTTTGGGCTGCCTTAATGAGAACAAACTTGCTTTAATAAGAATGTGCAATTCAGATGAATGGAAAGCTAGCCAATCTGCATGTTTGAGTGAAGGAAAGCTAATTGAGGAGGTGGTGATGGATAAAGATTTTTCGAAGAATATTGTCATTTGCTTGAAGGGTGCTTATCCCTTAATGAAGGTGTTTCGTTTGGTTGATTTTGATGAGAAGCCTGCTATGGGATATGTATATGAGGAAATGGATCGAGCAAAAAAATACATTGCTCATGTCTTTAATGGTGCGCAAAAATTGTAAGTCAATTAGTTTTCTTTTTTTAAGTATTATAGTCTTATAGATATGAGATTTCTTTCCTTATATACTAATTCTATTATTTGTGATGATTAGTTATCAACCAGTTTGTGATGTGATTGATGCTCGATGGGACAAAGAATTGCACAGACCATTACATGTTGCAGGCTATTATCTAAACCCTCAATTTCACTATAATCCGTCATTTAAAGCGGATTATGAGGTGAAGCGGGGACTATATGACTATTTAGAAAGAATGACCGGGGGAGATATTGATGAAATTTCAAACATTGATGGTCAATTGGAGGATTTTAAAAATCGGAAAAATTCTTTGGCTCTATAGTAGCCAAAACTGATATTAATATCAAAACGTTAGCGACATGGTGAGATTCTTATGGAGAAGAACATCCGGAGCTATAAAATTTTGCAAAACTTGTATTGAGCTTGACATGTAATTCATCTGTATGCGAGCGAAATTGGAGTGCATTTGAAAGGGTATAGTTACAATTTATTAAATATTTTTAATCACCAAAATTATTGTATACTCATTAAATTTTTTTTCCTAGGTACACACAAAAAAAAGAAATCGTTTGAAGCAAAAGACAATAAATGATGTTGTCTTCGTGATGACGAATTCTCGTTTGCAAATAGCAAGTTGAAGAAAACTCAGAAGAATAATTTTGATGATATTTCATCCGATAATGAGTGGATTGTTGCCGATGAAAATGATGAAGAAGATCTTGAGATAGAGCCTCTGGATGTTGAAGAGGTAGCTGCTCACATAGAAGGAGGAGAACAAGATCTTTGGATAGATGAAGGCGACGAAGATGCTTCATTAGGCAATTTGGACTTTAGTTTAGATGACTTATTTTGAACAAGGTAAATTTTCTATTATTATTTACTATCATACTATGCAGTTGAACTTTTCTTTTATATATATTGTTTTATGATTAATGGTCTACTACATATATTTATATATAAATTAGATTTATTTAATTTTGCATACTAAGTAAGATCTTACCGTTTCGTGTCGATCCCACGTTTTACGATCTTACCACTGCCGACCGATCTTAGGTAAGATCTCGATCTTGAAAACATTGGGCAGGATTATGGAAAGTCTTTGGGGTTTTGTTTATGTTTCTGACACTACAACTCTACCTCTTAAAACTGCTATGGATAATTTGTTTATGAAATACAAACTTAGTATTTCTAAAGTACGTGGACAAGTATATGATGGTGCTAACAATATGAAAGATGAGTTCAAAGTTTTAAAAACTTTGATCTTGATATAAAATAAATGTGTTTTTTTGTTCAGTGTTTTGTTCATCAACTTCAACTAGTATGTGTGGTTATAGCAGAAGAGATCTTTGAAATTTTTGAGTTGTCACTTATTAATATTGTTTTAAATGTGGTTGGAGGCTTTTGTAAGCGTCGTGATTCGCTTAAAACATTGGAAATTGATCGAGTTGCTCGATAACTTGGTTATGGTGAGTTAGAAAGCGATCAAGGATTGAATCAACCTTTGGAACATCCTTGGATCCAGCAACACTCAGGGAAATCTATCGCATCCACTTCCCAATCTCTCCACTAAAATCCAGCAATTGACCATATCCCCGCCACCAAACTCCTCTTTGGGTCGACTCTATCGTATCAATCTTCCCTCCAACGACATCCTCCATACTTTGTGAGTATTTATTTGTTGTATGGATATATATTTTCTATATTGAAATATGGTGTTTTGATTTCATGTTTGTGTGGATAGATAGCGTCGTGGAATTTTGTTCTAGATTTACTTGAGATCTGCAGGAGGGGATCATTCACCACACACTTTGCTTTGGCCCTCCCCGTGGAGACAAGATTAGTTGTATGGCGTACGCAAGAAGGCGCTTACTATCGTTGAGTATATAGCTCCATTTGATGAGCTCATTATTAGGAGTGACAATGCGGAGGAGCCCTTTGCTACCACCTCCCGTTTTAGGGCCAGCCTTTGATCTGATATTCGTACAGAGCTGATCCCACATCGCCTCGAGAGCGTTGAGCAAATCTATTAGCTTACTTTAGAGTATGACCAATACCTTTACACATTGGGGCCAAGTTTGGGTCCCTCTAAACCTGCCGGCTCGACGTTTAAGAGACCTGCCCCACCACCTCCCATTGTTGTCGTGCCCTCCTATGCCCCCGTGGACATGAAGAACAAGACTGACATCACAGAGCACCCCAAGCCGAGGAGCATCCGGTGTTATAGATGTTCAGGAAGAGAACGCGTAGCAGGCCAGTGCCCTACATAGAACCTGTTTATTGATCAGGGAGATCCTAGTCTAGAGGTCGAAGAAGAGATTGTTAAGGAGATTGCGGCCATTGTTGAGGAGGGCTGGGAGAATGATGTTGAGGAGGGCTGGGAGAATGATGTTGAGGGATCATTAGAGATGAGAGTAGTTAAACGTCTCCTGCACATCCCTTGTGTGGATGAGGAAAGGCGCCGCACAACTATTTTTAAACTTATTTTCCTAGTGTAGGCGGTTTCTACAAGCTAGCTAAAGATAGTGGAAGTTGTATGAATATTGTGACCCAAAAGGGTCTAGAGCGTATGCAGGTGAAGACTGAGCCTCGCCCCCACCCCTATCGGGTCATCTGAGCAAACAAGACCACGATTCAAGTCACACAGTTGTGTATTGTTTCGATTATCCTAGCCGCTTTTAAGGATCGAGTGTGGTGTGATGTCATCCCTATGGACATCATACATGTATTGTTTGGCTGACATTGGTTATATGATTGACTGATTGTCACGTTATGTGTTTTGGCCAGTCGAACATGTATCTTTTATGAAAATCGGAAGATCATGTTGTCCCCCTACCTAACCCAAGGAGAAATCAAAGGATCGGATTGAGCCATCAGTTAATACGAGCTCGCCGAGACTATTACATATATTGAGATGTAACGAGTTTTTGAGGGGCAATGCCGATGTTGGTATTGTCTAGTAGTGGAGGCTACAATGGGCTCTGATTGCCCTACTGATGAACATGTCCCCCACCCAGATGTTTGTCCCCTTTTGGATGTTTTGCTGACATTATCCCTGACGAGTTCCACGACAAATTACCGCCCCTGCAGGACATTCAACACACTATCGACTTAGTCACGGAAGCTTTGCTCCCAAACCTGCCTCATTATCGTATGAACTCTGACGAGCATGTTGAGCTTAAAAGGTAGGTTGATGAGCTTCTCTGGAAGCATTTCATTCGCGAGAGTTTGAGCCCATGTGCGACCGTTCCCCTCCCTTCTTACCCTTAAGAATGATGGTAGTTAATGCATGTATATTGATAAGGTGATTAATAAGATTATTGTGAAGTATCACTTCCCTATTCCCCGACTCGATAACTTGCTATACATGATGGAGGGTGCCCAGATCTTCTATGAGATCCACTCTATGCGAGGAGATGAGAAGAAAACTGCATTGAAGACCAATGACGGTCTATGTGAGTGGTTGCTCAAGACATTTGGGCTATCAAATGCCCCAAGTACCTTCATGAGAGTTATGACGCAGGTGTTGCGGCCCAATATGGGCAAGTTTCTAGTTGTGTATTTTGACAACATTCTGATTTATAATCAGACTGATCACCTTATGGATTTGAGACTCCTATTTGATATCCTTCGCAAGGAGAAGTTATTTGTGAACTGAAAGAACTGTTCATTTCTGTCTGAGTCGGCGCACTTCCCGAGATTCATCTGTCTCCTCCACTGGAGTATTTGTTGACCCCGAAAACAACAAATCCATCTACGATTGGCCCATACTGGTGGAGACCAGCCCAGATCAGGGCGTCGCAAAAGTGCCCGTCGCCGCACCCGTCTGCACCACTATCGGCCCTGAATGTCACATTGTGTTTTGTATTTGTGAAAATATATGTATACATATATATAAATATAAAGTTATAAATATATATATAACTTTAAATTATATATATATATATTTTATATCAATATATATATATATATATATATATATATATATATTTTCATGTAAAAACGGGTACATATATATATATATATATATTAGTTGTAATGTTTAAAACCTATCTGATTCAACAAAGGTGTGAAGAAGAAGCGGCGGCACTGTTCATCTTCCCGTTCCCGCCAGTGTCGTCCTTCCGATCTTCGCGCTGCGCCATGGAAAACCTCCCGCTTGATCGGCAATTCGGCTTCCACGTTCCCTCCTCCGACGGTTTCGAAGACCACGACAAGCTCCCCGTCCAAGATCGACTCGTCCATGGCCGCTCAGGTGCAAGTGTGTGTCCGTTTTTTTTTTCTGTTCCGTTGTTTTCTTTTGATTTCCTGTTGTAACCCTATAAAAGGGAGGGTTTGTAATTGTTTTTGGGGGTGATGGAAATTTGATGAAGATTGATGAATGCTATGAGAACTTGATGTATGTTTCCTGTTTGTTTGCACTGAGTTGCTTTCTAGTTGTGAGCCCTGTGATTGCTTACGGTAAGAAGTGTTGAAGAAATTTTTGTCGTTGCTACTGCTTGCCTTCCGTTGATGTTGAATGAGACCATATGTCATTTTGTCGTTTGTGAGAAGATAAACAGTGAAGTGATATTGTGATGCTATTATTTCATTTGAATGAAATTAGCTTAGTTTGATTTGTGGATTTGCTCCTATGTGAATAGAGAGTAAAGAGATTAGATTAGTTCTGGACCTCTGGTGCTTTGAGATTTCGTGGATCCACTTGTGTGAAAGCAGGTGAATTTAGGTTTGTTAGGTTTGTGGCTTCCTTACTTTGTTAAAAGAGTTTGTGGAACCACCTCGTGTGAGGGAGTGATTTAATTCCGTGGTGCCCGAATGCGAAAGCGGCCGACCTCGGAGCGGAAGATCGAA
Organism: Platanthera guangdongensis; assembly: GCA_039583875.1. NCBI lineage: Eukaryota > Viridiplantae > Streptophyta > Magnoliopsida > Asparagales > Orchidaceae > Platanthera > Platanthera guangdongensis. The sequence continues at coordinate 138,270,497 of CM077154.1, read as the reverse complement.
GGTGACAAGCAATTCCTCGCGTGATCGCCATCGACTTCAGATACGGAAAGACGTCTCTTTCCGTGGTAAACTTGTTTCTCTCTGTTCTTTGTGAGTGTCTATATTTTCTTTTAGGTTAACTAGATTCATTGCTGGGTTTCGCCCAAGTATTGTCAGCAAACGCTACGTCGAAAATTACAAACGGAAACGTATTTGGAGTTTACGATTTCCGCTTTGCCACAACAAGGGGGGACAGTACGAAGGTTGCGAATTTCGTCCCCCGAATTTAGAATCGAACCATCAATTTTAAGAAAATCCTCTTTAAACAAAAATATTTTTTTTGTGCTTTATAAAAACGTTGTTTAAATTCATAAGCCAGCGCAACATCCGCTCCAATTATTTGTTAAATTTCATGTTTCATTGCATACATTTAGGGTTTCCTTGAGAAAGCCGACAGGCGCGTAAACCCTACGCTCCGTCCTGCATCACATACCCTCGACTATTCATGAGGCCCGCAACTTCCATGGACTTGATACCTTTAACAAGAGGTTTGTAAGGGGGTTTAGCATGATTATGGCCCCTTTCACGAGTTGTCACCGCAAGGACGATTTTCAATGGACCGATGCGGTCACTCGAGCATTTGAAGAGATTAAGGACAAGCTGACTACTGTTCCTATTTTGAGACTCCCTGATTTTAGCAGAGCTTTTGAGGTCGCATGTAACGCGTCAGGTGTTGGTATTGGCGGTGTATTGAGTCAAGAGGAACACTAAGTTTCTTACATTTAGTGAGAAACTAAATGAAGCCAAACAAAACTATTTGAACTACGATCGAGAGTTTTATACTATTGCCCGGTCTTTACGTTATTGAAGGCACTACCTCTTGCCTCAGGAGTTTGTACTATATTCTGATCACCAGACATTGCGTTATTTAGACTCACAGAGGAAGTTAGATCATTGATGTACCAAGTGAGTTGAGTTCCTGCATGATTCCTATTATGATCTTAAACATCGCGTCGGTGTTGAGAACAAACCCGTCTATGTGCTTTGCCGTTGAGTCATGTTACTACGGACGACGAGAGCCTTAGTTGATTGATTCGAGAGAGTGATCATGGACTATCCGACTTGTCCTGATTTTGGAGAATTGTACGCCGCTTTATCGAGGGACCCTCTGAACCCCATCAAGGGGTTTCATATTATTAATTGTTATCTATATTGGGGCTCTCGCCTATGCATACTCAGGACCTCCTATCGTGACTACTTAGTAAAGGAGTTGCATGAGGGTGGCATCTCCAGACATTTTGGTAGGGACTGGTCGATAGCTATTGTGAAAGTCCGTTTTTATTGACCGAGTCCGAAGAAGGATGTATCTCTTGTCATATGAGATTGTCGCATATGTTAAATGGCCAAGAGCACTAAACAAAACATCGGCTTGTATACCACACTACCTGTTCCACACCGCCCCTGAGAGAATATTAGTATGGATTTAGTGCTCGTGCTACCTCGTACTCTGAGGAAGTATGACTCCATCTTTGTTATAGTTGATCGATTTTTGAAGATCATTTCACTGTGCGCAGCAAGATAACTGACGCATCTCATGTCGCACCACTATTTATTAGAGGCATCTTTAGGTTACATGGTTTAGGCGCACCAAAATCTATAATGTCAGAGAGAGAAGTGAGATTTATAAGCTATTTATGGAAGACTATGGCTAAAAACTGGCACCACCCTTAATTTTTCATTGGCTTACCACCCTCAGAATGATGGTCAGACTGATGTGGTGAATAGAAGTCTAGGAAATTTGCTTAGGTGTTTAGTGGGTGAGCACGCATCTAGTTGGGACTCGGTACTCCCCATTGCGGAGTTTGCATATAATAGTTCAGTCAATAGTTCTACTGCCTAACAATGGATGAAATGAGAATTGTGAAGCTCATAATAAAAGAGAGGAACTTTACACAGTTCAATCTACACAAGGAAATATCTCCACAATAACCAAGAAGAGTATACAAAACTCTCTTTCACAATTTCTAAATATGGAGAGAAGAATAATAATGGTCCAAGAAAAAAGGATAGCTGGTAGAGAAGATATAAACGAAACTTGACTTATATTTCTTGTTCATGAACAGATAGATCTCTGTGGTGACAAGATCTTTATACATTTCTCTCAGTTGGTTTCAGTAATTAATTTACATTAAACAAAGACACTAATTTGAGTGCCAGAAAGTCTTTAAGTCATAAATTTCATGGTTGGCATATGCTTTTTTTCAATTTACTAGTAAGCAGCAGAAAACAAGCTTAAGAAGCTTCTACTACAAATAATCTCGAATTTTTAAGACCATTTTGGGAGTGCCACTCGGGTCAGGTTAGTAGATTGTTTGGAAAACTAATTTGAAAAGATGTGGTTGAAGTAATAACAAGGAGAAGAGTGTCATTATTAGTATTCAACCGTAATGAATATGAAATGAGTATTTATAAAGCAAACCCCATATACTTATGGATACGCCTGCTGATGAAAATGACTAGACAATACTGTAGCCTTTTCTCAATTTACTTTTTAATAATCCAGTAGAAAGAATAAACTCAACATACGCACTTCTTCAATTTTTGTCTTCCAAGAAAAGTAGGTTTATTTTGATCTACTATTTGGCATTTAAGATCCTTGTATCTCTTATAATATTTAAGGCTCAAAACCAACAAAACCAGTTGACACCAATTAAGTACTTCCACTGCCAAAGTAGTAAATATTTCACAAACCCAAATACAGACAAAAAGAAAACCCACTAGTCAAAGCCTATGATTTTAGGAAACTTTTGTGAATGTATCACATAGTTCCCCTGCCAAAAAAAGAACATGAAAGGCACAAATTAACATGCTATGGATCCAAAAAGTATTGGAAAAAAGGTAAATGCAAAACAGAATCACCGACCCAATACTATGATATGTTCATGCATGGAAAGTGCATACATACATGAGGATGTGATTATGTGTTTTAATCTTTTTAGTAAGTTTGTATGTAGCGTATGTTTGGATTGCTAGTTATGCAATTGTATTTATTTATTAATCATGTGGTTTTTGTGGTGGGAATGTGTGTAACCATAAGGAGGTTAAAAGTGAGCAGTGTAGTGTTAGTGGATGCGAGTGGTATTAATGGAGTAGTGGGCTTGTGAGCAAGCGCAGTCATGTGACTTGTTAGTCAATTTAAGGGGAGAAATGAGAAAAAGAAGAAGAACTGTCTTTTGTGCTTCGCCAAATTTAATTTGTTTTAAGAAGCTTTGACTGCTTGAATTGACCTCCACTTGCATATCACATCAATTGATATCTGATTCACATTCCTTAAACAAAGTTGATCTGAATCAACCAAACCATGAGTCCATGACGTTGAGGAATGATGAATAAACAATGTGACATCATCAGTAGAATCACAAAACTACCAAGCATTTGGAGCAATATTCTTCACTTGTCAAGAGATTCACCAAAAGAAATTTGAAAACAAATGGTCGTCATAAACATCCAACTCCAAAATATGTGCAAATAACAACCTTGTGCATCCTTTTCCAGAAATATTGCAACCTTAGGGTCCAATAATTTTCAAATTGAGCTCCAGGATCGAACTCCTCGAGTATGATAGTGAGGAAGATCTTACTAGTTGGATAATTCAAAATGAATAATTCTTTCAAATCAACAATATAGAGTTGCCGCAAAGGGTTCTACATTCCTCCAATGTCATGGGGAAGGCCTTACAATATTGCAAGTATCTTCAGCATGTCGGTGGTCCTCATAATTTTTCTTCATTAAATCGTTGGAAGATTGGTTTGGAGCAACCAAATATGATGACCCTGGGGAAACGAATAAAATTGCCACAGACATCAATCACTTCATTTGAGTTTTGCAGATCAAGATAAATTTAAAGCTCCATTAGATTGTGTCTATGGTCCTTTGGATCAATTAATGTTGTGTATGATTATAAGTGGGTTAAAGGAAAAGATAGAGATTAGTACAAAATTGCTTGGTAGTAACAATCACCAAAACTATTGGACTCGCATGAATGAATGAGGTTCTAAACTCAACCTTATGGCTCAAAATTCGATATGGAACTTTCAAGCAATATCAATGACCATGTATAAAAAATGTGAAGAAGTTTTCATATATTGAGATGAACAAATGACAACAACGAGATCTTTTGGTGCAGGGCAGTCATATCAGGGGATAATGGATGAATGTTAACAGCAGACACAATTACGACAACCTTTAACTTGCAAAAATTATGATTTATAAGAGCAAACAAGTGAAAGGTGAAAACCACATTAGAAGAAAGCTTCATAAAATGAAGAGCACATGATGAAGTATTAATGAGAGAGTGCAATCTGATTCTTAAGCAACAAATAAATGAATACCAACACAAGCCACAAGAGAGGTCCAAGAGGGTTCCAGCGGCTGGACTCTGCGTTTGGAAGAGTTCCTAAACAATGGCGGAGTTGAAGGTCAATCAACTGACCTGCTGGGGAGGTGTTCAGGGGGGCTGGAAGCAGTTTTACTCTTAGAAAAAGGAGCCTGGGAAATTGGAGACTCACGGTGACTGCTGTGGAAGGTTGCGGCTGGCTGTACGGTGGAGAACCGTGGCTGGATTTGGGGGTAACAGTCCCTGTATAGCAACCCGGGTGCAGGTTCCAGTAAGTTTAGCAGAAAACAGAGGATATATGGTAGTTTGTGGGCACAGGAAAGGGGAAACCATAAACTGGAAGGTTGTTAGGAGAAGCCGACTGATAGGAGGGAGTGGGAGCTCGATTGGGAGAGGGAAAGGTAGATCCACATGAAGTAGTAGAGGAGATAGTGGAGAAGTGGGGAAATGGGAGATGTGGAGGAAATGTAGAGGTAGTCCCTAAATTTTAGGAAGGTGGAGTTAATGGGGTAGTGGGGAGATGTAGTAGTTATATTGGTGATGGGAGGGTGGTGGTTGGCCAGAGGTGATCGCGGGGAAGATGGTGGTGGCAGGAGATGTTAAAAATTTCTCAGTGTGGTCAGCAAGGTAGCTCAAACACCAAATTAATATCTTCGGCACTACCCAGTTCTCACGTTGAACCAGCGGAAAACCAAGGAACAAGGTTAATCCCAACAAACAATGAAAGCACAAGCAGATCTTTATACATTCACTTCTTTACAACGCGAGGTATACGTAGCGAGACATGATTTCGCTAGTATAGACAGCTGTAAACAGAAAGCACAAAACTCCAAGCCGGGCGGACAGCACCGGAGTCCGCCGAGACCGCCGAGGTCGCCGAGTCCGCTGAGATCGCCCGAACTTAAGCTGCAATCCGCCGAATAGCCACGGAGTCCGCCGAAGCCGCGAGGCCGCGCGGACACACCGTTATTCGTCTCCTGCTGAGGCTGAACTTAGGAACACCCCCTACCCGCCTGAAGCCGGCGGACAGGTCATTGAAGCTGGCAAAGTTGAAACAAAGTTGACAAGCCGCAGAGCGACCTCCTGCTGAATCCGCAGAGACCGCACAACTTCCAAGTACTTGACCGAAGTCAAAGCCAACCTCCTGGCTCCTTGAAGCTACTTGCGCGACCTGCACACAGCACACAGTTAACTCTGAATCAATCCGCGCGGACAGACAAACTGAGACCGCAGCTCCTTGCCCAACCCAACTTACTGTTCACTCAAGTTACTGTAGACCTGCCAGGGGGGTCCTATTTATAGGCGAGGTGAGGAGTGTGGTCACCGCCCTAGAGATAGCGACACCGCCCTAGCCCGCGCGATAGCAAAACACCGTCCGCCGAGTCCGCAAGAACTTAGCCGGATACCAAGGAAAACCGTCAGGAGCAAGACAACATTGGCGAACCCTCTTCAGTCCGCCTAAGCTATGCGGACAAGGCATCAGCCCGCAAAGCTTACAACCACTGCAGGACAGCAACCCCCCTTCAATGGCTGTCCGCACAAACACGAGGCAGTCCGCAAGACTCAAACCTCAATCCACCACAAGTCCACGACCAAAGGCAGAAAGCAAGTCCGCCCGGTCACAGCGGACTTGGCGGATACTGCGGACACCATGGTCTTGGCACAGAGTGTGACCAAGTCCAAAACCATCAAAGGCCAATGCGAGCATGGCGGACATAAACTCTCGTCCGCCAAACACCCTAGCACAGACCGCCAGCAGTCCGCCAGCCACTCGCACACCTGCCCAACGCAGCAGCCATCTCCCGGACTCCACACACCAGTCCGCCAATGACCTCCACAGCAAGGCGCCTGCTGTAACACCAGAGCTCGACAAGGCCTCACCCAAGCTCTAAGCCCAGTCCGCAAACTTCCCGCGGACATGAGCCAAACCGCCAATCAGCATAAGCTTGCACCACGGCCACTGAGCAATGCACCAGTCCGCAAGCCTCTATCCGCTCAGGCCGCTCCTTGGCAAAACCAATCAGTCAACGCCTTATCCGCAGATACCAGGCCGCATAGTCCGCGGACTTCACCCGTGCAACCCGCTCAGAAGAACAGTCGGCTTCCACTAGACTTTCCACCAGGCCGCACACAACAGTCTGCCCAGTCCGCCTAGTCCGCCAACGTTGTCCGCCCAGGCCGCCCGGCCTGTCCCGTCAACCACTTCCACTTCACAAATTTCAACACTCCCCCTTGAAGTGGGAAGTGGTGACCAAACTCAGCAAGCTGCGCAAGCGCTCAAAGGGCCCCTTCGACAGTGGCTTCGTGAAGATGTCAGCAAGATTATCTTCACTCTGAACATGTCCGACCAGCAGAGATCCTTCCAGCACCTTCTCTCTGATAAAATTGTGATCAATCTCTATATGCTTGGTCATGGCGTGACACACTAGATTGTTAACCAGTTTGAGAGCACTCTCATTGTCACCCCGGAGTAAAGTTGGCCCTTGCACTTCTTCATGAACATCCTCTATAAGCCTCCTCAACCAGATGGCTTCCCGAGCAGCCAAGGTCGAAGCCTTATACTCTGCCTCTGTAGTTGAGACTGACACCGAGTCCTGCTTCTTGCTACACCACGAGATGCTAGCTGCACCGCAAGTGAACACATAACCTGAAGTAGACCTTCGATCATCTGAATCACCGTCATAGTCAGCATCCGTGTACCCAAGCAATGCAAACTCCGAGTCCCTTCCATAGAGGAGTCCCATGTCAGAAGTCACCTTGACATACTTCAGAATACCCTTCGCCGCCACTAGATGAGATTGTCTTGGTTCAGCCATATACCGACTTACTCGGCCAACAGCATAAGCAATGTCCGGCCTTGTAATCGTCAGGTAAATCAAGCTCCCAACAAGAGCCCTGAACACCAAGGGATCATGAAGAACCCTTCTCTCATCTCGTCGAAGCTTCAGCCCAGGTTCCAGTGGAGTGGAGCACTTTTTCCCTTCGCCCATGCCGAACCGCTTCACAATGCGATCAGCATACCCTTTCTGGCAAATGAGAATCTCGCACTCCTTTCTCTCCACTTCAAGACCGAGAAAGTGATGCAACTCTCTCAAGTCTTTCATCTCGAAGCGTATAGCAAGCTCAGCCCTGAGCCTTGCTACTTCCCCCTTCGAATTCCCTGTGATGATCATGTCATCCACATACAGCAGGACCAAGACTAGTAGCTCCCCCTTCTTCTTGATGAACAAGCTAGCATCCGAGTTGGAAGCAAGGTATCCACAGAATTGCAAGTACTCTGCAATCTTCTCATACCAAGCTCTAGGAGCTTGCTTCAACCCATAGAGAGCCTTCCTGAGTTTGCAGACATAGTCCGGATGCTTTTCAGAGACAAAACCAAGCGGCTGATACATGAAGATGTCCTTGTCAATCTCTCCGTAAAGAAAGGCATTCTTCACATCGAGTTGCCACAACCTCCATCCCTTGCTAGCAGACAAGACGATCACCACTCTTACTGAAGTCATCTTCGCAACTGGACTGAATGTCTCCTCATAGTCTTCTCCATACTGTTGTGAGAATTCTCTAGCGACCAGGCGAGCCTTGAACCTATCAATGCTCCCATCAGCCTTCTTCTTCAACTTATACACTCACTTGCAAGTAACCGGAGTAATGTCATCAACCTTGGGCACAAGGTCTCAGGTTTCATTCTTCTTCAGAGCATCAATCTCTTCTTTTATGGCATCTTCCCACTCTTTCACTCCAGTGGCCTCGTTAAAGTTTGCAGTCTCTCGCTCATCCAGAGGACCTGCAAAGAAACAGGAGACAAAGCTCACTGCATTCCCATCACAGTACCGAGCCGGTGGCTTAACAACCCTCTTCGATCTCCGAAGGGTCGGCTCCTTGCTCACTGCTTCCGTTGCTTCTTCGGGCTCAACTCCTACCTGGGGCAAGCATTGAGCAGTGCTCCCCCTGCTTCCTGAGCCAGAAGGCTCAGCCTCGGAGTTAGAAGCAACAGGAGCTGTTGGTGAAACAGCAAGCTCCTCTTCCAAGCCTTCAGCAGCCACCACCGGTGCTTCATCAACCTTGCTACTTCCGGTTAGCTCAACTGAACCACCTCCATATGACGTCAGCTCGTCAAAGACAACGTCTCTTGACACCACGAACTTCTTCGTCACAGGATCCATGCATTTTCATCCCTTCTTCCGCTCATCGTAGCCAACAAAGACAAGCTTCCTTGCCTTCGCATCCAGCTTTGTCCGTGAAGCATCCGGGACATGCACGTAGCAAGTTGAACCGAACACCCGAAAGTGTCCCACACTCGGCTTCTTCTTCAGCAACAGCTCAATAGGAGTCTTCATGTTGATAGGGGCTGAGTGGCATCCGGTTGATGACATAAGCAGCACAAGACATCCCCTCCGCCCAAAAGGACCTTGGGATATCTTTCACATGAAGCCAGCATTTGCAGGTCTCCGTCAGATGACGGATCTTCCGCTTCGCTACTCCATTTTGTTTGGAGTGTGAGCACAAGTAAGCTCTCGTTGGATCCCGTGCTTCCTGCAGAAGTTAGAAAACTCGGAGGAAACAAACTCACCCCCGTTATCAGTTCTAAGATTCTTAATCCGCAAGCCAAGCCGGCCTTCTACCAACTCCTTCAACTCCACAAACAAACGGAAGGCTTCCGACTTCTCCTTTAAGAAGTACACCCAAGTATACCTTGAGTAGTCATCAACCAAGACAAGCATGTATCTGCTTCCACCAAGGCTGGCAGTAACCGTCGGTCCCATCAAGTCGCCATGAATGCACTCCAATGGTTTCTTGCTCCTTGTTTGTGATTTATCAAACGGAAGGCGATGTGCCTTACCGTATTGACAGCCCGCGCAAACATGCCCGTCACCAAAGAAGATAACTTAGGCAACCCCTTCACCAAACTTCTACTAGTCATCGCCTTCAGCTTGTCCATGCCAACATGTCCCAGCCTTTCATGTCAGATAGCAGCGCTATCATTGGCCCTCATACGATCAACATAAGAATTGGTGGCAAGAACAAACAAGTTCTTCACCCTCCTCCCTACATAAGCAACATCAGTCTTTACCGCTGATACGTTGCGAAGGAACCTCACGTCTGTTGGCCCAAACAGAACGTGATAACCAGCGTCCACCGCATTGGTCACCGAGAAGAGGTTTTTCTTCATGCCCGGCACGTGATACACACTCCTTAACATGAGTGGCCCCTGATCACTACCCAAAGACACGACCCCCTCTTTCTCTACTGCATAAACAGTATTATCAGCAGTGATAATAGCTTCATTACCTGAGTAAGCCTGCATGGAGGTGAACTTTGACTTGTCTCCGGTGAGGTGATGACAACACTCGGAGTCCATGATCCACTCGCCGTTGAAGTCCTCAGCAGACAAGGCCCGGACACAAGTGTCCGTCATAAAAGCTCCGCCCCATTCTGCTTCTTCACTTCTCGAGCAAGTTTTCTCCTTTCCCGCAGCATGCACAGGCTGCAGTTTGACCTTGCAGTCCCGCTTGAAGTGCCCTCGCTGATGACACCGGTAGCACTTCAGGTTCTTCTTCCAGTCCTTAGGAGCATTGCTCCTCTCCGGCTGATATGACGTTGAAGTCTCCTTCTCACCAGCGGCCTGCACCTTCTTCTTCTTCTTCCCTTCCCATCCTTTCTTCTTGCCTGAGAAGAGAGCTTCGCTGCCTTCCTGATTAAAATTTACTCCAGCCATCTGCCTTGCCAAGCTCTCCTGCGACGCAAGCAGATTCTCCAGCTCCAGCAAAGACGGCTGAGTAGCCCACCCTTGAACAGATGTCACAAAGGACACATACTCCTTCTGCAAGCCGCGGATAATGTGCTTTTTCATCTTAGCCTCAGAAATAGGCTCATCAGGATCCAGTGCTGACAGCTCAGCACACAAGCTCTTCATCTTTAAGATGTACTTTGAGATGGAAAGGTCTCCCTGAGTTGCCCTGACCAACTCATTCTCCAGAAACTGAAGCTGCGTCACATTCTTCCTATTGAACAACTCATCAATGGTTGTCCAAATATCAGCAGCCGACTCACATCCAACGATGTGATCAAACAGTTCCGGAGACACGACCCTCTTGAGGATAAACTCCGCTTTAGCATTTGTTTTCCTCCAGAGCCTAACCTGCTCAGCAGTACCGAACGCAGCCGTGACTTCCTGTCTGTCGTCACCACCGACGACTTCCCACAGCTCCTCGCCAAGAAGATAACTCTTCATGCACGACTTCCACTTCTTGAAGTTAGTCGGCGTTAAGAGTTCAATGTCAAGACCCCTTGCAAAACTCCCTTCCATTGCAACACTTGTTGGCAACCCTTCGGAAGCTCCGAGCAACAACACAGGTTGATCACCACTCAAGCCCTGAGTAACAACACTGGTTGACTACCGCTCACGCAACTGAACCTCGTTTTGATACCATGTTAAAAATTTCTCAGCGTGGTCAGCAAGGTAGCCCAAACACCAAATTAATATCTTCGGCACTACCCAGTTCTCACGTTGAACCAGCGGAAAACCAAGAAACAAGGTTAATCCCAACAAACAATGGAAGCACAAGCAGATCTTTATACATTCACTTCTTTACAACGCGAGGTATACGTAGCGAGACATGATTTCGCTAGTATAGACAGTTGTAAACAGAAAGCACAAAACCCCAAGCCGGGCGGACAGCACCGGAGTCCGCCGAGACCGCCGAGGTCACCGAGGTCGCCGAGTCTGCTGAGATCGCCCGAACTTAAGCTGCAATCCGCCGAATAGCCACGGAGTCCGCCGAATAGCCACGGAGTCCGCCGAAGCCGCGAGCCCGCGCGGACACACCGTTATTCGTCTCCTGCTGAGGCTGAACTGAGGAACACCCCCTACTCGCCTGAAGCCGGCGGACAGGTTATTGAAGCTGGCAAAGTTGAAACAGAGTTGACAAGCCGCAGAGCGACCTCCTGCTGAATCCGCAGAGACCGCACAACTTCCAAGTACTTGACCGAAGTCAAAGCCAACCTCCTGGGTCCTTGAAGCTACCCGTGCGACCTGCACACAGCACACAGTTAACTCTGAATCAATCCGCGCAGACAGACAAACTGAGACTGCAGCTCCTTGCCCAACCCAACTTACTGTTCACTCAAGTTACTGTAGACCTGCCAGGAGGGTCCTATTTATAGGCGAGGTGAGGAGTGTGGTCACCGCCCTAGAGATAGCGACACCGCCCTAGCCCGCGCGATAGCAAAACACCGTCCGCCGAGTCCGCAAGGACTTAGCCGGATACCAAGGAAAACCGCCAGGAGCAAGACAACATTGGCGAACCCTCTTCAGTCCGCCTAAGCTATGCGGACAAGGCATCAGCCCGCAAAGCTTACAACCACTGCAGGACAGCAACCCCCCTTCAATGGCTGTCCGCACAAACCCGAGGCAGTCCGCAAGACTCAAACCTCAATCCGCCACAAGTCCACGACCAAAGGCAGAAAGCAAGTCCGCCCGGTCACAGCGGACTTGGCGGATACTGTGGACACCATGTTCTTGGCACAGAGTGTGACCAAGTCCAAAACCATCAAAGGCCAATGCGAGCATGGCGGGCATAAACTCTCGTCCGCCAAACACCCTAGCACAGACCGCCAGCAGTCCGCCAGCCACTCGCACACCTGCCCAACGCAGCAGCCATCTCCCGGACTCCACACACCAGTCCGCCAATGACCTGCACAGCAAGGCACCTGCTGTAACACCAGAGCTTGACAAGGCCTCAGCCAAGCTCTAAGCCCAGTCCGCAAGCTTCCCGCGGACATGAGTCAAACCGCCAATCAGCACAAGCTTGCACCACGGCCACTGAGCAATGCACCAGTCCGCAAGCCTTTATCCGCTCAGGCCGCTCCTTGGCAAAACCAATCAGTCAACGCCTTATCCGCAGATACCAGGCCGCATAGTCCGCGGACTTCACCCGTGCAACCCGCTCAGAAGAACAGTCGGCTTCCACTAGACTTTCCACCAGGCCGCACACAACAGTCCGCCTAGTCCGCCAACGCTGTCCGCCCAGGCCGCCCGGCCTGTCCCGTCAACCACTTCCACTTCACAAATTTCAACAGGAGATTATTTCCGGCAATCACCAGGAAACTGAAATCGAAGGGCCTTTGAGGGCGGGGGGTGGAGACTCGATGGAGGTGGCCGGAGGTGGCCGGAGGTGGCCGGAGGTGGTTTCCGGCGATCGTCGGAAAACTGAAAGTGGGTGACAAATATGGGGTTTTGTGTCTGATTTTGAGGAAGTAAATGAGGAGGACTGGTTGTTAGATTGTGAGGGAGGGGTTAATGGGGTAGCTGATGTGTATATCTTATAAAGTGATTCTACACCGCATATTGCATGATTTTCATCATCATTTGTCCTATTTCCCCTGTGATTCGACGTTTGATTCATCCATATTACTGTTGCCAGAATTCTAGACATTTTAGATGTTTATTGCAGGTGTGGACCATTTTCTATATGTTAGTGAAGTTATGTTCAATTTTCTTCATGCGCGTCTGTTCGCCCGTATGTCCACGCTCGTGCTCCTTTATACGCAAGTGTGAGTGTGCACTATTCAGTTATCTGGACTCATGTATCGTATTTCTTGTGGCATAATTGGTGCGCGTATGTGTTTCTTCACACACGTGCGTGCGCTCACTGTGCAATTCGCGTGCGCGTTCAGTACCCAAATTTGGCCTGAAATGCAGTGATTTGTGGATGCGCGTGCGTTTTCTTCTCGCACACGCACATGTTTTTTCTTACATGCGCGTGTGCGTAATGTTCATCCGCCTACGCGACCATTACTTCTTTTCCTGGTTCTGCATTGTTTTTCCTTCGTGCACGCCCGTGCAACCTTATGTGCACACGCGTGTGCGCACTATTTCCTGAACGTATAAATATTGATCTTAAGGCTTTCCTATGATAATTGTAGAGAAGGAAAAAGTCAACCTTATATATATGTTCACTTGTATCAAATACAAAGAATGAGTACAAATATATCGTGAGAGAAAGAGAGAAGAAGGTCCTATACATGATGTGGGACTAAAGAGGGGAGAGAAAAACAATAAATGTTACATAATTGGCCTACATTAAATGGGCTTTTCTAACACTCCCCCGCAAGCTGGAGCGTATAGGTCATATGCACCCAGCTTGGCCAAACACTGGTAGAATAGGGTACTTGATAAGGCCTTTGTGAGAATGTCAGCAACCTGATCAGTGCCCGGAACATGCTTTAATTCAAGTTTCTTCAATTGAACTTTCTCTCGAATAAAGTGACAGTCGACTTCGATATGTTTTGTGCGCTTGTGAAACACCGGATTCTTTGCTATGTGTATGGCGGCTTGACTATCACAAAATAGAACAGCAGATGAGTGGAGTTTTACTCCCAGGTCAACAAGTGGGTTCTGTACTTATTTTGGTGGTCATCTCATTACATGGAAAAGTAAGAAACAAGATGTGGTCGCTCGTTCCTCTGCGGAAGCTGAATACCGATCGATGGCCTCGGTTGTCTCAGAACTCACATGGCTTGAAAGTCTCCTTACTGACCCGGAGCTTTTGTAACCAATGCGGGAGCCGAGTCGGAGGTTTTGTAAACCAGCCCTTGACCCGGAGCTCCCTTAAGGTATCGGAGAATCCGTTCAACCGCCTGGAGATGAGAAACCCGGAGGGCATGCATGAACCGACTGACAACCCCAACGGCAAACGATATATCCGGCCTCGTGACCGTTAGATAGATCAACTTTACCACAAGGCGTCGATAATATTCCGGGTTCTGAAGAAGCAAATCGCTATCAGAAGCATGAGCACACAGTTTGTGATTTGCCTCCATCGGGGTACAAGCTGCCTTGCAACCAGACTGACCAGCGTCTTTGAGAAGATCGAGACAATACTTCCGTTGGGAGAGAACCAGCCCGTTCGGCCGTCGTGCGATCTCAAGACCAAGGAAGTAGTGAAGATGCCTCAGGTCTTTAGTCTGAAACACAGTGCTCAGATGCTGTTTGACCTCTTGAATCCCCTTTGAGTCATCCCCAGTGAGTAATATGTCATCAACATAAACCAACAAAAGGACAGTTCCAGTGGCCCGGTGTCGGGTGAATAGGGAGAAATCTGCAGAACTCCGAGTGAACCCCATGTCCCGAACCACCTTGCTGAACTTGTCAAACCACGCCCGAGGGGACTGTTTGAGACCATAGATGGATTTCTTGAGAAGACACACCCGAGACTCCCCCGTGGTCTCAAACCCGGGCGGTTGGCGCATGTAGACGGTTTCCTGAAGGTCGTCATTCAAAAAGGCGTTCTTGATATCGAGCTGATGAAGGGGCCAGTGTCGGTGCACCGCCACGGAGAGAAGAACACGGACGGTGTTGAGCTTAGCCACCGGAGAGAAGGTTTCCTTATAATCGAGGCCCTCCTGTTGCGTGAAGCCACGGGCCACAAGGCGGGCCTTCAGGCGGGCAATAGTGTCATCCGGAGCATGCTTGATGACGAAAACTCATTTACACCCAACAAGGTGCTGACCTGGAGGTAAGGGAACCAGGACCCAGGTTTGGTTGGCCTAAAGGGCCATCATTTCTTCGTCCATGGCAACCAGCCAGCCTGGATGTTGAAGTGCCTCCTGCAAAGAGTTAGGAACAGAAACAGAGGATAATGAGGTGGCAAAGTGAAGAAGAGGTGGAGAAAGGCGATGGAGAGAGACGTAATTCGTCATCAGATGAGTGGTGGATGCGGGAGTCGGAGCAACAGGTAGCGGAGCACCAGAGGTCAAAGTCGACGGCAGAGGGGCAACGGGATGAGGAGAGCAACGAGAATAGACCTGGATAACTGGTGGTGGTGGACGGACCGGAGGTAGGGCGGGAGGAGTAGATGAGGAGGAGCGGGGAGCCGGGATGACAGGACGAACGACGAGGTCTGCAGCAGGAGCGATATCCAGATAAGAGAAGAAGGGAAGATCCTCACAGAAAGTGACATCCGCAGAGACAGTAACCTTGCGGGTAGCAGGCAAATATCACACAACCCTTTTGAGTGTGCGAGTAGCCCACAAAGATATGTTTGGCGGCACGGGGATCCAACTTGTAGGTGGAGGGACCAAGTTGGTGAACGTAGCAGGTACACCCAAAAATTCGGGGAGGAACAGGAAAAGGTGGAGTGGAGGGTAAGAGGAGGCTGAAGGGAGTAGCATACTGGAGGATGGAAGAAGGGAGACGGTTGATGAGAAAACAAGCCGTGGAGAGCGCGTAGTTCCAGTACGGTTTGGGAACCCGCATTTGAAGCATAAGGGAACGGACGACATCAAGAAGGTGACGATTCTTGCGCTCGGCGACACCATTCTGTTGTGGAGTATACGGACACGAGATTTGGTGAAAAATGTCAAACTCAGAGCAGAGAGTCGCGAAGGTATGACTGGTGTACTCACGCACATTGTCAATACGAAAGGTACGAATTGGTGCAGAGAACTGAGTGTGAGTCTCAAGTATGAAGGCCCGGAAGACGCGGGGAAGCTCAGAGCGATCCCGGAGGAGATACAACCACGTCATGCGAGAGTAATCATCAATAAAAGTAAGAAAATACCGGTAGCCATAAATACTAGTGATTTTGTACGGACCTCATATATCGGAGTGTACCAAAATAAAAAGAGCGGAGCTCCGAGTACAATGAGAAGGAAAAGATGAAAGGGGTTGTTTGCCCAAAATACATGTGTCACGCTGAAATGTAGGAAGAGAAACATCTGGAAGAGCCTTCCGGAGGACGGGAAGAGGAGCATGACCCAGACGTCGATGTCAATCCGAAAAGGAGATAGATGCGAGGACAGTAGGAGAGTCGTCAAGAAGGTAGAGTCCATTTTGCAGTCGCCCCCTACCAATGATAGTCCGCGTCTGCTGATCCTGTATGAGAAAACAAGAGGAAGTAAATGTCACGGAGTAATTAGAATCAGTAGTAAGGCGACCAACAGAAAGTAAATTGAAAGGAGAGCCCGGAACGTGAAGAGCCGAGCGCAAAAGGAGAGAAGAGGTGAGGGGAATATCAGCACATTCAGAGACAGGAACAGATACCTCATTGGCCACAGTAATGTACTTCGGGTAAGGTGAAGACAAGTACTGAGGCGGCAGAACAGAGGTGATGTGATGAGTGGCACCAGAATCGAGGATCCATCGCGGGCCAGAGGAGAGGCAGGTGATACCTTCATTGGAGATGGAGGCAGCGGAGGCAACCGAGGCAGGTGGGCGGCTAAGCAGTCCATGAAGATGCTGGAGCTGAAGACGAACCTCGTCGAGGTCAGTACGAGTGGAAGAGGAGTCGGTGGCAGCAACAGAGGCCTGCGGACGAGGAGGACGACCATGTTTGCGATAGCACGTGGCTTCAAGATGCTCATCTTTGCTGCAGAACGAGCACTTAGGCCGAGGCAGAAGATGGAAGAGGCAATAAGGGAGCAGGGGCCTGCTGAACAAGAGCCGGAGAAGGGGGCCCGGGCACATCCGGAGGCGGGGAGACTTTGAGAAGCATCGAGCACACATCAGAGAAAGATGGGGTAACAGTAGAGGAGAGGATGTGAGCCCGTACACTGTGAAGATGATGCGGGACCCGGGCCATCATCATGGCTATATCCACAGCTTTCTTTTGGGCACGTTGGGCAGCAAGATCCAGAGTGGGAGACTGATGGTGGATCCAAGCCTCGACCAGAGACCGAGCCTGAGCAACAAAGGACGTCAGATCGGTCGCGCCACTGCTATCAAGGGCATGGAGAGCAGTGATAATGTCATACAGGTGGTGGAGACTATCCTTGCCAGAGTAAAGGGTGTGGAGCTCGTCCCACATGCCTTTGGTCGTCTCATGGTACATGGCCAGGCGATAAGATTCTCCATCAAGAGAATTAAGAAGCCAAGTCTGCACCCGACCATCATTGTGTAACCAATCATCAGTAGGAGTACCGGTAACGGCCTGAGTCAAGTGATGAAGGAACCCCTTGGATTGCAGGACACGGCGAACAGAGTGTGCCCATTCCACAAAATTTTTCTTGCCGGTCAGAGAGATTGTAGTAATACGAAGCTCATCGCGGACTTCCGAGAGAGAGGCCGGGCGGTCAGCAGGAGGAACCGTCGTGCCAACCGAATCAGCAGAGGAGGTCATGGAGAAGAGAGGCGGCTAGGAGAACAGACCGGGCAACAAAGAAGGCCGCGCGACCAGAGCAAAGACCGCCCAATCACGATGGAAGACACCAACTGCGAGAGGAGTCCGCGACCAAAGGCGGAGGCCGGTAGAGAGAGCAGGCCGCAGCAGACAAAGAGAAGTCGCGAGGAAAGGAAAGAGGAGAAGACCGCGACCAAAATGCGGGAAGTCAAGAGGTCGCACGGTCTAGCTGAGTATAGCAGCGGTCCGAGAAACAGGAGGCCGACGAAGGGCAGAGAGAAGAGACCGCGAGTAGGGAAGACTCAAGCGGAAAGAGATAAGAGACCGCAACGACCAGAACGAACCCGCAGTAGAGGCAGGCTGCAGAAGAGACAGGCCGCTGCGAGCTGGAGCAGGCCGCAAGAGAGGAAGTCCGCAGCGAGGAGGAATAGGCCGCAGAGAGAGAAAACAGGCCGCAAGAGACAGCGGTCTGGAGGAGAGAGAGGGAAGGTGGACCCGACGAGAGAGAGAGAAGGGGAAGGCTATAAAATGCCTGAGGGGAGAGGTGGAACCACAGAGAAGAAGAGGAAGCGGAAGAAGAGGAGCGGAGCGGACAGGAAGGCAGGCCGCAAGCAGCCGAGCGGGTAGCGGACAGAAGACAGACCGCGCGGGTAAGAAAGGGGAAGCCGCTCAAGGAGAATCGGTGGCTCTGATACCATGTAGAGAAGGAAAAAGTCAACCTTGTATATATGTTCACTTGTATCAAATACAAAGAATGAGTACAAATATATAGATGAGAGAAAGAGAGAAGGTCTTATACATGATGTGGGACTAAAGAGGGGAGAGAAAAACAATAAATGTTACATAATGGGTCTAGATTAAATGGGCTTTTCTAACAATAATCTTCATTCTTGTCCGTCATTTTCTCCTCCCATGCAAGTCGCCCAGCCCGCTTGAAGGTGTAAACTCCTCCTTCAAAGTCATCATATGCTCCATTGAAGGATTCTTAAAAGGAAAAGGAAGCCGCTGGAAGATACGATGCTTGATCCGTGGTGATTTGAACAATCGTGAAGAGAAGACAAGCATTAGGAGGTTGGTGATAGCTTCTCCCGAATCCCGAATGGTAGCCAAGGCGGTGTTTTAGAAGACAGAAAACCTATCCAAGCTTCTTTATCGATTGTCGAGGAAGAGACTCTTCGTTCTCATCGCAGCTTTTGTGCTATCGTCACCAAACTCTTTTTATTCCTTTTTTTCCCTATTTTAGTGATGGTTTAGTTTATTATAACATTCTGGTGGTTGTTAATCATGTCTCGTTATGTATAATTTTATATGTAATTGATATTTATTACAATCATATTTTCTTAATATTGGTAGTTAGATTTCATCTTGTGACTTTGTCATTGATTGCTTGCGATCAGGCTTTGTGATGTTGATGATTAGATTGTTAGTGTAGAAAAAATCCCACAATTTTGATTAGCTTAGCTAGCCAAAGGTTTAGGACATCCTTGTATCTTCACTCACGCTCCATGTGATTCGATGCTCAGAGGGAATCCTCAATTTTATATTACTTCGAATAGTGCACTGCTGTCATTATTTTGCTAGGATAACAACCACATGTAGTTTAGCGGTCAGTAGCCGACTGTTGGATTGTGAGGGAGGGGTGGGTTAACGGGTAGCCGAGTGTTGGAGGGGGTGGAGAGAAGTGAAGGCCACCTAGATGGAGAATGAGAGGAAGGAGGTGGTCGGCTCGATGGATAAGGGAGAGAGGGGATAGCTTCCAAGCTTCGACACTTGCATTGTCCGGCTTCGGCACCGGGTGATCGAAAGGAGGATTATCTTTTTCAATCAATCTTTCAATGCCCTACAAATGAACCCCTTATCCTTATTGTACAACCCGTATTCGTCGAGAGTGGGTCCTACCACGGCCAGATCAGCAGAAGTCAAGGTCAACAAGTCAAAGCGGGAGTCAAAGTCAGCATTCAAGATCGCGGAAGGCCTGGGCGAGTATAGGCGAGCTCCCCTCGCATACTCGCCAGGTAGGCGACTAGGCGAGATACTCGTCCAGCCCGTGCGAGTTCCTCTGGAAGTCGCCTAGTCGCCAGGGGGTGGGGTATAAATATGACCCCCCCCCCTCCCCTTGCATTTGTCTATAAATAGGACCCCAGGGGTACGAGGTGGAGGACTGGAAATCCTTGGCAGGATACTCGCGCGTTTCAAGATACTGGCTAAGTCTTCGGATTTCTTTTTCCTTATAGCAGCTCGCGACTTTGCGACTTTGCCAGCCAGCTCCTCTCGTACCCAGTTCGGTCATCCTTGGTTGAGAAGGGGTTGCTCCTTTCGAGCATCCGGGTACGTGGTGTGTCCTTCCTGCCGCAGCATCTGGGGTCCTGTTTGACCTGTTTCTTTATGCTAGTCTTCTTCGCCGTCTTATCTAGCTTCTCAACCAGTAACCTTATGCAGCTTTGTTCCGATTTCTGAGGTTAGGATTTTCCTGTCTTCAACATTTATTATAAACTAAGGGAGCATCATGATCATGATTCTCCGATCATGATAGTACTCAAATACAACAAAATAAAAAAAACAAAATTAAATTTCACGGATCGTCAATCCGCACAAAACAGACAACTCTGATCGTCGTGTAGGCCTATGAGTGATGCAATCATATTGTAAAAAAGTAAACCTTCTCAATTTTGAGATCAAGAGAACCTTATTAATGACATCGACATGGAGCTCATTGAAGAAGAATATAAAGTAACATGATTTCCCAAATTTCAACAATGAGGACAGAGATGTTTAAAAGGGTAAATGAATGAAATGTGCATGTATGGATGATGGCATGCACACAGTCCAAATTCACATTGGAAACCCCAATCAAAGCAAAAAATAGCTTGCAATTCACTGGGCCATGAAGCATGGTCATACGTGCCATGAAGCATGCACATAGTCCAAATCCAACCCAAGGTTATCAGTTTTGGTTCATCACATCTCATACTAAGCTACATTTCATAGTTCTATCATTTTTATATGATCTATGAGTACTTCCAAGAAGATCACTCGTTCTAGAATTATTCTCACTTATAGCTCATTTCACTGTGGAGTTCCTAACAAAACTCCATCATTTGCTCTAAAAATATACATATGATATAATGAGATTCAAATTATTATTTAAATACAGTAAGTCAGTAACTTTCTCTTCAATTTTGATATATGATTTAGTTTACTTTTGCATAACCTTTCACCTATAAGTTCATTATCCTATAAATCTAGGCAATTGTTAACCGCAACTCGGTTTTGGCTATTCGCACCCGAAAATATAACTGCACCCCATTTTTTTTCTTGCCGCACCCCGATATTTTTCTTGACGCGCCCGAAAATATCCCCTAGTGGTGTGTGTGAGACGACTAACAGAGTAGTGTTGGACGATGATTTCTACTTATAGAGTACCGGAAAATATCCATTTTTAACCGAAGAGGGGGACACGGGCACTGGCGGAAGGAGCACGTTGGACGTAGCGCCGACTTGTTAACCAGAGAGGAAGATGGCGCGAGGAAGATGCCGGAGACGGGAGCAGCTCGGCAAAGAGGAAGATGGGGTGCAGTTTCCGCGAAATGGGGGAGATGGGGTGTGAGTAAAATTTTAGGAAAAAGTTTTTAAAATAAAATGGGGTGCGGATAGCCATATGAGGAGTGCGATTAACAATCGCCTAATCTATCGGGAGCTGACTTTCTCTAAGTTTTATTGCCCTTAAGGCACTCCCCGCCTTCATCGGACCACCATCATCAAATTTGCAACGACAGGCTTCTGAACGAAAGGAGATGTTGTGTTGCACTAACACGCGGCACGACACAACACGTGACTCGTCAATTCTCCAAAAATATCATATTCTGACATGCTGAGACACGTATATTAAATATTTATTTTTTATAGTTATGAAAATCTTAAAACATTTAACAAAAAATATTGAACAATTAACAAATATTCAAATAAACTACGTCGTATTTAAATATTACTTACCAAATATTCAAATGTAAAACTTAACAAGATGTCAAAAAAAATGATAGAAACTTACACATTATCATTATATATCAGTAAAAATAATGAATTCTCAAGCAAACCATTCCCTCCACTTTTAATCTTCCTTTTTTTATAGAAAATATTCACCTCACTAGTAGATCCATCTTCACTATTTGAAATGTCATAAGGGGGCAAAGACATTTTTTAGAAGCAAGACTCGGTATTCTATCATTCACCTCTTCTTCTAATTTTTTCATCTCAAATATATCACTTCTTGAGACTTTTACACACTTTCCAATTCCTTTTTCACCAATCATTAACAAATGTGCTATCACTCTTATATGTGAACTTATAAAATATTTTTCGCAAAAAGTACATTTCCAAAACAAATTGTCTCCTGCCTCACCATGAGTGGCTATCTTAGGGACACGCGTGTCCAATTGAGCGGACACGCGAGTCCCGCGTGAGCCAGCGTGTCGGACTTTCGACGTGAGTGTCGGAGAGAGTCGGACACATGTCGGAGAGTCCGACACCAACACGCTGAGCATTTTGAAGTGTCGGTGCTTCATAGAGGAGATGCATAAATGAATTAAAACTGGCATCAAATTGGAAGTAAATTTGTTGGAATGAGTAATAACTAGGACCACATAATATTATGGGCATCTTTTCATAGTAAATAGCAAAAAATCTATGAGGAACTTCATGGTTAAGTAAGTTCCCCTATGTGACCTCATGGAAAGCACTCGCAGACAATACGAAAAATGATAGAAATGTGTCCAGTTCAACTTTATATGTGATTAGTTGAACCAAAACGGTATACCTCATATATTATGAGTTAGATAGCTGCAACACTTTGTTGTTAAAATATGTCAAGGGCAACAATCGTGCTCCTTCAAAGATAAAGGTGCGGGACATCCTCCTAATGGAAGCCGCCTCATAAAGAGTAATAAGCAATTATGCCCAAAAGCTATGAGTAAAAACAAAAGCCTGAAACATGAAAGTTTCACCGGAAAGTATTATATAATTATAGATGTGAGTTGTGTAACGGGAATGTATGTGCAAACTGTGAAGGAGTTATAAGATATTGGTGTAGTGTTTGAAGTCGAATTAAAGAAAAAAAGATGAGAAGAAGAATCATCATCTGTGCTTCTCTAAACCCTGAATTCTTCTTAAGTATTTTTGTCCTCTCGAATGGACTTCAACGTCCATATAATACTACCGCATGAGTATTTCCTCTTCCATCTCCTTCAACATCTAAAATAACATATAAATTCCCTCATATCTATTCCCCGCTCATGCCTCTCGAATCGAGCTCAGCATTATTGACTCGAGCTAAGAAGAATCATACCTTGAAACAGCCGTTGAACTTTGAATCCATATTCCACTCCAACCCAAGCGCCTTGCTAGAGGTCTGATAGGTCGCCTTCAGTGAATCGCCCCCCTCGAACTTCCTCAACACGGCGAAATCCCAAGTGTTCTTCGATATATCATACATCGGCTCCACCACAGTACTCCTAAACTCCCCGTGCGCGTAAGAATACTTCACCTTGCAGTTCCCCGAACCAATGTTGTAGTTCATCGACAGTTTATTCGCTGGATCGAACGCCAAAGAACCGTCAACAGACGTCTGGCGAGCTCCAAGAGCATGCGAGTAGGTAAGACTCACGGGCTTCTCTAACAAACGAATCGTGTTCATGAACTGAAACCTAAAGTCCTGCGAGTGCCGGAATTCATCACGTCACTTGCAAAACGCAGCAGGGATTTCTAAGGCGGGGACGGCGTACCTCGTTAGGGACATTGTAGTTAATGATGAAGGAGCCGGGTTTCTCGAGGGATAGGGCGAGGCCGCTGAGGGAAGGGCCCTTGGAGAAGGTGGCGTCGGTGATGGAGACATTGAGGCGGGCATCGCCGGTGGGAAGGGAGAAAGTGGCAGTGGCGGAGGTTCGCTCTGGCTCAAAGCGTCCCTTCAGCGAGGCCCTCATCCTCGTCGCTGGTTCGGAGAGCGATGATGCCTCGGGGGCCGTGGGGAAAGAAATGGAGACCGGAGTTTGACCTGTGCGGCTATGGCTCTGTTTGGGAAACCGGTGCCGTTTTAAAAGGGGGAAGTTCAAAAAGGAGATGATAGACTGTATTTTTAAAACGGTGGTTTTAAAACTGAGGGTTTGTTTGGGTAATCTCAGTTTCAGTGATGGTTTAACTTATTTTTAAAATTATCTTCACATGAATTTTATTTATTTCAGGCCAATTTTTTCTGATTTTTTTTTAAAAAAATTAGGTATTATATTTGTGATTTTTTTGCAAATTTATGGATATAATTATTTTTTTATTGAGGTTAAATTGATTAAGTAAAAAAAAATTAAATTAAAAAAATATTCCAAACGACCGTTTTGAAAGGGAGAATGGAGGTCTCCTTGACCTTTTCAAAACGGAGGAAAAAGTAAGTTTTAAACCGGCCCTTTCGAATTCTACTATTTGCTACACTTCTCTCTTCTAATCAGTACTAAGTTTCTCAAAAACAAAATACCTATCCTAAGCTCGAGCATGAGCCCATTTTATCCTGTTAGGAGCTCGAGCTAGAGTTTTGAGCTCGGGAGCTCGAGTCGAGTTCGAGCTGTTCACGAGCCTTTTAGCTTATTATTCTTATTTTCTTTATATTTTTTATTTTTTTTAAAATATAGAAATAAAAAACTAGCGAGTCAGCTCGTGAGCTCATGAACAAGATGTGTTGTTACTAACAAATCTGATTTGGCTGCTAGCAAACACAAAATCCGTCCAAAATTTCTTTTTTTAAATTATTTTGAAAGTCTCAATTCCGCTACTAGCAAACTCAAACCCTAATTTGTTTTCGCCCCTTCGTCACTCTCGTTTGTCGCTCCCCCGCCTCTCCCATTCGTGACCCCGATGTAATGATGTTTGCTCCGGCGACTCTGTTGCCTTCCCTACGGGCTCTGATGACATTGCTTGTGCACACATTGCCATCGACATCCAGATGCATCCATCTCCTTCCAGATCCATCTCGGTGTAATCTAAGATTTCCAGCAGAATCATTGATGCTTCCCTTCTTCTTGTAATCGACCTGAACCTTGTTTTCTCTCATGCCTGCGACAATGACCGAATCCTTGTCCAAGATGACCAAGCGGATCTCCTCCTGCTTCACTACCTTGCTACCCCTTCATCCTTGATATGGTGTAAGCAAGTAATAATTGACATGCTATCTTATTTGAAAAAGGATGGTTCTGATTCTTTGTGCATCGAGGATGGCATGTGTTGCAGGTTATCCGGTTTTCTTCCGGTTCAGAGAATCAGACCACCTTAGCTCGGAGTTGAACCGGGTGCGCAAACAGTCAATGAAAATCCAGCGACAAAGACGATATTTTTTTACTATGTAAAATCCGGAAATAATGAAAAATCATGTGACCGGATCGATGTCGGTACAAAATCCACTATTTAGCTTTGAGTTTACAAGTATTGAGAGTCTCGTCGAAGGATGATATACCAACTCTCTGTTATAAGCTTTGAATACAGAAAGAGCGGAAAATAAACTATGTCTACGGAGCTTGGGTGAGAGCGTTCTCGTGGAGAAAAATGTCAAGTCCTTAAGGCCTTGAAGTGTCTTCACGCGTGCATCCGCGGGAGCACTTTCCAGTGCTTTCTCCCGAGCTCACAAAAGTGTTAAAGTGAGCATCAGGCGTTTTGCACGCTAGAGAGGGAGCGGAGCGAGTTCCAAGCAAAGAAACGATGTAAGTCTCAAGTTCTCGCCCGAAAATCTCATAGCTCCATCTAGTCTTCATGCTCACCGCCAGGTTGTTGGAGGTCTTTGATGCGAGCGTGGCTTGGTGGGCGCGGCTCGCTCGACCGGGTTGGCTCGCTTTCATGTCTTTGGTCGAAGTCTTCCCGGTTGGACTTAGAAAATTCTGGGGGAACCTCATCAAATGCTCCCAAATTTCCACTGGTAGTGATCCGCAAAATGACGAACCCGGAAATTTCTAGCCTTTATTATTTTGTCTTTTGGGTCACGGATTTAGGATTACTTCAGCATGTGCACGTCACAAATTATTTTATGTTTATGGGATAAAATGTCCCTTTGATCAGACCTGGACGTCCGTGTTGATGACCTGGTGTTTCCCTGTGTTAGCCTTGCGAGGCGGAAACCCTGCAATTGACTTTAGGCGGGAGATATTAGCAGTTGTTAACTTATGCATTGCTTTTGCGACGGCGGTGGTGGGCGCGACCTAGCATCGTGTCGTACTTTGGTGCATTTAAAGGCCATGTAGACGTTCCCCTATTTCGAGCTTTGTGCGTTGCGGTGATCCGAAAGTATCTTATGATTCACACTCCTTACTCATTGTGCACTGCCATTGACGACTGTCATCGTGTATTAGCGTCGGGGACTTGTTGCTCGGGAGTGGCGGGTAGGATCATCTACCCCCTTGCCATGGTGATCATGTAGACGAATTCAGAGGCCGCTCTTATTAGATGATGTAGGACTCAGGTCCGCCCTAGGGAGGAATTCGGAGGAGGATTTGTGATTCGCTCCTATCTTCACGAGTAGAAGGATTCGGGGTTCATTCTTGTCATGGGGCCCCATTTGTTAATCAGACGCCGAAGGTCTCAAGTTCTGCTCTTATGTGGAATTATCAGAGGACTTGCTGCCCATTCTTACCGAGAGTCGAAGTAGAGCCATTCAAGGCGGATGTTGAGGTTGTGTGGCTGGAGGAGGAAGTTGTGCCTTAGAATGTCGGGGTTCCACGACTGCTGGTCCTTTGAGTGGAGCAGTGTCGGAGGGTTGAGGGGAACCTGAGATGACTACTTTGGAGGTTGGTCCGTCATGGGAGGATTAGCACATTGTTGCGCTCTGCCTTGAGCTTGGCGAGAGATTCCATATAGCGCGAGGGATGTGAGGGTGTTCTGCCCTTTAAATGGGTGATGCCCCAAATAGTGGTGTTGACGTTGACGTAAGGAGATTACTTGATTATATGTGTGTCATGTGCACACTCTGTTTCTTTCATTATAGGTTTTCCCTTGCTGCAATATATCTCCTGGAGCGTTACAGAGTTGACCTCCTGTTTGAGCCTTAGGTGCCCCCACTGAATTGGAAGCATTTTACCTTTTGTACTCCCTTTCGCTCAAAAAACGCATGTTTGACGTGGCGTGTTGATCTTGCAATTTTTGCTGGGCATGAGCGCCTGAGGCTGACGCTTGAATGTAATGGGAGAGGATGTTTACCCCCTTTGTTTGGATGGCTCCTGAGAACTCGAAGTCCACTTTTGGCTAAATAGCCATACTCCATAAGAGGATTAGGGTCCTATTTTTGTCTTGAGAGGACTCGGGTTCCCTTTCCTTTGAGGTGGCAAAGGATCTTTGTCTGTTTCGAAGGACTTGGGGTCATTTCTATTGTTGGTGGAGGCAGCGAAGAATCTTTGTTTGTTCATGCCTCAGGACCGATTCCGTCTATATAGAGGTGACGAATAACCTTTGTTCGCTTGTGCCTTAGGAGGACATGGGTCCGTACAGGTGGAGGTGGCGAAGAACCTTTGTTTATTCGTGCCTCAGGAGGACCGAGGTTCGTCCAGGTGGAGCTTATGAAGAATCTTTGTTCGTTAGCACCTAAGTATGATTGGGGTCCGTCCAAGTGGAGGTGGCAAAGAACCCTTGTTCGTTTGCGCCTCATGAGAATCGGGTTCTGTCTAGGTGGAGGTGGCGAAGATACTTTGTTTGTTCGCGCCTCAGGAGGACCGGGGGTCCGTCCAGGTGGAAGTAGCAAAGAACATTTGTTCGTTCGCATCTCAGGAGGCTCAGAGTATATCTAGGTAGAGGTGGCAAAGAACCTTTATTCGTCCACGCCTTAGGAGGACCAGAGTCTGTCATCGAAGGGAGGTTGCGACCTCCAACAATCTATCGGTGGGCATGGAGGTGGGGTGCATGGTTTGCAGATCGATTGAGCTTGAACCCTTTTGAGTTGGATGTTGGGCATGTCGACGATCGTCCTTTCGAGATGTGGGTTAGGGAGGCCTTTACAAAAGTGCACTTATTTGTAACGACATCCCCAGTACACAGCTCGAAAAGACGATTGACGACACCCCCAACACACAACTCACAAGGGTTCAACCTCAAATGGTCTGCAGGCCAAGCACCCCGACCCTCTCTTCATCCACAGACAGGTTGTTAGAGGTTACAGTCTCCCTTTTGATGATGGACATTAAGTTAAGCGTGCAGCGCAGGGACTTCCCACAAGGTCACTCATACCAATACTACTCCAACCCGAGCATGCTTAACTATGAAATTTTTTCTCTTCTTATCATCAATTGAGTTACAACTCAATGAGAAGCAAAAGAACTTTATAATTAAGCTTGCTCCCGCTGGAGTAATTTTGGGATGGGTGACCTCTTGAAAAGTTTCCTTACTGTCCGCTTAACTTGAGGTTTCTCATCAAAAGGGAGGTTGTGTCCTCCAATAACCCATCTATGGATGGAAAGAGGGTCGGGGGGGCATGGTCCACATGCCATTTAAGGTTGAACTCTTGTGAACTATGTGCTGGGGGTGCCAACAATTGTCCTTTTGAGATGTGTACTGGGGAGGCCGTTACACCCCCTAGGCTCGGTCTAGAGAACATCAACTCGTGAAGAAGAGTCTGAATGTTCTTGAGATTTTATTCGTACATCATCGTTTAGGATGTCTGATACGCCAAAAATGGTATACGCAATTAACCGCAAGTGTACGTGTCGTGTCAAGTAATAAATAGTAAGTAAGGATCGTTCCCTCGAGGAGATGGTGAATTCAGTGCTTGCAATTACTAGTTGTGCATTTTCTTTAAATTCAAGAAGAATAAAATAGTGATTTGTTCAATACTACGATTATGAATGACAACGACTACGAATTAAAATAGACTACGAATCGCTAAAAGAAAGTACTTGGTTGTCGAAGAAGTAATCTTGTATTATGATTTCCTAAGTCTCGTGTGATGAATCTTGTGAAAATGGTTTTGTGATAGTGAGTGGTGACACGTGTTGCAACGATTTTAAATTAGAAGATCTGTACCTCTCGATATCGGAAATCTCTAGCCTCTATTTCCCCCTCGGGAGAGACAAGTACCGCATAAAGTTCAAAAACCAAAGTTGTTAATATCAAGGGGAAATCTCTTTCTCCCTTCAAATACTATACCAGATCTATAACACACTTACGCAACTCCTCTCTCGAATTATGAAGCGTAGTAAAATGACGAAACCTTGGCCAAAAGTTTCAAAGTAAAGATTATATATTCGGTAAAGACATACACCAAACATTCACAAAGAAAAATTTAAGTTTCCATCAACACAAAAGATCAAGTACTTTCACAATACAAGATTAGAAATATTTAGTTCATGGCAGCGGAGAAATCACGCATAACGGTTGGAGAGATCTTACAAATCATGTTGAAATTACAGATTAAACGACATAGGATTCCTTCGCCGGAGTCGCTCCCTCGCTCAGCCCGGAAAATCTCATCTATTTCTCTAGCCGCCCCCTTCGAGAATGAGGAAGAAGAAGACTTCCTCCGCTAGCAAGAATGAAAAATTCAGCATTTCCCAAAACCTAAATGTCCCTCCTTAAAAATCCAAAAATTTTCTCACTCCTCTCTCCTCTTCAACTCCAGAATATTCTCCCTCCAAAAACGTGCATCTCTTGCTCAAAAGGTGCCTCCTTCCGGATCTGAAAACGGTGCCAAATTTGAATTTTAAAATCTGAATTTCGTCTAGAAAGGGTTGCAACCTATTTCAGGATTCTGTAACTTTTTCTTCAGGGCAGCATATTTGACCAAATTCTTCTTCCAAGTCATTCTCCTTCGCTTCTCTTGCACCAACA
The DNA here is from genome assembly GCA_039583875.1 of Platanthera guangdongensis. Taxonomy (NCBI): domain Eukaryota; kingdom Viridiplantae; phylum Streptophyta; class Magnoliopsida; order Asparagales; family Orchidaceae; genus Platanthera; species Platanthera guangdongensis. Next base: position 138,241,169 of record CM077154.1, on the reverse strand, counting down.
CCTAGGAAAAATACCACTTTAGACATAAATAAAATAAATGTGAATTTACTTGTATTTAAACTTCAACTAAATGATTTTTCTCCCGGATCGACGAGCAAAAGGTCCGAAACTTAGGCTAAATAACTTCGTTTTGAGAAGTTATTAATGTCACACTTAGCAATTCTATAGTAATGACGTCACTAAGAGAGGAGTTTATTAGAGAAACTCTGACGATCTCTCAAGATTCTGGAAGAGACTTCAGCAATCACAATGCGTTGACCTCATCCTCGAAGGTTGCCTTCATAACAATGAGGCGGTTAATGGTACCCTATAACTCGTTCACATGATCCAGAATCCTTCTTTGTATCTAAACACCCCTATCTTCTCCAGTAGATATAATTTATTAATGCTAATACTCTTGGCATACAACGTCTCTAGAGTTTTTCAAGGTTCTTCACATCAACGATGCTCGGAACGTCAATATAGACATTCAGCTCTACAAATTATTTGATGAATCCACATGGCTTCTGGTGCTCCACCTTCAACTTATTTGGATATGTGTGTTCAGGCATCTCCTCAAAGATAGGAGCATACCAGCCTTTGACGTAGATAAGTTCTTTCATCAGTAAGTGCCACTAGTGGTAGTTCACGTCATTCAATTTCACCATTTACTTGGAGACTGGACCTAAAGTAGACTCTATTGTACTTTGTCACTAATCAGACCGACCTCAGTTCTCTGAGCTGACTATTTTAAAGAAGGTAATCAAAGTGGATAAGGGGCCAACCAATAGTCGTCACCTACCGCAGCTGATCACCAACCTAAAACATTCGATTGACTCATTTTAAATCTCAAACAGGTTTGCTCGACAACTGTTCTAATAATAACCTACCTCTGATCCACTTGTTGGGCTAGATAGTATGCAAGACCCACAAGATCACGTGGATATTATTTCGAGCAAGTATCTACAAGCCCGCTTAATGGTATGTTGATATACAACCAAAATACAGTACAAAATAATAAGAGTAGAAGTGACACAAATTTAACATGGAAACCCAATAGAGCGAAAACCACGAGATGATTGGAGTCTAACCCGAAAAGTCGTCACTATAAGTGAGAAACAAATAGGCAATTACATGGTTCTCTCCTTGCTCCACACAAGATATTCACTAACTTTACACCGCACAATATTATGCAATTATGAGTAGCAAAAAAATTGCAAGTTTTAAATAGTGGTGAATAAGACGGATTACACAAATTATCTCCAAAATGCCTCTTTGAATTCTTGCCCCAAATTGCTCTAGATTCAATCTGTATAAGTAAAGTATTTCTTGTCAACATCGCAGAACGTCATCTGAAAGCTCTCTCAAACTCAAGCTAAGACGATTGCCACAAATGCCTCTCTAAAAAACTTCAAATACTTGAGATTGGAGAGCAGTGAATACCTTACTCATCCTCTTTCATGTCCATTTATAAGGCCAAAACCAAGAATGTAGAGGTGGTAGATGACACGTGGATGAAGCTTCTCTCGGTCAAAAACATATGTCAAATAGCATGAAGATTCATTTAACCACTTTCCTAGAAGCTTCATTCAAGAGTACATGTTGGTTTAAAGTTCAAAAACGTCTACTCATTTTCACACTCATCATAAAACATAGGCTTGAAAAACATGGTCAAAATTGGTTAGTCTCTCTCCACACTTAAGAGAAAATATCTCATCAATAAACTGTGTAGTAATATGGATCTTTGTACCAATACATGACTATACTTTGAAGTTATTTTTCAGATATGAAGAGGGGTTTCAAAACAAGCAGAATACACATTTAGTGCACTAGATGTATTGTGTCTTCATTTTGCGAACTAGCAGTGCCTATTATATCTAAGTTGTAAGGCGAAACCAAGAAAAATTGTCGATTGCAGAATTTCACATATATTTGATCTGCCAAGGCTACCCTAGAATGGCTCACTATCTTATACTCTTAAAATATGTTTTTGTCCAAACAATTCTTCATTTCTCTTAGGCGGAAAGAAAATTACCTCTACAGTCAATGAAGTCACAACAATCTTAGATTTACTGAATCACGGTGAAGAAGTTGTTTTTAGAAATGTTGTGGGTCAAGTCGATGTTCTGATAGATCGGTCTAAATCGAATCGTCTTATCTCAGGAGCGGTGTAACACCCCGAAGTCAATCGGGTCATTCCGGCCGGACCCACCGGTATATGTCCTGTGACAGGTGGGGGCATTACAAGCGGTCGAGCGCATAAATAGTCAGAAAAGAATGAGACAGCTGACAAGGATATTTTATAACACGAAAAACCCCAAAAGGGGTAAAAATAACGTGACTGGAAATATGTTGAGCAAACTTCCACTATCTTGGTGTTGTTATATAACAACCTCCCCTGCTTCCAGTTCAAAATGACGATCACTAACACCCATAGCATCCAGCTCAAACAGGTTTTGCCTCAATAAGTCTGAATACTGTACACCCCAACCCATCTCCATGCCCTCTAGCAGGTTGTTGGAGGTCACGGTCTCCCTTTGACAAGGGAAACTCAAGTTAAGCAGACAATACGAGAACTTCCCAGGAGGTCACTCATCCCGAGACTACATCCCAAGCACACTTAACTATGGAGTACATCTCAATTGATGATGAGAAGCAAAAGTACTCCACAATTAAGTGTGCTCGTGCTGGAGTAGTTTCAAGATGGGTGAACTCCTAGGAAGTCTCTATGATATCTGCTTAACTTGTGTTTCCCTCATCAAAGGGAGGTTGTGACCTCCAACAACCCGCTAGAGGGCATGAAGATGGGTTGAGGTGTACAGTTTGACGAACTGTTGAGGCTGAACCCATTCGAGCAAGATGTTGGGGGTGTCGATGGTCATATTTTAGAGCTGTAGGCTGGGGAGGCTGTTACAAAAAGATGCACTTTTTTATAACGGCCTCCCCAACACACAAATCGCAAGGACGATCGCCAACACCCCCATCATCTAGCTCGAAAGAGTTCAGCCTCAACAAATCTATAGATCATACACCTCAACCCCTCTCCATGCCCTCTGATGGGTTGTTGGAAGCCACAATCTTCCTTTGATGAGGGAAACTCAAGTTAAGCAGACAGCACATGTGGCATCCCAGAAGGTTACCCATCTCGAAATTATTCTAACCCATAGCATGATTAACTATGAAGTACTCAAAATATTGATGGTTAAAAGTTGTAACGGCCTCCCCACAGCTTGCAATTGTTGGCACCCCCATCATCCAGCTCGAAAAGGTTCAGCATCAACAAGTCCAAACAATACACCCTAACCCTCTACATCCATAGGTGGGTTGTTAGAGGCTACAACCTATCTTTTGATTAGAAAACTTAAGTTAAGCGGGCAGCACGATGACTTCCCAGAAGGTTACCCATCCCAAGACTACTTTAGCCCGAGCACACTTAACTACAAAGTTTTTCCACGCCTCATCACCAATTGAGTTGCAACTTTATAGTTAAGCGTGCTCAGTCTGGAGTAGTCTTAGGATGGGTGACCTCTTGGGAAGTCACCGTGTTGTCTTCTTAACTAGAGGTTCCTTATCAAAAGGTAGGCTGCAACATCTAACAATCCGCCTATAGATAGAGACGGGTTGAGGTGCAAAGTCTGCATACCTATTGAGGTTGAACCCCCTTCGAGCTGAATGTTGGGGGGTGTCGACAATCGTCCTTGTGAGCTATGTGTTGGGAGGTCGTTACATGTTACAGGGCTTTGTAGGGAATGTGGTGGTGACATGTTGTCTTTCGTTATAGTTGTTGAGTGTGAAGGAGAAAAGGCTCCGAGGGTGACAGGTCACTGCTCGCAGAGCTAAGTATTCATTGAGTTATAGTTGGGAGCACTGTGCTCTGGGACCTTCGGCTGTTGTTCGAGGTCGGAGGAGTGTGATAGCTAGGAACAATCTGGTAACTACGACTAGTCTCCTATTGCGCACGAAAGAGTCTGGAGAGACGTTCTTATCCATTGTAGGGAGATGGAATGGGTGCAAAGTGCATTGTGTGTTGGGTGAAATGTGCATAAGGTGAAATGCGCGTCGAGCAAAATGTGCAGGGAGTGGAATGTGCGCGGGGAGCAATGTGAAAGTAAAAATTCCCAAGGGACCCCTGAAGGCTATTGGGAGATCTTTGAAGGATTGCCGAAGATCTTTGAGGGTTCCTTCGAGCACGTAGGGAAGTCTTTAAAGGATTCTTCTAAAGCTCTGTCATGCTTAGGAGGCAAGGTGGGAGGAGATTAAGATGAAGATGGAATTGAATTGTTTACCTAGAAATTGGTAATCCCCTCCAAGGTGACTGGTTCAGGTGTCCGACGATCAGACCTTCTTGTCGCGTGTTTAAAAGTCTTACCGCACAGTTACAAGTGTAGGTCGTGCGGTAGGTGTGTCATGTTGTTAGAAAAGCAGGCCGCGTAGTTAAAAGTGCTAGCCACGCATTTAGAAGTGAGCTACCCTCAGTGTGACCCCGGTTAGGCCTTTTCTACCTGCGGTAACCGCGATAGATCTTTAGCTTATCGTTGTGTCCTTCTTGGTCAAGTCGCGGCTAGATTTCTCTAACCGCCCAGCCGCGGTCAGCTTCCTCTAACCGCCCCGCTGCCTTGTTGCCCGTGCAAATTTCGGGAGTATTCCCTCCCCGGGCCTATAAATAAGAGTCCAAACCCCCTCATTTGGGGGAGAGCTTAGGGGAAAAAGTCGCGAGGCAAACTTGCGGTAACACTTTTTGTGATCGCGCAACCTAGGTGACCCGAGTGACCTCTCCTCTCTAACCACGCAACCTCCTTTGGGCGACCTGAGCGGTCTCCTCTTTCTAGCCGCAAACCACTCCTTTTTTAGCCGCAAACCTCTCCTCCTCTTTCTAGTTGCAAAACTCCCCCTATTCTTCCAGCTTGAGTAGCAGGGATTTGGGACATTTTATGCTCAAACAGGAATGAAAGGAGGCCTAATGCCCTTTTTATAGTTTTTGTGGATAACATTTCTGAAAACAAGGGACGATTATGATAGTTATGGGTTATCCACATATGATAACAAATTTATATGTTATATGCACACTCGTTATCTTATTTTTTATAACGATTATTTCTAGGAAATTTTTACGTGCATACTCATTATGAGATTCAGTTATGTGCATCCTCATAATAGATAGTTATGTCAATGTTGTTACGCGGCGGTTTAATGACGACGGTTATGCAACGATCGAGGGATCGACTAGCGGCGACCAAAAGGTTGACCTGTGACGGGGAGGGGGGGTCGGGTCGACCGACCAGAGCCAGCCGGTGGATGGCCAGTCGGGCAGCTGGCAATGTGCCCCATGAGGGGAGGTTTAGTTGGTGCATGATCTGCAGACCTGTTTGTTGAAGCCAAAAATGACCTCAACGAGAGTTCAAAACAGGGGTGCAGCCAACACCTACTTCTCTCAAGCCTCAACCCTCGACTAGACGCGAAGGACGTAAGACTGACCCAAAGCCTCAGTAGGGAGGTCCCACCTCACACCCGAAAGATCTCTGAGAGCTTCCCCTCCAAAGCCAAAAGCTGGGCTAGGAGCTCCTCAGAAAGCACTGGAAGTTGGAAGATTATGAAAGCTTCCTTTCCAAAGATCCCTGATGGGTCTATTTATAGCCTTTGCTGACCTGAGATTACTAAAATGTCCTTGGTTGATCTGCCAATAGCCAAATCCCGCGGTTTATCCTGAGGGTATAGGGGTAATTTCGCCTGAGGGCCATTAGGTCATTTTACCCAAGGCGCTGGGCCCCACTCGGCGAGAGCTCTGAGTCGAGAGCCTTCTGTCCAGAGCTCGGCGCAAGCATTCTCGCCTGCTTATAGGTGAGAGCTCCTTTGAGATTGGAGCTTGGCGCAAGCGCAAGCGTTCCCGTGTTGGCTGCGTTCGACGATCTTGGCCTGTTGATTTCCGTTCGACGATTTGGCTGCGCCCGACGATCTGGGTTCGACGATCGTCGCGCGCAGGGCGCTTTGTAGGCGAGGGATCTTGGCTCTAGCGCAAGCGTTCCCGCCTACTTGGGCGAGATCTTGTTTAGGGCGAGAACTCCTCTGGCTAGCCTAATTGTGACTGTTGGTGCCTCCTGGTCTGACTCAGCGAATATTGGGTTGTACACAATCCCCGCTCTTTTTGAGCTATCCCTGCGCTCGAAAAGACACGTCCAACCCATAAATATTCGTTGAATACGTGTCAACATCAGGGAATCTTTTGGTGGGCCGTACGGTGGCTATAAATATATGTGCTGATAGACGACCATAATTCTGTCCTCGAATCGTCATTCTTCGCCTGTGTTCTCGCCTCCTCACGCGATGCCTTCCAAGCGCGCCGACAAACCGCTTCCGCAGGATCTCCAAGACCGCATCGATGCGGCACAGGCGCGAGCCAAGGCTAACAGCGCCTTGGTTGCCCACTGGTTGACGAGAAAGTCGTCAGCCGCTGAGCCTTCTCAGCCCAAGAAGAAAAAGAAGAAGGCGAAGGCGGTCCAGCGAGACCTGCCTCATGAGAACAGGAGTCCGCCTACCCCGACCCCAAGCCGCGCGGACGATCCCTCTCCGCAGAAGGTATGTCTGATTCGCTAATCATTGAAACCACTAGTTGCTTTGTAGCTGACGCGATACTTCTCGCAGGAAACGGTTCCCGACGTCGTCAGATCTCCGCGGGAACCCTTAGACCCATCATCTCGCCCCCTTGAGGACCAACCGCGGGTCTTGGAGTTGGCTCCTCCGCCTGACCCGAGAACTGCAGGTAACTTTTCCATTCTCGCTCTTAACTCACATCTCAGAACGCTGAATTGTCTTCCCGTAGCGCCAGCTCCCGCCCAGCCTGGTCTCGCTACCCAGGAGAACAAAGTGAGGGCCGCAAATCAGCCTGTCCTCGCGGTTGATTCCTCCCTGACGGTGGAAGGAATGACCGCTGAATCTTCCACATCTCCCCAGGATGCCAGCCATCCCGCGGGAGTGGCTAACTCCCCCTGCTTCCGGCCATGTCGGGATCACCACTCGCACAATCTTCCCCCCGGGAAAAGGGAAGCCGATCCACCTACTCTTTGGAACTGAGGGGGGGCTGGGCCTTCTCGCCTGCCGTCGGCCGGTAGTTCTCGCCATACTGCAGGTATGCGGTATGTCCATAACGGTTGTCGCTTAGCTCTCACCATAACCGTGGAAATCTTTTGTCAGGGGATCCGGGCTCGCGGTCGGGAGCTGACGGAGAGGATGAAGAAGATGAAGAAGACGAAGACGGAGAGGGGGAGGACGACGAGAGCTCCCCCTTCCCTTCATCTAATGAGATGGAGGAGATCTTGACCAGTGCCGGGAGCGCTAGAAGACGGGGGAAGAAGGTTGCCACCGTCCTGTCAAAGCTTATCCGGCGGGAGCGCGCCCACGACTCTGCGGCGAGAGAGTTCTGCCAGTCAGTGGAGAAGAGGCTGGAGGCTCTGGAGCGGGATTACTTCATTGGCGAGACGGATCGGTCAGGCGTGCCTACCACTGGGTCCTCTCCCGAAAGGTGCATCGCACAGATCCGAGACCTGTCTCGCCGAATCAACCTAGGATGCACCGTCTTATCGTCCTACTTCCACCCCGCAAGTGCCACCGAGGACCAGGCTGCGGGAGCAAGGACGATGGCGGTGGGAACCTTATTGATTCGCGAGCCTTCCCCTTTCTTTCCCCTGGCCTTCTCCTTCTCTGATGTACCCTGTTAATTTCGTGTGTAACTGATAATTTTGCTATTATTGTGGTTTTCTATTCAGCTTTCGCTTGACGAGAGTAATAATCGTTTCTGTTATTATTATTGCTTCCTGTTTAGTTCTCGCTTGGCGAGAGTAACCCGGCCTCCCGTTTATTTTTATTTTGTATTTAGCTCTCGCGCTAATCACCTGTCAGTCAGTCACTGTCAGACTCTGGCGGGAAAACGAAGCGCCGCCGACTTATGACGTGACGGCTGTACCCCCGCCGTCTTTTTGAAAACAGTCATGATGATCACAGCTTCCTATAAATAGAGGGTCCACCTACTACATTTATTTCTTCGATCTGAATCCTCTCTTTTCTCTTATCGCTTTCGCGGTTTGTCAAAAGCTCTCGCTTGCTTTCGCCTTATCCTCCCGTTCTCGCACGGTTCTCGCTCTCGCATCCCTCTTAAAGACCTCGCCTACAAGTTCTCCAACACGATGCCGGGCGGAAGCGTGGGACGTTCGAATTGCGCGGAAGCCTTCCAGAAGCACCTGTTTCCTTCCTGCACCCTGACCATGGACGAGTTCCAACTGACCCAAACTCGCTATGTTCCAGCCGGCTTCACCGCGCGGAACCCCGGCAACCACGATAAGGTAAACAACGTGCGGGAGGCGGAGCTCGCCATCCCCCTTGAGCACTTTGAGGCGGGCTTCCACCTCCCGCTGTGGCCCGAGATGCGCCAGGCCCTCCGGTACTACGGAGTGGTTCCCGCGCAACTGAATCCAAACTCGGTCGCGATTCTGGTGGCCTTTATTTGTTATATGCGGACCGAGAGGATCGAGTTCAGCCTTCCAATCTTCCGGAAGCTGTTCACCTTCCGCGCCAAGGGAGGGGTGGTCTTCTTTTCAGGGCAGCAGCTCAAGACCATCGGTCTCGCCAACATGCACCACTACTGGGGCGAGAGGTTCATCTTTGTTTCCGGCGATTTCGGGAACGTGCCTCTCGCGCCCATTCAATATGAGGACGCCGCTTATAAGCCCCCCTCCTTCGGCTCGCGCGAGAGCGCCCTCCTTGAGTTCTTCAGAACCAAGGACTTTGACGTCCAATTCCTCCGGCGGGACGTCGATTCACTCCTCCCCGTGCCTCCGGGCGAAGGTAAGGTCTCGCCTTTATCCCGCTATTCCCTTCCTTTTTAATGGTTAGAACTAAGTGTCGTTGCTTTCGCAGGAGAGTGCGAGATCCCCTTACACCAACCCTTCAACGAGGCTTGCCCTACCGAGAGCCAATCTGTGAAAGACCAGCTGGCTCTCTCGAAGGCCGCAGCTCAAGCTTGCCAGAACGAGCCGGCCTCGCTTCCTTCGACTAGCGCCGGGAAGCGAAAGCCCGGCGCCTCTCTGCCCCCACCGATCAAGAGGCCCAAGATAACTGACGCTGAGAAGGGTAAAGCCGTTGTGGTGTCGCCCTCCCAACCTCTCGCTGCAGGCCGCTCTTTTGAAGAGATCTTGCAGGTCGTCAGCGAGATCGCGGCTACCAGGGGTGGCGCTGAGGCCCCTGCCGAGAACCCCCCGGCCCCTGGTGGAGCAGATGGCGAGGGAGCCGCTACCGAGACCTCCGACCAGTCTCCGCCTGGAGAGGTGCCGCGGGGCCACCGCAATTTTGGTCTCGGTATGAAGTGCCTGGACGCGGAAAATAAGCCGCTGCTTCAGTGGGACCCTGACATCAACAGGGTCTCAATCTCGTCTCTTCTGCATAGCTGGGCGGAGCGAGATAAGGTCACCGGCGAGTCCTTTGCCTTGGGCTACTGCCTCTACAGCCAGGAGAACGCCAGCGTCTATGACAGGATGACCACCAGGCTCCTGGCTTATGACTCCACCCGGGCTCTGATGCGCGGGCTGGAGCTTGCGCATATGTGTGCTCGCCGGAGCATCACCATCGACCGCAACTTCCAGGATATGTTCAAGGCCAGGGAGGGCGCGGTGGCTGAGGCGGCTGCCTTGAAGAAGGAGCTAGAAGATGCCAAGCAACATCTGTCTTCGCGCCGGGCAGAAGAGGTAAGCGAGACCTTTCTCGGCACTCGCTCTCGCCACTATAGATTTCAACTTCATTCTTTTCCTCTCATGCTAACCTCTCGCTATACAGGATTCCGCTCAAGCCGCGGCGCTTCGCGCGGAGCTGGCCCAGGCGCAATATGAGTGCGTCCTGTTGAGGGACCAGATCCTGCGCATGGAGGCGAGTGCGCCCCCTCCACTGGACGAGAGGTTGAAGAGTCGCTATTACTCCGTCTACGATATCGACAAGCTCCTCCAGGCCAACGCGCAAGCTACCATCAAGCTGACCTTGGAGACGCTGCGAGATGTCGGATGCCTGGACGGGAGGGGCAAGATCATTACCGCTCAACAGCTCATCCCCTGGCTTTTAGAGCCTGTCCCGAAGCCCCCGAGCGCGCCTGATACCCCGCCCTCGGATGTCCCGAAATCCCCTCCCGCGGGTGGCGAGACATCCGGGGAGAGCTCAGGCGAGAGTTCTAGCGGGAGTTCAAGCGGGAGCTCTGAGGGGTACAGTTTGTCTCCCTGAGGGGAACCCCTTTTTCTTTTCCTTTTATTGTACTGAGCGAGCACGATCTAGGTCTGTAACTAAATAAAATACATTGTAAATGTTACACCGTAAATGTTTTGTATTGTATTGTCCTTTTATTACAAATATGCTTGATACAATTGTTCTGGCCGAGTGCTTCTTAAGCACGCTTCCGCCGAGGCCCTTGGCCTCCCTAGGGTAGTCTCCCTTAGTGATGGATAGGCGGGAACCTGCCGAAAGAGCCCGGGGCTTAGACGTTTCGCTTCCGCACTCTGTCGAATACCGTCTGCCGGGAACATGGCTCGTGGGCCCTTCGAGACGAGGTCATCCCCCTTTAGCTTGCGCGAACCGTTCAAAGCTGTCGCATAACGCTTCCCTCTGTATGTCCAAGAATATTATTAGGAGCCTTCCCGCCGAGAACCTCCTTCAGCGAGATTTCCTTGGTGGGGATCTCCCCGCCGAGATCTATTCTGGCTGAGACCTCTCCTATCTTTACCTCTTTCCATTTCGTGTTCCGGGTGAGTTTCCTGCCTTGCTCAAACCAAACATATCCCCTACAGGCGAGCCTTTGGACCTGCCAGCTACATGAGAGCCTGCGCAGTGGGTATACTTGGGGCCGAGCCGAGCTCGGGGTGCCGATGAAGTTCTCAGACCAATCCTATTCCCCACAGGCGAGCCTTCGGACCTGCCAGCTAGATGAGCCTGCGCAGCGGGTCTACCTGGGGCCGAGCCGAGCTCGGGGTGCCGATGAAGTTTCCACAAACCAAACCTATCTCCCACAGGCGAGCCTTTGAACCTGCCAGCTAGATGAGAGCCTGCGCAGCGGGTCTACCTGGGGCTGAGCCGAGCTCGGAGTGCCGATGAAGTTTCCTCAAACCAAACATATCCCCCACAGGCGAGCCTTCGGACTTGCCAGCTAGATGAGAGCCTGCGCAGCGGGTTTACCTGGGGTCGAGCCGAGCTCGGGGTGCCGATGAAGTTTCCAAACCAAACCTATCCCCCACAGGCGAGCATTCGGACCTGCCAGCTAGATGAAAGCCTGCGCAGCGGGTCTACCTGGGGTCGAGCCGAGCTCGGGGTGTCGATGAAGTTTCCTCAAAACAAACTTATCCCCCACAGGCGAGCCTTCGGACCTGCCAGCTAGATGAGAGCATGTGCAGCGGGTCTACCTGGGGCCGAGCCGAGCTCGGGGTGCCGATGAAGTTTCCACAAACTAAACCTATCCCCCACAGGCGAGCCTTCGGACCTGCCAGCTAGATGAGAGCCTGCGCAGCGGGTCTACCTGGGGCCGAGCCGAGCTCGGGGTGCCGATGAAGTTTCCTCAAACTAAACCTATTCCCCACAGGCGAGCCTTCGGACCTATCAGCTACATGAGAGCCTGCGCAGCGGGTCTACCTGGGGCCGAGCCGAGCTCGGGGTGCCGATGAAGTTCTCAGACCAAACCTATCCCCCACAGGCGAGCCTTCGGACCTGCCAGCTAGATGGGAGCCTGCGCAGCGGGTCTGCCTGGGGTCGAGCAGAGCTCGGGGTGCCGATGAAGTTTCCAAACCAAACCTATCCCCCGCAGGCGAGCCTTCGGACCTGCCAGCTAGATGAGAGCCTGCGGAGCGGGTCTTCATGGGGCCGAGCCGATCTTGGGGTGCCGATGAAGTTTCCTCAAACCAAACCTATCCCCCACAGGCGAGCCTTCAGACCTGGCAGCTAGATGAGAGTCTGCGCAACGGGTCTGCCTAGGGCCGAGCCGAGCTTGGGGTGCCGATGAAGTTTCCTCAAACCAAACCTATCCCCCGCAGGCGAGCCTTCGGACCTGCCAGCTAGATGAGAGCCTGCACAGCGGGTCTACCTGGAGCCGAGCCGAGCTCGGGGTACCGATGATGTTTCCACAAACCAAACCTATCCCCCACAGTTGAGCCTTCGGACCTGCCAGCTAGATGAGAGCCTGCGCAGCGGGTCTACATGGGGCCGAGCCGAGCTCGGGGTGCCGATGAAGTTTCGTCAAACCAAACCTATCCCCCACAGGCGAGCCTTCGGACCTGCCAGCTAGATGAGAGCATGCGTAGCGGGTCTACCTGGGGACGAGCCGAGCTCGGGGTGCCGATGAAGTTTCCTCAAACCAAACCTATCCCCCACAGGCGAGCCTTCAGACCTACCATCTAGATGAGAGCATGCGCAGCGGGTCTACCTGGGGCCGAGCCGAGCACAGCGTGCCGATGAAGTTTCCTCAAACCAAACCTATCCCCCACAGGCGAGCCTTCAGACCTGCCAGCTAGATGAGAGCCTGCGCAGCGGGTCTACCTGGGGCCGAGCCGAGCTCGGGGTGCCGATGAAGTTTCCTCAAACCAAACCTATCCCCCACAGGCGAGCCTTTGGACCTGCCAGCTAGATGAGAGCCTACGCAGCAGATCTACCTGGGGCCGAGCCGAGCTCGGGGTGCTGATGAATTTCTCAGACCAAACCTATCCCCCACAGGAGAGCCTTCAGACCTGCTAGCTAGATGAGAGCCTGCGCAGCGGGTCTACCTGGGGCCGAGCAGAGCTCGGGGTATTACAAAACATATAATTACGTCATATTATAAAAAATTTCACAATAGTCCAGAGAAAATCAAGTCAACTGATGCAGTATAATAAGTTTAATTTCGAGATACATAATTACATCCTTCCCATTTCATGGGTAAAAGCGTTTCAGGTCATCACCGCTCCAGGTGTGGCTTAAGGCTCTCCCCTCCACATCCTGGAGGTAGTAACCTCCTGTTCCAAGGGCTTCCTTCACTATCTACGGTCCTTACCAGTTCGGGTTGAGCTTGCCCACAGGAGTCGACCTTCCTGCCGCGTCAACCTTTCTCAGTACCAGATCTCCTTCGGTAAACTGCTTGACCCTGACATGCTTATCAAAATACTTGGTCATCCGCCGCCTGATCTCTTCTTGCCTGATAGCTGCCACGTCCCGCAGTTCTTCCACCATATCTAGCGAGAGGCGTTGCCCCTCTTCATTCTCCAACCTCCAAGCCTCATCTCCTTCGCCCGCGGCTGTGACCCATGGGGACTGAACCTCGAACTCCACTGGTAGGACTGCCTCACACCCATGAGAAAGCTTGAAGGGGGTCTCACCGGTGGCCGTGTTCGGGGTCGTTCGCAAGGCCCATAGGACCGAGGGGAGCTGCTCCACCCAATTTCCCTTTAAGTTCTCCACCTTCTTTTTGAGCAGGTTTACAATGATTTTGTTTGCCGCTTCCACCTGGTCGTTGCTCCGGGGGTGGTGGACAGAGGCAAATCTGACGTCTACCTTCAATTGGGCGCGGAAGCTGATGAATTCTTCACGGGCAAACTAGGGGGCCGTTATCTGTCACTATTGCTTGAGGCAGCCTGTGTCTGCATATGATCTCCCCCCAGATGAAGTTCCTTATGACTTGTGAGGTGACCTTGACTAAGGCCTTATCCTCCAGCCACTTTGAGAAATAATCGACCATGACCAAGAGGAACCTCCTCTGTCCACTGGCCGGAGGGAAATGACCAACTAAATCCATCCCCCAGATGGCGAACGACCATGGTGTCGTGATGCTTTGGAGTCTTTGAGTCGCAAAGAGCTGAAGGGGAGCCTAGAGCTGACACTTTTGACATCTCTTTGCAAACTCCGCTGTATCCTTCCTTAGGGTGGGCCAAAAGTATCCTTGCCTGACCACCCTTGCCTCCAACATCCTCCCTCTAGAATGACTGCCGCACTCGCCCGAGTGTACCTCTCCCAAGATCCTTGGGATCTCTTCTTCGGTCACACATCTAGCTAGGAGCCCTGACAACATCTTACGATGCAGGCCCCCTTCTATCATCATGTAGTGAGATGCCTTGCGCCTGAAGCTTTTCCCGTCCTTGATCCCCTCAGGAAGTTCACTGGTGGTTAGGAAGGTCACCAATGGGTCCATCCACGAGGGTCGCTTGTTGAAGCCAAATTTGACCTCAACTGAAGTTCGAAGAAAAAGGGGTGCAGCCGAAACCTACTTCTCTCAAGTCTCACCCCTTGACTGGATTCTAAGGACCTAAGACTGACCCAAAAGCCTCAGCAGGGAGGTCCCACCTCACACCCGGAAGATCTCTGAGAGCTTCCCCTCCAAAGCCAAAGCTGGGCTAGGAGCTCCTCAGAAAGCGCTAGAATTCCGGAGACAATGATCGCCGCCTTTCTAAGGAGCCCTTATGGGTCTATTTATAGCATTTTGCTGTCCTGAATTTACTGAAAAGCCCTTAGTTGGTCTGCCAATAGCCAAATCCCGCTGTTTTCCTGAGGGTACTGAAGTAACTTCTCCTGAGGGCAATTAGGACATTCTTCCAAAGGCCCTGGGCCCCACTCGGCGGGAGCTGGTGCCGAGACCTTTCGGCCCAGGGCATGGCGCGAACGTTCTCGCCTGGCTTAGGCGAGAACTCTTTGAGATAGGAGCTTGGTTTGGGCGAGAGTGCTTCCGCGCGGCTCGCGCTTGGCGTTCTCGGCCCACGATTTCTCCCTTATAACATTCGGCGAGAGCGCTTCCGCCTTCTGTGGGCGAGATCCTCCTTAGGGCGGGACCACTTCGGCTAACCCTCCTGTGACCATTGTGCCTCTTGGTCTGGCTCAGCGAATATGGGGTTGTACACAATCCCCGCTCTTTTCGAGCTAGCAACGCGCTCGAAAAGACATGTCCAACCCCAAAAATATTCGCTGAGCACGTGTCAACATCAGAGAATCTTTCGGTGGGTCCGTACGGTGTCTATAAATATGAGTGCCGATAGACGGTCATGACACTTTCCTCGAGCCGTCGTTCTCCTTCTGAGCTCTCGCCCTCTCTCGCGCTATGCCTTCCAAGCGTGCCGACAAACCGCTTCCGCAGGATCTACAAGACCGCATTAACGCGGCGCAGGCGCGAGCTAGGGCTAACAGTGCCCTGGTCGCTCCATGGCTATCGAGACAACCGTCGGTCGCTGAGCCTTCTCTGCCGAAGAAGAAGAAGAAGAAGAAGGCGAAGGTGGTCCAGCGGGACCTATCCCGCGAGAACAGGAGCACGCCCACCCCGACCCCCAGTTGCGCGGACGGTTCCTCGCCGCGGAAGGTAAGCTTGATATACCCATCAGTCAACCAGCTGCTCAATTATTTTAACTTGATACCTCTCACAGGAGACGGTTCCCGATGCTGCCGCGTCCCCGCGAGAACGTTCGAATCCGCCCTCTAGCCATCACGACAATCAACCACAGGTTCCTGAGGCTCCTCCTCCGCCAGACCCGAACACCGCCGGTAAAGGTTCCCTTCTTGGCTTCGCCTGGTATTTTCCAAATGCTGACTTGATTTCTCGCAGCGTTGGTTTCTGTACCTTCGGATCTCGCCACCCAGGATGGTGGGGCGAGAACTATGGATCAGCCTGCCCGTGTGGTTGACTCCTCCCTATCGGCGAGAGGAAAAAGTGCCGAGATCCCCGTGCCGCCGCTAGACGTTAGTCCTTCAGCGGCTGAGGAGACCCGCTCCCCCGCTCTCGATCAGGCCGGGATCACCCTCCGCAAAGTTTACCCCCCCCGGCAAAGGAAAGCCAATCCACCTCCTCTTTGGAGCTGAGGGGGGGGCTGGGCCTTCTCGCCTGCCGTCGACCGGGGGGCCTCGTCACTCCGAAGGTATACGGCCGTTTTATCGCTGCTACCCTTTAGTTTCCGCTAAAATGGGGCTTCTTTCGATAGGGGACAAGGACTCGCGGCCTGGCGCTGAGGTAGAAGAAGAAGAAGAAGAAGAAGAAGAAGAAGAAGAAGAAAGAGAAGGAGAGGATGGCGAGAGCTCTCCCTTCCCTTCATCTGATGAGATGGAGGAGATCCTGACCAGTGCCGGGAGCGCAAAAAGACGAGGGAAGAAGGTTGCCGCCATTCTGTCGAAACTCATTCGGCGAGAACGGGCCCGCGACCTTGCGGCCCGAGAGTTCCGCCAGTCAGTGGAGAAGAGGCTGGAATCCTTGGAGCGAGACTTCCTTCTAGGCGAGATGGACCGGCCCGGAGGAGCTACCGCGGGATCTTCACCTGAGAGATGCATCGAGAGGATCCGGGATCTGTCTCGCCGGGTTGACCTGGGATGCAGCATTCTGTCATCCTACTTCAACCCGCAGGCGCCCCCCCGGACCAAGTTGCGGGACCGAGGCAAATGGCGCTGGGAACCGTACTGAAGCGCGAGACGTCCCCTCCTCTTCCTCTGGCCTTCCCTTCTCTAATGTACCCTTACTTTTTCGCTTGTAGTTGTGACTGTTGTTCCCGCTCTTTATTCGCTTATTGTATTATTATTATTTTTTATCGCGTTCCCGCTCCGCGAGAGCGATGGCTCTGTCTTTAATATTCTTGCATTCGTATGAGTTATCTTCCCAGCTCTTTGGGGTGGCGAGAGCCATCTTGCTTCCGCCTACTTTTCCTGCCGTCTGACACTTCGCAATGTTAGCGCCAGCTGTTTAATCGGTCGCTGTCAGATTCGGGCGGGAAAAACGAAGCGCCGTTGACCTAGGACGCGGCGGCTGTACCCTCGCCGCCTTTCTGAAAACTACCATCATTACCACGATTTTCTATAAATAGGAGGCTCACCTACCACATTCATTCCTCTGACTCTCGTCTCTCTCCTCTTTGCTGTTGCTCTCGCGGTCTTCGCGAAGCTCTCGCCCTTTTCGGTCTTCCACTTCCGTTCTCGCCCCATTCTCGCTTTCGCCTTTCCCCGTAGATCTCGCCTTCAATCCCTATCGCAATGCCGGGTGGTGGTGAAGGACGATCGAACTGTGCGGAAGCCTTCCAAAAGCACCTCTTCCCTTCCTGCACCCTTACTCTGGAGGAGTTCAATCTGACCAAGGCCCAGCACGTTCCCGCTGGCTTCGTCGCGCGGCCCCCGGGCAGTCATGACAAGGTCAACACTACCGGGGAGGGGGAGCTCGCCATCCCCATAGAACACTTCGAGGTGGGCTTCCGCCTTCCGCTGTGGCCTGAGATGCGACAGGCTCTCCGGTACTACGGGGTGGTTCCCGCGCAGCTGAATCCTAATTCAGTTGCCATTCTCGTGGCATTCATATGCTATATGCGCTCCGAGAGGATCGAGTTTAGCCTGCCGATCTTCCGCAAGCTGTTTACCTTCCGCGCGAAAGGAGGCGTGGTGTTCTTCTCCGGGCAGCTTCTGAAGACGATCGGTCTCGCCAACAAGCATCATCATTGGGGCGAGAAGTTCATCTACGTCTCCGGCGACTTCGGGAACGTACCCTTGCCCCCCATCCAATATGAAGATGCCGCCTACAAGCCTCCGTCCTTGGGCTCCCGCGAGAGTGCCCTCCTTGAGTTCTTCGGAACCAAGGACTTCGACGTCCACCACCTCCGGCGAGACGTCGATTCTCTTTCCCCTGTGCTTCCGGGAGAAGGTAGGGTCTCGCCTTCATTTGTCTTTTTCTTGCCTTTTCCGAGATTAGAACTTATCAATGTTGTTTTTTGCAGGAGAGCGCGAAATCCCTCTCCGCCAGCCTTTTGACGAGGCTCGCGCCGGAGGGAGTCAGCCTCCGAAGGACCCGCTGGCTCTTGCGAAAGCCGCCGCGCAAGCCTGCCGAAGGGAGCCGGGCCTCCCACCCTCGAGCGGTGTTGTGAAGCGAAAACCGGTTGCTTCCGCACCTCAGGCAATCAAGAGGCCCAAGACCATGGATACCGAGAAGGGCAAGGCTGCGGTTGTCCAGCCCGTCCAACCTCTCCCCCCCGGCCGCTCCTTCGAGGAGGTCTTGGAGGCAGCAAGCAGGGTTGAGGCCACCAGGGGCGGCTCGGGGACTCCCGCCGAGAACCCTCGGACCCCTGGCGCCGCCGAGAGCGAGGGTGTCGCCGCCGGGACCTCCGGCCAACCTCCGTCTGAAGAGGTGCCGCGGGGTCATCGTAACTATGGCCTCGGCGTGAGGTACCTGGACGCGGAGAACAAGCTGCTGCTGCAATGGGACCCTGACGCCAACAAGGTCACGGTCTCGTCCCTCTTGCCGAGCTGGGCAGAGCGAGACGAGGTCACCGGCGAAGCTTTCGCCTTAGGGTACGGCCTCTACAGCCGGGAGGATGCTAGCGTCTTCGACAGGACGTCGACCCGGATGTTGGCATATGACTCCACTCGCGCTTTAATGCGTGGGTTGGAGCTCACGCACATGTGCGCCCGGCGGAGCATTACGATAGACCGTAACTTTCAAGATATGTTGAAGGCCAGGGAGGATGCGGTGGCCCGGGCGGCCTCTCTGGCCAAGGAGCTGGCCGAGACCCAGCAACTACTATCCTCGCGCCAAGCGGAAGGGGTAAGCGAGACTTTTCATAATCAGTTGTTCTCGCAATCCTAACCTTTTTCTTATGCTAACCTCCCGCTGTTCAGGATTCCGCTCAAGCCGCGCTTCGTGAGGAGCTGTCTCAGGCCCGCTATGACAACGTCCTTCTGCGAGAACAGATCGCGCGCCTCGAGGCGAGTGCACCCCCTCCGCTGGACGAGAGATTGAAGAGCCAGTATTACTCGGCTTATGACATCGACAAGCTCCTTCAGGGGAACGCGCAAGCCACCGTAAGGCTGACGCTGGAGACGCTGCGCGACATCAACTGTTGGGACGAAAAGGGCAAAGACATTACCGCTCCACAACTTGTCCCATGGCTCTTCGAGCCCATCCCAAAGCCCCCTGGCGCCCCCACTACCCCTCCCTCGGATGTCCCAAAGTCCCCCGCAGCTGATGGCGAGACCTCCGGGGGGAGCTCCGGCGGAAGCTCCAGCGGAAGCTCCAGCGAGACTTCAGAAGGATACAGCTTGTCCCCTTGAGTGTCCTCTTCTTGCTTTTGTTTTTCATTTCTATGTAAAGCGCGAGACGCTATCATTTTGTACCTGTATATAGTATTTGTTAATGCAAATGTTTTTTCTTGCGAACATTCTGTTATTTGCGAATGTGCTTGATGTGATTGTCGTAGTTGGATGTTTTCGGCGTAGGCTTCCGCCAAGGCCATTGGCCTTAGGAAATTCGTAGCGATGAATCAGCAAGAACCCGCGGTAACCGGCCAGCCGGAAGCGTGACTCTCGAATCCTTAGGACAGGACCGTCCCCTCTAGACTGCGCGAGTCCCTACTCGCCCATCGTATAACGATCTCGCCTATTTGTTCAAGAAATCTGAGGAACCTTTTCGGCGAAAGCCCCCCCACCTTGGGATCCCCTTTGATGAGGATTCTCCTGCCGCGATCTATCTCTGCCGAGACCTGTTCATGCCGAGATATATCTCCGCCGAGACTTGTTCCTGCCGAGATGTATCTCTGCCGAGACCTGTTCCTGCCGAGATGTTTCTCTGCCGAAATCTATCTCTTCATCTTCACTTTTCATTTGGCATTCCCAACGTGCTTCCTGCCTTACATTATCCAAGCCAACCAGACCAAACCTTTCCCCCACAGGCGAGCCTTCGGACCTGCCAGCTAGATGAGAGCCTGCGCAGCGGGTCTACCTGGGGCCGAGCCGGGCTCGGGGTGCCGATGACGATTCCACAAACCTAACCTAACCTATCCTAACCTATCACCCACAAACCAAAACTTATCCCCCACAGGCGAGCCTACGGACCTGCCAGCTAGATGAGAGCCTGCGCAGCGGGTCTACCTGGGGCCGAGCCGAGCTCGGGGTGCCGATGAAGATTTCAAACCAAACCAACCTATCCCCCACAGGCGAGCCTTCGGACCTGCCAGCTAGATGAGAGCCTGCGCAGCGGGTCTACCTGGGGCCGAGCCGAGCTCGGGGTGCCGATGAAGATTTCAAACCAAACCAACCTATCCCCCACAGGCGAGCCTTCGGACCTGCCAGCTAGATGAGAGCCTGCGCAGCGGGTCTACCTGGGGCCGAGCCGAGCTCGGGGTGCCGATGAAGATTTCAAACCAAACCAACCTATCCCCCACAGGCGAGCCTTCGGACCTGCCAGCTAGATGAGAGCCTGCGCAGCGGGTCTACCTGGGGCCGAGCCGAGCCCGGGGTGCCGATGAAGATTTCAAACCAAACCAACCTATCCCCCACAGGCGAGCCTTCGGACCTGCCAGCTAGATGAGAGCCTGCGCAGCGGGTCTACCTGGGGCCGAGCCGAGCTCGGGGTGCCGATGAAGATTTCAAACCAAACCAACCTATCCCCCACAGGCGAGCCTTCGGACCTGTCAGCTAGATGAGAGCCTGCGCAGCGGGTCTACCTGGGGCCGAGCCGAGCTCGGGGTGCCGATGAAGATTTCAAACCAAACCAACCTATCCCCCACAGGCGAGCCTTCGGACCTGCCAGCTAGATGAGAGCCTGCGCAGCGGGTCTACCTGGGGCCGAGCCGAGCTCGGGATGCCGATGAAGATTTCAAACCAAACCAACCTATCCCCCACAGGCGAGCCT
This sequence comes from Platanthera guangdongensis, assembly GCA_039583875.1. Lineage (NCBI taxonomy): Eukaryota > Viridiplantae > Streptophyta > Magnoliopsida > Asparagales > Orchidaceae > Platanthera > Platanthera guangdongensis. The sequence continues at coordinate 138,220,573 of CM077154.1, read as the reverse complement.
TCGGACCTGCCAGCTAGATGAGAGCCTGCGCAGCGGGTCTACCTGGGGCCGAGCCGAGCCCGGGGTGCCGATGAAGATTTCAAACCAAACCAACCTATCCCCCACAGGCGAGCCTTCGGACCTGCCAGCTAGATGAGAGCCTGCGCAGCGGGTCTACCTGGGGCCGAGCCGAGCTCGGGGTGCCGATGAAGATTTCAAACCAAACCAACCTATCCCCCACAGGCGAGCCTTCGGACCTGCCAGCTAGATGAGAGCCTGCGCAGCGGGTCTACCTGGGGCCGAGCCGAGCTCGGGGTGCCGATGAAGATTTCAAACCAAACCAACCTATCCCCCACAGGCGAGCCTTCGGACCTGCCAGCTAGATGAGAGCCTGCGCAGCGGGTCTACCTGGGGCCGAGCCGAGCCCGGGGTGCCGATGAAGATTTCAAACCAAACCAACCTATCCCCCACAGGCGAGCCTTCAGACCTGCCAGCTAGATGAGAGCCTGCGCAGCGGGTCTACCTGGGGCCGAGCCGAGCTCGGGGTGCCGATGAAGATTTCAAACCAAACCAACCTATCCCCCACAGGCGAGCCTTCGGACCTGCCAGCTAGATGAGAGCCTGCGCAGCGGGTCTACCTGGGGCCGAGCCGAGCTCGGGGTGCCGATGAAGATTTCAAACCAAACCAACCTATCCCCCACAGGCGAGCCTTCGGACCTGCCAGCTAGATGAGAGCCTGCGCAGCGGGTCTACCTGGGGCCGAGCCGAGCTCGGGGCATCACTAAACATTCAACTACGTTATGCCATGAAAAATTCGACACTAATTAAAAGAGAAACAATCGGTATAATATAACAAGTTTAATTTTGGGATACATGGTTACATCCTTCCCCCCTCAGGGGTAGAAGCGTTTTAGATCATCACCACTCCACGTGTGGCTTAAGGCTCTTCCCTCCACGTCCTGGAGGTAGTATCCCCCTGTTCCGAGGACTTCCTTCACAATGTATGGACCTTCCCAGTTCGGATGGAGCTTACCCACGGGAGCCGATCTTCCCGCCGCGTCGACCTTTTTCAGCACCAGATCCCCTTCTGTGAACTGCTTGACCCTGACGTGCTTATCAAAATGCTTTGCCATTCGTCGCTTGATTTCTTCTTGCCTGATAGCCGCCACGTCTCGCAGTTCCTCTACCATATCTAACGAGAGGCGCTGCCCCTCTTCATTTTCCACCCTCCAAGTCTCGTCACCTTCGCCCGCGGCTGTGACTCGCGGGGACCGGACCTCAAACTCCACCGGTAGGACAGCTTCACATCCATGAGAGAGCTTGAAGGGGGTCTCACCGGTAGCCGTGTTCGGAGTTGTTCTCAGAGCCCAAAGGACCGAGGGGAGCTGCTCCACCCAATTCTCTCTCAGATTCTCTACCTTCTTCTTTAACAAGTTAACGATAATCTTGTTTGCCGCCTCCACCTGACCGTTGCTCCTGGGGTGGTGGACGGAGGCAAACCTGAGGTCAATGCCCAGCTGAGTGCAGAAACTGATGAACTCTTCGCTGGCAAACTGGGGGCCATTATCCGTGACGATGGCCTGAGGCAGCCCGTGCCTGCAGATGATCTCCCCCCAGACGAAGTTCCTGATGACTTGGGAGGTCACCTTTGCTAGTGCCTTAACCTCCAGCCACTTCGAGAAGTAATCTATCATGACCAGGAGGAACCTTCTCTGTCCACTAGCCGGAGGAAAGGGCCCAACTAAGTCCATTCCCCAGATAGCAAATGGCCACGGCGCCGTGATACTCCGGAGTCTTTGGGCTGCCAAGAGTTGAAGGGGGGCGTAGAGTTGACATTTTTGACACCTCCTTGCAAACTCCATGGCATCCTTCCTTAGGGTGGGCCAGAAGTACCCCTGTCTGACCACCCTAGCCTCCAGTGTCCTTCCTCCAGAGTGACTGCCGCACTCGCCCGAATGCACCTCCCCTAAAATCTTCGGGATTTCCTCTTCGGTCGCACATCTGGCTAGGAGCCCTGACAACATCTTGCGATGCAGACCCCCCTCCATCATCAAGTAGTGAGCCGCCTTGCGCTTAAAGCTTCTCCCCACCTTGGTCCCCTCAGGCAGTTCTCCGGTGGTTAGGAAGGCCACAAATGGATCCACCCACGAGGGCTGTCGATCCACCATCATCAATTCTCCCTCATCTATAGCCGGTCGGAATAGCTCCGTCAAGGTCCCTCCTACCTGCGGTCCGAACTTGGCCAGTCGATCGGCGGTTACACTTTCTTCCCTTGGAATATGTTGAATTGAGAAAGACCGGAATCCTCCGATGATCACCCTTACCTTGGAAAGGTATCTGATGAGGGTTGGCTCCCGAGTTTCAAACTCTCCCCGGATTTGCGATGTCACTACCTTTGAATCAGTGAAAACTTCTACCTCCTGAATCCCCAGTTCCTTTGCCAGGCGAAGGCCAGCAATGACGGCCTCATACTCCGCTTGATTGTTGGTCACTGGGAAATGTAAAATGACTGCTTGCTCTATAGTTACCCCCTAGGGACTTGTCAACACCACCCCTGCCCCTAGGGAGTGCCTTCCTGAGGCCCCATCAACCGTTAACCTCCATGTTTCTCGCGGTTGCTGCTCTTCCCTCTCGACCTCAACAACGTAGTCTGCTAGAAAGTCCGCCACTGCCTGCGCCTTGATGGAAAGCCTTGGTACAAAGGAGATGTCGAATTCGCTTAGCTCAATGGACCACTTAGCCAGCCTTCCCGAGTGCTCCACTCCATCGAAGATCTTGCGAAGAGGGTGGTCGATCACCACCCTAATCGAGTGCGCTTGAAAGTACGGACGGAGCTTTCTGGCCGAGATGACCAAGGCATAAGCAAGCTTTTCCAGGATAGGGTAGCGAAGCTCTGCTTTTTTCAATATCCGGCTGACGTAATAGATGGGAAGCTGCTTCTTTCCTTCTTCTCTTACTAGGACGGAGCTTACCGCCTCCGCCCCTACTCCGAGATATAAGGTCAAATCCTCCCCATCTTTTGGGCTCTGAAGGAGGGGAGCCTGAGAGAGTTGTCTTTTCAGCCCCTGGAAAGCTTCTTCGCATTCGGCCGTCCATTCGAACCTTTGATTCCCCCGCAGCACTTTAAAGAATGACAAACATCTGTCTCCTGCCCGGGAGAGGAACCTGCTTAGCCCAGCCAGCTTGCCTGTCAAGCGCTGGACCTCCTTGACGTCGCGAGGTGACTCCAAATCCAGGATGGCCTTGACTTTGTCCGGGTTGGGCTCCACTCCTTCCGGAGTCAGGAGATGCCCGAGGAACTTCCCGCGGCTTGCCCCGAAGACACACTTCAAGGGATTCAGCCTCATTTTAAACCTTCTCAGGGTGGCGAATGTTTCCTCGAGGTCTTGCAGGTGCGAAACTATGCATTTGCTTTTGATCATTAGGTCGTCGACGTAGACCTCCAAGTTCCTCCCCCTCTGATCCCGGAAGACCCTATCCATCATGCGTTGATAGGTAGCCCCTGCGTTCTTTAACCCAAAGGGCATCATCTTGTAACTGAAGCACCCCTCCCTTGTGATGAAGGACACATCCTTGGTGTCAGGAGGATGCATCCGGATTTGGTGATAACCTGAAAAAGCATCTAAAAAACTCATGACAGAAAAACCGACGGCTGAATCAACCAGCGCGTCGATCCGAGGCAGGGGATAGCAATCCTTAGGGCATGATTTATTCAACAAAGAAAAGTCTACACACATCCTCCATTTACCACATCCCTTTTTCACCATTACCACATTGGAGATCCAGCCTGGATACTGGATCTCTGAGATGAAGCCCGCCTCCAAGAGCCTCTTGACCTCCTCGCGAATGGGCTCCTCCAGCTTGGTGGCGATGGCTCTCATCTTCTGACGGATGGGGCGGGCGCGGGGATCCAGGTTCAGGCGATGGCAGGCTACGTCGGCGTCGATGCCTGGCATGTCCGCCGCGCTCCAAGCGAAGACGTCAACGTTGCTTTGAATGCAGGCCCGCACCTGCTCCCGGGTCTCAAGACTCAACCCCCCGCTGATCCGCACCCTTTGCACCTCTCCTGCTTTGGTGAAGACCTCCATCTCCACCACTTCTTCAGCCGGTTCCAGCCGCGACTGCTCCCAACCAGTCCTTGCCTCTTCCTCCAGCTCCAGCTCTCCCCTTTCCTCCTCAATCTCCATCGCTTCTATCCCCCTCTGCTGTTGCTGCTCGGCTCCCACGCCTCCTGGGACCTCTCCCACGACTTCTCCCGCCGCCTGCTCTCCTACTTCCACTGCCCTTTCCGGGCTTTCCTGCCCATCGCTCCTCCGTATCACCTGCACATCCCCTCGCATCTTCTCTGTCTCTTCCTCTCCGGCTTCCTCCCTTACCTCCTCATGGACCATCTCCTCTTCCTCCCCCACCTCTTCTAGGGCCGCCATCTCAATTTCCAACTCTTCCGCCTCTGCCATCCACGAAATAGTGTTGACTGCCGTAACGTAACATTGTCTTGCCACCTTCGGGTCCCCTCTAACCCTGACCTGCACCCCCCCATTGTTGAATTTGAGGCATTGATGGAACGAGGAGGGGACGCAGCGAAAGGCGCTGATGAGGGGACGCCCAAAGATGGCGTTGTAGCTGCTCGGGGCGTCCACGATCACGAACCTGCAGTTCCGCGATACGCCCCCCAACCTTACGTGTAACCCTACTCCTCCTTCTACCTCCTTCCTCTCGCCGGAGAACCCGAACAGAGGTCCATCCGATGCCAAGACCCTCTTCCCTTCAACCCTCATCTCATCGAAAGCTTTCTTGAAGATGACATTAACCGAGCTCCCGTTATCTACCAGTATCCTAGAAACGGTATAGTTCTCCACTGCCGTCTGGATCACCAGGGCATCGCAGAATGGGTCTTCATAGTCTGGCATGTCCGCTGATGAAAAAGTAATCTTTTCTTCCGGTGGGGGAACCTGGGAGGTGGATGCCACCCCCCTCCGATACATGGTTTGCAGGCTCCCCTTGCGGGTTGCCTCAATCCCCACTCCTCCATGAATCACCCCGATTCCTCCCCGGGTCCCTACGTCCACCCGGTCTTCACACCTGTCCTCCGCTTCGCCCTGCTGTACCTCCACTATCCTCATCGGTGGATCTTGCCTCCCTGCTCCTCTGGCCGCCCTCAACTCTAAGAACTCCGGGCAGGTGGCCGTTGCGTGCCCTTCCTCCTGGTGGAAGTCACAAAAGAGCAACGCCTCCCCGCCCCTTCTCCCGTCTCCCCTTCCTCTTCTTCCTCCTCGAGCTCCTCTGGCTGCTCCTCTCCCTCTTCCTACTTCCATTGCCTCCTGCGGTGGTGGGGGACGATCCCTCGGCTCCTGCCTCCATGCCGGTCGATCGAACCTCCGGGGCTCCCGTAGGTCATCTCTCCCCCGATAGCCTTCTCCTGGACCTTGGGGGCGACCCTCCTGGGGCCTCCAACCCAACCGGTTGACTGGCTCCCGGGCCCCCCACCCCTGCTGCTGCCCAAACCTTCGGGGCTCCTCCCTTCTCCTATCTTCTCTCTGCTCCCTCTGCTCTCTTGATTCCTTCTGTCTTCCTGCCGCTGGTTCCTTCCCGTCCTCTTCTGCTAGCTTGGCCAACTTCCTGGCGAACGCTGGGTTTGCTCTCTCGAAATCGATCTCCTTTGCCGCCCTCTCCATGAGCTCCTCAAAGGAGAGGGGGGCATCCTCTTCAACTCCATGCTAAAAAATCCCGGTCTCAGCCCCAGGGTGAAGGCCAACATCAGCGCGTACCCTGGAACCTCCTGGACCAGAAGGATCTCTTCCTGGAACCGGTCGACATAGTGACCCAACGTCTCATCCGACCTCTGCCTCACTGCAAACAGACACTCCGCTTCCTTCTTCCGCTTCTTTGAGGTGGAGAATCTCAACAGAAAGCTTCTCCGCAAATCTTCAAAACAGTAGATCGACCTTGCTGGCAACTGGTGGAACCAGTCCCTTGCCTTCTCCTTCAACGTGATGGCGAACAGTCGGCACTTGAAGGCGTCTGTCATCTGCCTTATTGATACGACATCTTCAAACCATTGTACGTGTTGCACCGGGTCATCCTTCCCTGAGTAGTAGGACATGTCGGGCTCCCGGAACCCTTCCGGTACCGGAGCCGAGATGATGAGCTCGATAAATGGGCTCTCGCCTCCTGCCTGGCGAGAAGGCACGTCTCACGGCCTCGGCTGGCTCGCCCGATCCGCGAGACCGTGCCCTGGGAAGAGTTCCCGCACCGCCGCCTCCTTCTCGCCTGGCTCTGTTAGCGCCTCCTTGCCCGGGCGCTGGCTCTGGCCCGGGAATAGCTCCCGCGCGGCCACGTCTCTCTCGCCAGCCTCGCCCGGGACCTCCTTTCATGGGCGCTGTCCTGGGGCGTTCTCGCCCAAGAGCGGAACCTCTTCTATCGGGACCTGAGGGGTGGCCCACTCGCCTCTCGCCGAGAAGGCCAAGCTGATCGTCTGCAGAACCTCTCGCCTGAACTCATCCAGCATCCTTCTTGTCGCTTCCTCTCCCCGGGTGGGGGAGCCTCCAGATCCTGACCCTTCACCTTCACCTCCAGCCATGGGACAAAACTTAAGGCTTTCTTGAATCGGCTGCCTATCCACGCTCACCGCACCAGAACTGTTGAAGCCAAATTTGACCTCAACTGAAGTTCGAAGAAAAAGGGGTGCAGCCGAAACCTACTTCTCTCAAGTCTCACCCCTTGACTGGATTCTAAGGACCTAAGACTGACCCAAAAGCCTCAGCAGGGAGGTCCCACCTCACACCCGGAAGATCTCTGAGAGCTTCCCCTCCAAAGCCAAAGCTGGGCTAGGAGCTCCTCAGAAAGCGCTAGAATTCCGGAGACAATGATCGCCGCCTTTCTAAGGAGCCCTTATGGGTCTATTTATAGCATTTTGCTGTCCTGAATTTACTGAAAAGCCCTTAGTTGGTCTGCCAATAGCCAAATCCCGCTGTTTTCCTGAGGGTACTGAAGTAACTTCTCCTGAGGGCAATTAGGACATTCTTCCAAAGGCCCTGGGCCCCACTCGGCGGGAGCTGGTGCCGAGACCTTTCGGCCCAGGGCATGGCGCGAACGTTCTCGCCTGGCTTAGGCGAGAACTCTTTGAGATAGGAGCTTGGTTTGGGCGAGAGTGCTTCCGCGCGGCTCGCGCTTGGCGTTCTCGGCCCACGATTTCTCCCTTATAACATTCGGCGAGAGCGCTTCCGCCTTCTGTGGGCGAGATCCTCCTTAGGGCGGGACCACTTCGGCTAACCCTCCTGTGACCATTGTGCCTCTTGGTCTGGCTCAGCGAATATGGGGTTGTACATCGCTGATCCACCACCATCAACTCTCCTTCCTCGATGCCCGGTCGAAATAGCTCCGTCAAGGTCCCTCCTCCTTGAGGTCCAAACTTAGCCAATCGATCGACAGCTATACTTTCTTCCCTTGGAACATGTTGGATTGAGAATGACCGAAACCCACCGATGATCGCGCTTACCTTGGAGAGGTATTTTATGAGGGTAGGCTCCCGAGCTTCAAAATCTCCCCGGATCTGTGACGCTAATACCTTTGAATCAGTGAAGGCCTCCACATCCTGAATCTCAAGCTCCTTTGCCAAGTGAAGGCCGACGATCACGGTCTCATACTCCGCTTGGTTGTTGGTTACTGGAAAATGGTAAGCCACCGCCTGCTCTATCGCGACTCCCTGGGGGCTGATCAGTACCACTCCTCCCCCGAGGGAATGTTTTCCCGAGGCCCCATCGACCATCATCTTCCACGCTTCCCGTGGCTGCTGCTCTCCCTCCTCGTCTTCAACAACATAATCTGCTAGGAAGTCCGCCACCGCTTGCGCCTTGATGGAGAGTCTCAAAACGAAAGAGATGTCGAACTCGCTTAGCTCAATAGACCACTTATCAAGTCTCCCCGAGTGCTCTACTCCTTCGAAGATCTTGCGAAGAGGATGGTCGGTCACCACCCTAATCGAATGTGCTTGAAAGTACGGACGGAGTTTCCTTACAGAGATGACCAAGGCGTAAGCTAGCTTTTCGAGGATGGGGTAGCGGAGCTCTACTTTCTTCAATATCCGGCTGACGTAGTAGATGGGCAGTTGCTTCTTTCCTTCTTCCCTTACTAGGACGGAGCTCACTGCCTCCGCTCCTACTCCAAGGTACAAGGTCAGGTCCTCCCCTTCTTTTGGGCTCTAAAGTAGAGGAGCCTGAGAGAGCTGTCTCTTTAGCCCTTAGAAGGCTTCTTCATACTCAACGGTCCACCCAAACCTTTGATTCACTCTCAGCACCTTGAAGAATGAAGAACACTTGTCTCCTGACCTGGAGAGGAACCTGCTCAGCCCAGCCAGCTTGCCTGTCAAGCGCTAGACCTCCTTGGCATCGCGAGGTGATTCCAAATCCAAGATGGCCTTTACCTTGTCCGGGTTAGGCTCCACCCTAGCCGGAGTCAAGAGGTGCCCAAGGAACTTCCCGCGGCTGGCCCCAAAGACACACTTCAAGGGGTTCGGCCTCATCTTGTATCTCCGCAGGGTGGCGAACGTCTCTTCTAGATCTTTTAGGTGCGAATCCACGCACTTGCTTTTGATCATTAGGTCGTCAACATAGACCTCCAAATTTCTTCCCCTCTGATCTCGGAAGACCCGATCCATCATGCGTTGGTAGGTAGCCCCTGCGTTCTTCAACTCAAAGGGCATCATTTTGTAACTGAAGCACCCCTCCCTCGTGATTAAGAAAACATCCTTGACATCGGGAGGGTGCATCCGGATCTGGTGATAACCTGAAAAAGCATCCAAAAAGCTCATGATAGAAAAGCCGACGGCTGAATCAACCTGCGCGTCGATCCGAGGCAGGGGGTAGCAATCCTTAGGGCACGATTTATTTAACAAAGAAAAGTCAATACACATTATCCATTTACCACCCCCTTTTTTAACCATTACCACATTGGAGATCCAGCCTGGATACTAGATCTTTGAGATGAAGCCGGCCTCCAGGAGCTTCCTGACTTCTTCGCGGATGGGCTCCTCCAACTTGGTGGCGATGACTCTCATCTTTTGGCGTATGGGGCGAGTGCGGGGGTCCAGGTTCAGGCAATGGCAGGCCACGTCCGCGTCGATGCCCGGCATGTCTGCCGTGCTCCAAGCGAAGATGTCGATGTTGCTTTGAATGCAGGCCCGCACTCGCTCTCGGGCCTCGGGACTCAAGCCCCCGCTGACCCGCACCCTCTGCACCTGCCCTGCGCTGGTGAAGACCTCAATCTCCACCACTTCTTCGGTCGGTTCCAGCCGCGACTGCTCCCAACCGACCCTTGCTTCTTCCTCCAGCTCCAGCTCTTCCCTTCCTACCTCCTCCTCGATCTCCATTGCCTCCTCCGGCCCCTCCTGCTGCTGCTCAACTTCCACGCCCCTCTGGGCCTCTTCCTCAGCTCCTCCTGCTTCTTGCTCTTCTACCTCCATCGCCCCTTCCGGGCTCACCTGCTTCTCGTCCCCATGGACCTCCTGCACATCTCCTCCCCGCTGCTCCTCAATCTCCTCTCCTACGACTTCTTCTTCACCTACCTCTCTCGCCTCCTCTAGGATCGTCTCCTCTTCTCCGACAACCTCTTCATGTGTCGTCATCTCCATTTCCAACTCCTCTGCCTCTGCCATCCATGATATGGTGTTGACTGCCATAACGTAGCACTGTCTCGCCACCTTTGGGTCCCCTCTTACCCTGACCTACACCCCTCCATTGTTAAACTTGAGGCACTGATGAAACGAGGAGGGGACACAGCGAAAGGCACTGATGAGGGGGAGCCCAAAGATAGCGTTATAGCTGCTTGGGGCGTCCACGATCACGAACCTGCAGTTCCGTGACACGCCCCCCAACTTCACGTGCAGCCCTACTCCCCCTTCCACTTCCTTCCTCTCTCCGGAGAACCCGAACAGTGGTCCATCCGAAGCCAAGATCATCTTCCCTTCAACCCTCATCTCATCGAAGGCCTTCTTGAAGATGACATTCACCGAGCTCCCGTTGTCTACTAGTATCCTTGAGACCGTGAAATTCTCCACAGCCGTCTGGATCACTAGGGCATCACAGAACGGATCTTCGTAGTTCGTCATGTCCGCTGATGAGAAGGTGATTTTTTCTTTCGGTGGGGGAGCCTGGGAGGTAGAGGCGACCCCCCTTCGGTACATGGTTTGCAGGCTCCCCTTGCGGGTTACCTCAATCCCCACTCCTCCATGAATCACCCTAATTCCTCCCCTGGTCCCCACGTCTACCCGGTCTTCACACCTATCTTTCACCTCCCTCTGTTGTACTTCTACGATCCTAACCGGCGAATCCTGCCTCCCTGCTCTTCTTGCTTCCCTCATTTCTAAGAACTCTGGACAGATGGCCGTTGCGTGACCTTCCTCCTGGTGAAAGTTGCAAAAGAGCAACGCCACCCTACCCCTTCTTCCTTCTTCTCCTCCTCTTCTCCCAACTCCTCGAACTCCTCTCCTCGCTCCTCTTCCTCTGCCTACCTCCATGGCCTCTTGCGGCGGCGGGACTCGACCCCTTGGCTCCTGCCTCCATGCCTGTTGGTCGAACCTCCTGGGTTCTCGTAGATTATCTCTCCCCTAGTAGCCTCCTCCTTGGCCCTGGGGGCGACCCTCCTGTGGCCTCCAACCCAACCGGTTGTTCGGCTCCTGGGCCCCCCATCCCTGCTGCTGCCCCTGCCTTCGGGGCTCTTCCCTCCTCCTTTCTTCTCTCTGCTCCATTTGCTCCTTCTGCCTTCCCGCTGCAGGTTCCTTCACATCATCCTCCGCCAGCTTGGCCAACTTCATGGTGAATGCTGGGTTTGCTCTCTCGAAGTCTATCTCCTTTGCCACCCTCTCCATGAGTTCCTCAAAGGAGAGGGGGGCACTCTCTTCAACTCCATACTGAAGAATCCTGGCCTCAACCCCAGGGTAAAGGCGAGCATCAACGCGTACCCTGGGACCTCCTGGACCAGGAGGATCTCTTCCTGAAACCGGTCGACATAGTGACCCAGTGTCTCATCCGGCTTCTGCCTCACCGCAAACAGGCACTCCGCCTCCTTCTTCCTCTTCTTCGACGTTGAGAACCTCAACAGGAAACTTCTTCGCAGATCTTCAAAGCAGTAGATCGACCTTGCTGGCAACTGGTGGAACCAGTCCCGAGCCTTCTCCTTCAACGTGATGGCAAATAGCCGCCACTTGAAGGCATCTGTCATCTGTCTTATTGAAACGACATCTTCAAACCACTGCAAGTGTTGTACAGGGTCATCCTTTCCAGAGTAGTAGGACATGTCAGTCTCCCGGAACCCCTCCAGTACCAGAGCTGAGATGATGAGCTCGCTGAATGGGCTCTCGCCTCCTGCCTGGCGAGAGGGCACGTCCAGCGGCCTCGGCTGGCTGACCCGATCCGCGAGACCGTGCCCAGGGAAGAGCTCTCGCTCTGCCGCCTCCCTCTCGCCCAGATCTATCAAAGCCTCCTTGCCCGGGCGCTGGCTTGGGAAGAGCTCCCGCGCCGCCACGTCCCTTTCGCCAGCCTACGCCGAGACCTCCTTCCCCGGGCGCTGTCCAGGGACGTTCTCGCCCAAGAGCGGGACCTCCTCTATTGGAACCTGAGGGGTGTCCCACTCACTTCGGGCTGAGAAGGCCAGGCTGATGGTTTGCATGACTTCTCGCCTGAAGTCATCCAGTATCTTCTTCGTCGCTTCCTCTCCCCGGGTGGGGGAGCCTCTAGAAACAGACCATTCACCTTCACCTCCAGCCATGAGACAAAACTCAAGGCTTTCTTGTATCGGCTGCCTTCCACGCTCACCGCACCAGAACTGTTGAAGCCAAAAATGACCTCAACGAGAGTTCAAAACAGGGGTGCAGCCAACACCTACTTCTCTCAAACCTCAACCCTCGACTAGACGTGAAGGACCTAAGACTGACCCAAAGCCTCAGTAGGGAGGTCCCACCTCACACCCGAAAGATCTCTGAGAGCTTCCCCTCCAAAGCCAAAAGCTGGGCTAGGAGCTCCTCAGAAAGCACTGGAAGTTGGAAGATTATGAAAGCTTCCTTTCCAAAGAGCCATGATGGGTCTATTTATAGCCTTTGCTGACCTGAGATTACTAAAATGCCCTTGGTTGATCTGCAATAGCCAAATCCAGTGGTTTATCCTGAGGGTATATGGGTAATTTCGCCTGAGGGCCATTAGGTCATTTTACCCAAGGCGCTGGGCCCCACTCGGCGAGAGCTCTGAGTCGAGAGCCTTCTGTCCAGAGCTCAGCGCAAGCGTTCTCGCCTGCTTATAGGCGAGAGCTCATTTGAGATTGGAGCTTGGCACAAGCGCAAGCGTTCCCGTGTTGGTTGCGTTCGACGATCTTGGCCTGTTGATTTCCGTTGACGATTTGGCTGCGCCCGACGATCTGGGTTCGACGATCGTCGAGCGCAGGGCGCTTTGTAGGCGAGAGAGCTTGGCTCTAGCGCAAGCGTTCCCGCCTACTTGGGTGAGATCTTCTTTAGGGCGAGAACTTCTCTGGCTAGCCTAATTGTGACTGTTGGTGCCTCCTGGTCTGACTCAGCGAATATTGGGTTGTACACTGTTGAGATTGGCCGAGGGCATGGTCGCGGAGGCCGGCCAGCGCCCAACCGGGTGTGGCTACACGAGCGTGCGGTGGTGGCTGGCTAGGCAACTGGCCGCGTCACAATAAGGCCGCCGCACGCGTGACCCGGTGGTCAGCCGACAGATCAGCCATGGGGGCTTGCTGCCACGCATGCTGGGCACGAGGTCACATGGGTATACAGCTGGAGGGTAGCGCAGTGACGCTGGCCGGCCGGCCGTAGGCCTTACATCACCAGCGGCAGGTCAGGACGCTGATGCAGGGGCTTGAAGTCATGCACGCGTAGGCCTGGCCGCGCAGTCGCATTGCTGGAGGGCCGGAGGCGGTGGGGAGCCAGTTGGTCGGTCGCGCAGTGATGGGACGGCAGTCGGCTGGTGGTTTGGTTGCACACAATGCAGTTGCGTGCACGTCCAGATGGTTTGAGTTGTTTAGTCATAGGGTTATTGAGGTTGATTTTGGTCAATCCCATTTAGCTACCGTGTTAACCACTAAGTTAGCGGGGATATGAGAATTTTGACTATCTACATCCCGAAATTCTTATAAATTGAGGGAACTCATATAAAAAAACTAAACGTTTTGCCACAATAACCCGAACTACTTTGAAGAGGAAGATGATAGATATTGCTTCAGAAGAACACCATTTGTCAGTCAGCAATACGAGCACTATATTGTCGTATCAAGTACAATTGGGTAAAAACAATTCATATGTGTCTGATTGATAGTTTCCACTATCTTTTCTATGGCGGAGAATCTGGAGATCTTGTCGGTTCTCTAGCCGGCCGAATAAGACTCCGGGAGCATCGCATGGATGCTCAATTATTTTAGTGATGGGCGTTGTATTTAACAATCTCTCATGCTTAATATCATAATTTGCGATGTTACATCCTTGAACAAATTTTATTTATAGAGCACACGACAATAAACTCTCTCACAATTGTTGATGCACATACAAGAATTTATCTGTGGCCAGTTAAGGTTTTATACATATTGAAGATCTTGTCAAATTATTGACAAAGTTGCAACCTGAACAAATTACTTATGAATGACATTACACTTAAATTAATGGAACACTTCATGTACTTACATTGTTTTTAATGTAATGCAGGTTCTTGATAGTTTTGGATATTGTGAATGAAGCTGAGGAGATATGTGAAGACAAGAGCCTCATTTACAAGAATGATCTATCTCTCATCCTAAGAAAGTCAAAGCAAAAAAGCCAACTCCCTCCCAAGAATGCCAAAGTAAGAGATTAAAATCCAAAGATAATGCACCTCTATGAATGAAATATTGTAAGAAAAGAAACAAAAGAGCACGAGTTTTGGTGAAATGATCGAGAGTTTACAATCCTTAAATCATAACATAGTTGTCATATCTAAGAAGCTTATGATAAATGATTCGACAGTCTTGATCACGGATTACCTCTTAAAGACGTACAAGAAAAGAAAACGGAAGGAGGAAGAATATGTTGAATTAAGGCGGGAGGACTTCCCTAGTTTAGATCTTCTAATTGATGAGAAAAAGGAATTTGTGCAAAATAGGTTGATTTCCAATTGATCAAAGTATTAAATAGTTATTTTAGAGTTTGAATTTCATTATCTATGCAAAGTTATGCAAGGATGAGTCATTTCTAGGTATCACATACCATTTCAAGGCATAAATATTATTAGAATGAGAGACTCCATGGAAGATCTTAGATCTCCTCTCCAAATAATAGTTGGCTGTCTGTCATCCGCATTTGCCAAAATATTAGACAGTCGCGAGGAAAGCTAACACAAACGAAGGATACCCAAACCTTTTGGTAAGTTTTATAATGCAAATTCAATTGTTGTTTTGTGGTTTCTATATCCACCTGAAAAGCTTGTATCAATTTCTATACATGCTTTCAGTTAGATAATTTAAATATTACAGACGAGGAATGTCATTACAAAGACAAAACATTTGTTCCTCATATATACGACGCTGCTGTAAATAGAATTCTATTGTGTTAAGTTGTGTATGCCATTGTCAACATTGAACTCTATTGACCGGCTATTCACGTAGGCAATATTGGGTATTATATAACTCACTTGCAAACCGACAACAAAAGTGAGGGGGTCTCCTTAGAGGCATTAATCACACCTCATGCATGAGGTGTGGATATCTGAACCTCCCCACCCGAGGTGAAACAGTCATCACCGCCGCCGCAAACCGCCATCATCGTCGCTGTGTCAACCGCTATCACCGCCGTCATGCCAACCACCATCATTGCCGCCATGGCAACCACCATCAGCGCCACCGAGCGGCCTCCCCCACTGCTCGGCCTCCCCCACTGCTCGGCCTCCGCCGCCGAGCAGCCTCCCCGACCTCTCCTCCCCTCGCGGGAGGGGCGGTTACTTCTCCAATGAACTCAAAAACGCCCGGGGGCGGTGTTGTCATTTTCGTAAAATTAGTGATCCGCGCGTTCTAAACGGATAGTTCCTATAGGCCCCACTCACCCCTATGCTAGGGGCGTCTCGACCTTATGCGAATTGGGGAATTCCTTCTCCGCTCTCCTGAACCGGCTCGCCTGAGCCTAAAACTACTCTCTTTGTCTTGGTTTTTTTCTGAGGGACCTACTCGGTGAATACAGGGTTGTACAGTGTGTGCATCCCCTTTGCGCGAAATACTTTATGTGCATGTTCCATCGTGCACACATTCCTCCCAGCGTGAATCCCTCAGTACACTCATCGTTCCAAGTGTACCCTCGTACGCCCCATTCTCCAGACCGCTCTTATCAATGCCCCGTCTAGACAGTCGAAGACTGTCTAGTCCGCCGAAGCCCATCTTGACCACTGAAGCCGCCCGCAAGATACATCAAACACTCTGAAGATCACAAGAGGACCAATAATTGCCTACTGTCAACAGCCGTCCTTGCGACGACCGAACTAATCGCAAACTTCCTCAGTAACAACAGACCAAGCCCACCAGAGTTCCCGAGGTTTGTGTCCCGCACTGCCAGCAGTTGACGAGACCGACTCAAAAGCCTGCCAAAGACTGCTCAACTACAATCAAGACCTGCAGAACGCTCAGAACTTCTAGCACCCTCAGCTTAGTAGCAAGCTTACCAGTCGACAACAAGTCAATCGTTCTAGACTCCTCTAAGCGCAACATGAGGCAAACCACGGAGGATAAGATGCACTGAACACGTCATTTGAGCTTCCAAGCCCCAGACATCAGAACGAGTGCAACAAGTTGCTCCTGCTTTCAAGCTAAAGTCAAAGACCCCAAAGCCTCCAGAGTGTAAGGTTCTCTATTGTAGCAGGAAAAAGAATTAGTTATGTTAGATGTGACCTGTCACCCTCCAAGCACACTACTCTTTCTCTTGCTCTCTAAACAATTGTAACGAGTGACAGCCTGTCGCCCTAGGATTCTTCAAAAAGCCATGCACAACAACCAGCAAGTAGTCGAGATTTGACCGATACAGTTCTGACCATGTGATTTTTTACCTAGTTGACGGATTTTCTACGTTAAAAAAAGGGTGGTGATATTGGTACACCATATATGGCTATTTATAACGCATGACTGTCTGTATACCTCACAAATATATTTGTACACACACTCGCTATTTATACCCCAAGTTTAAAATTTTAAACGGTAACATACGATGTCTAATTAAAACACTAAGAATCATATGTTGTGCAATAAAGGTAATATATTGATTGTCATCATTTAGCTTTCATTGTTGCTCAAAATATGTCGCTACAAAATTACATTGGTCCAACATGTACAAAAAATTAAAAGTCATCAATTAGCAATCACTCAAAATGTGTTGCGACACAAAGTTAGTTTCTAATATAAATAATCGCCAAAAACACGAGTACAACATCCGGAAGCGTCCGCTCAAAAATTGATGTCCCTGCAACATAGTGAAATCAATTTTAAATTATCAAGAGACAAATTAATAAATTATAATTGAAATTTGTCTTATTATTCTTACCTAATAATTTGTAGTGCATATGAAGACCCCATCTTTCTCCAAAACGGTATTATATAGAATGTGAACCCTGCAAATTAACCACGATACTAGATTAAAATTTTTTTGAATAAGTTAAGATATTAATACTAAAAATCTGCAATACTTACATACATGATAATCAAAGGAGTTGTGTAATATATGAAAATTCTCACTGCGTTGCCACATGCTCATGATATCTTGTCCACACTGGAAACAAAGGCGGGAGTGGACATTCATCATTCATCCGCAACTCAATGAAGTGGTTGTCATTTATATATCCGAGATAAACAACTGTTCTAATGTCCGGCGGTGCTGAATGTAGTGGTAGGAACGTGAATGATTGTTGGACAGAGAAATGAACAAGTTGTATGTTGTAGCAAGATGCAACTAGTAGCCCCATGTCAGGTATTGTCATCCACTTATCTAGTGTGGCCGGTCTTTTCCAACAATCGAGTGATTTTAATAATTCCACTCTCCTTGAAGTCTCAAATATGTCAGTGTACAATAATGATCTCTCATGTAGCTCGCCCGCTAGCAAAGTATATGAAAACTAGGAAATGTTTACTAAAAATGTAGCAACGTGCAAGTGTATGTAGTAATCCATGTTTGATAAAAACAGTAAAAAAAAGAACAAGACTATGAGGAGTACATGGTACTATCTCAAAATTTACTTATGAAAAACAAAAATAAATAAATATCTGTGTGATTAAGGAAATCAATTTACAATAGTTTGAACTACTCAAAGGTCGAACCATAGTTTCAAAGAATTTGATGTGAATAATGTCAAATCCGCGACTTTCAGGAAATCTCTGCCCCCATCCATTCCACTGCACCCCTCAAATTCCAGTAGCCATCTCCAAAACACTCCCCACCAAATCTCTGCCACAAATCCATCCCCCACCCACCCCCCGCCTTCCAAGAAGAAGAAGGAGAAGAAGAAGAAGAAACCTGGCGGCGGGCACGGAGGAGCGGGATCAGCGGCGGGCACGGAGCAGCGGGGTCAGCGACGAGCAGCGTCTGGCGGCGGGCACGGAGCAGCGGGATCAACGGCTGGCAGCGTCTGGCGGCGAGCACGGAACAGCGGGATCAGCGGCGGGCAGCGTCTGGCGGCGGGCACGGAGCAGCGGGATCAGCGGGAGCAGCGCCTGGCGTCGGATGAGAAGGGGGTACAAATATTAGATTTAGGGTTGTAAAAAAGGGGTTTTAATTTTTGAAATGAGGTATCAATAGCCATATATGATGTATCAATATCACCACCCTAAAAAAATTGTCTTTTCAATTTTTCTTTTTCTGTGATTGTTCGCACGCTCGACTGTCCCGAGCTAAGGGGATTCAATTTGATTCGTTATATCAGAAGATTTGAGAGTTTCGCAACAAGAAGAAAACGATTAAACAATTGATAATTATCTCACGCCAACATTATTTTACCGTATGCTCATATTAATACCTCTTTCTTCCTTATAGCAAATCTTAACATTGTATAATCAAATATTTGACATTTCTATATGAAGATAAAAATTCAGGTATAAGTGAATGCGGCAATTGGGCGGATAAAGAATTTAGTTGATAGAGTGGTTGCGATTATAAAATGAGTTGTTGTAAATGGAGATTTGTAAATAGAGATGTTGAAAATTGGTTGTTGGAACTGGTTGTCCGACAACCCCGTCAGTGGGCTCCGGGACGGCAGCCAGCGACCCCACTGCACGCAGCAACCCAAAAAATAGAATGGATTTGGAGCTCCACCGCCACCGCCATGCTTCGTCTGGTTTTTCCTCCTCCAAATGCGATAGACAGAGCTTTCTGGCTGGGTTTCACCCCACAATTTTTTGTGCTGCGATAAAACGCCCGTCAGTTCAAAATCAGGCGGAAAAATAAATGGGATAAAATACCACTGTTGCGTTCTTATAAAAAGAAACGCTCCTAAACGGTTAACCAAATGAATTCAAAATGTTGCAATCTAAGCTCTGTTTGGGAGGACTTATTTGTTGTTTTTGATGCTCAATTGAACCCGGTCCAGCTGGACCGGTTCAGTTTTGTCCTATTGCTTTATATACAGGTGATATCCCAATAGAATTCTATTCCTAACCTAATCAGAAATCGGGCGAAAGAAAAAAAAACGAGCGAGAGGAGCGGAGGAGAGACGGCTTCGGGAGGAAGAAGAGGGATCTGTCGGCGGTTCCTAGGGCTTCTTCTCCGGCAAGGATCTGCGGCGGCTTCGGGACGAGGCATCCAGCAGCAGTTCGGCGAGGTTCAGCGCGGCTTCGGGACGAGGCATCCGACAGCAGTTCGGCGAGGTTCGGCGCGGCGGCAAAGGTCCGATCTTGGGCAACGACGGCTTCATCTTCGGCGACAGCGGCGCAGCGGCAAGCCCGGTCTAGGGCTTCTTCTCCGGCGACAGCGGCACATCGGTAGGCCCGATCTAGGGCTACGTAGGTTCGGCGATCCTTGGGATCCGGCGGTGGCAAGATCGGGCAGAGGCGTGCGTCTTATTCGGCGACATCCAACGATCTTTGAGGCATCCGGTGGTCTACCACGGGCAGGGGCGGCTTTCTTCTCCGACAATCTTGGGCCGACGGTTCTTCGGCAAGTATCAGGATACCGATCAAGGCGTGCATCTCCGGCGGCTCCGACGATCCAGCGACGACGACAATTCCGGCGGTGAAAGAGGGCATAAGGCTGCGGTTCCTTCATCTTGAAGAGGGCAGCGGCTTTCTTGGTCGGAGGGCGGAGGCGTGTTGCGGAGGGATAATCGGGTTACCCGATTTTGGGCACCAACAACGCATCGGGTTCATCTCCTGCGTGTGACAGCGGCTTGGCCGACTGTATCCAGGGAGTAGAGGGGGCTCACGGCGGTGGCAGGGTGCAGATTTCTCCGGCAGCAGTGGTGATTCTTGCCGGCGACAGTGGTGGTTTCCAGCGGCTCAGAGGCAGCGGTGGAGGCGAGGCAGCAACTCCAAATCGGAAGGTCGATCTCTTGCGTTTTACTCTTTTTTTTTGTTAAGTTGTGGTTATTATCTGGGTTCCGATCCATCGTGATCGTGAAAAGTATAATAGCTGTAGAACTCGTTATTTTTGATTAGTGGATCTGGCGCGCTCTCCCCGTTGATATAGGAGCTTAACTCTGAACCACGTATATCTCTTGTCGTCTGTGTTTTTTCTGTGTTTTGGAAACTCGAATTGTTTCTTGGATTGGTGTGCGCCACTATTTGCTCAAAAATACGCTTCCGTTACTATTGTCCGCGACGAGTTCCGTACTCGCGGGCAGGTGCCAATTGCACAACAATTGGTATCAGAGGGAGGTTCGACCTTCGGACCAGTGAACAAATTCAATGGCGGCCAAATTCGAGGTTCCAAAATACGATGGGCAGATCGATTTTGGTCTTTGGCAAAAGCGCATAAAGTCCGTACTCGTTCAGCAGAGTCTTCACAAGGCACTCCTTGGAAAGGAGAAGGCTAAGGTGAAAGACGACGAGGAGTGGGATGAGCTGGACCTCAAGGCCATCAGCACCATACAACTGTGTTTGGCAGACGAGGTCATGTACAATGTAGTCGAGGCGGAAACTACGGTGGACTTGTGGAGGAAGCTCGAGGAGCTCTACATGTCCAGGTCGCTCACGAACAAGCTGTACGTGAAGAAGCAGTTGTACAACTTGAGGATGTCCTAGGGAACGCAGTTGTTGGACCATATGAATGTGTTCAACAAGCTGGTATCCCAGCTGCGGAGTATGGATGTGAAGGTCGAGGAGGAAGACCAGACTCTTCTCCTCTTGTCCTCACTCCCGAGGTCGTTCGATCATTTAGTTACCACCATCTTGTATGGGAAGGATACCCTTAAGATGGAGGAAGTGGTGATGATGCTTCTTTCTAATGAGAAGAGGAGCAGTTCCGGATCGAGTGCGAGCGAGGGTCTGCTCGTGAAGAGCAGAGACCCATCCCAAGGAAGATCGAGAGGGGGAGGCAAGGAGGATGATCGACCTAGGTCCAGGAGTAGGTGTTATTACTGCAAGGAGGAGGGGCATTGGAAGACCAACTGCCCAGTGAGGAAACTCAAGGGCAAAGGATCTGTGCCTCAGCAGGCTGTAGTGGCATCCGAGTACGTGAGCGATGATGACGTTCTACACGTTTCACAAAGCCGCGACGTGGTAGTCGGGACCACAGATTCCTGGATCATGGATATAGAATGTTCGTTCCACATGTTCCCGAACATTGAAAGGTTCTACAGTATTAGGCACTGTGGAGGTGGTCGTGTTCGGATGGGGAACCGGTCAGAGTGCGAGATATCTGGAGTCGGGAGCATCAGGATTAGGATGTTCGATGGAGTGGTTAGGACCCTCACCGACGTTCGGTATGTGCCCGAGTTGAGGAAGAGCTTTCTTTCTATAGGCACTCTAGAGGCTGCCGGGTATTCTTATACTAGTAGCAACGGGTATTTGGAGGTCAGGAGAGGCGCGCAGACAGTCTTGAGAGGAGAGCGTTTCGGATCGCTCTATAGACTGATTGGCACCACGATTGCTAGGGGAGATGCGAGGAGAGAGGTCAGACCGTCTCTCGAGCTACATGATACGGTAGCATATGCATTTCAAGCGATCTCCTCAGATCGCGATTCCTTCGATAGAGCTTTAGAGAGTAGAGACCGTTCTCAGCGAAAAGCTAGGAAGGATCAGCGGAGGAGCGGGGCAGGATTCGTGGCAAGGGCGTGTGCACGGAGAGAGGACCTTGGCGGAGGTAGAATCTTCACAGTCGTAGAGGAGACGGGTAGAGAGTCATCTCAAGAGTACCCAGACACCGTGAGAGGAGCCATCAGACTCAGAGGTCTCACCGAGGAACTTAGGATCACTCAGGAGAAGGTGGAGTTGTACAGTGAGAGTTCGAGTGCGATTCGTCTTGCAGTAGACCCCATCTATCGTGCAAGGACGAAGCACGTAGACGTGCGTCACCGGAAGTTGAGGGAGTTCGCTCGAGGTGGAGGCGTGATGTTGCGGGAGATTCCTACGGAGGAATGCGTTGCGAGCATGCGAGAGAAATCAGTGAGGCGAGTCAAGTTTGACTTGACTCAGACTGTTGCACATTGGTCGTGCCGGCCCCAGGCAGAGGGGGCTTATAGTCGCCTGTAGAGGTCTGTGTGTTATAGACATTATTTGTGTTCATGGAGCATCAAAGTGGAGATTGTTGTTTTTGATGCTTAATTGAACCCGGTCTAGCTGGACCGGTTCAGTTTTGTCCTATTGCTTTATATACAGGTGATATCCCGATAGAATTCTATTCCTAACCTAATCAGAAATCGGGCGAAAGAAAAAAAAACGAGCGAGAGGAGCGGAGGAGAGGCGGCTTCACGAGGAAGAAGAGCGATCCGCCGGTGGTTCCTAGGGCTTCTTCTCCAGCGAGGATCTGCGGCGGCTTCAGGACGAGACATCCGACAGCAGTTCGGCGAGGTTCAACGCGACTTCGGGACGCGGCATCCGACAGCAGTTCAGAGAGGTTCGGCGCGGCGGCAAGGGTCCGATCTTGGGCAGCGGCGGCTTTTTCTCCGGCGACAGCGGCGCAACGACAAGCCCGGTCTAGGGCTTCTTCTCCGGCGACAACGGCGCAGCGGCATGCCCGATCTAGGGCTACGTAGGTCCGACGATCCTTGGGATCCGGCGGTGGCAAGATCGGGCAGAGGCGTGCGTCTTCCTCGGCGGCATCCAACGATCTTTGAGGCATCCGGTGGTCTACCACGGGCAGGGGCGACTTTCTTCTCCGGCAATCTTGGGCCGGCGGTTCTTCTTCAGCAAGGATCAGGATACCGATCAAGGCGTGCATCTCCGGCGGCTCCGGCGATCCAACAGCGGCGACAACTCCGGCGGTGAAAGAGGGCATAAGGCTGCGGTTCCTTCATCTTGAAGAGGGCAGCGGCTTTCTTGGTCGGAGGGCGGCGGCGTGTGGCGGAGGGATAATCAAGTTACCCGATTTTGGGCACCAGCAGCGCATCAGGTTCATCTCCGGCGTGTGACAGCGGCTTGGCCGGCTGTATCCAGGGAGGAGAGGGGGCTCACGGCGGTGACAGGGTGCAGATTTCTCCGGCAGCAGTGGTGATTCTTGCCGGCGACAGTGGTGGTTTCCGGCGGCTCAGAGGCAGCGGTGGAGGCGAGGCAGTAACTCCAAATCGGAATGTCGATCTCTTGCGTTTTACTCGTTCTTTTTTGTTCAGTTGAGGTTATTATCTGGGTTCCGATCCATCGTGATCATGAAAAGTGTAATAGCTGTATAACTCGTTATTTTTGATTAGTGGATCCGACGCGCTCTCCCCGTGGATGTAGGAGCTTAACTCCGAACCACGTATATCTCTTGTCGTCTGTGTTTTTTCTGTGTTTTGGAAACTCGAATTGTTTCTCGGATTGGTGTGCGTCACTATTTGCTCAAAAATACGCTTCCGTTACTATTGTCCGCGACGAGTTCCGTACTCGCGGGCAGGTGCCAATTGCACAACACTTATTTTCACCAGTCAAACAACCACGATCGCATGAACTAGACCTTAATTAAGGTCCGATTCATTCGGTCGTGGCCGCTTGACCGGCGAAAATAAGTCCCCCAAACAAAATCTTAGTGCCGAGTTGACCCATCCTTTCCTTCAAGGTGACATAGATAGTACCAATAAATAATGGCTATAATAAAATAATATGAAATTAAAGTCAATCTAATTATAACATTTATTTACTGTATATTCCTACAAATTGTCCGATCCAGGCCGATTAGACTTGGACCGGTGACTAATTAATTACAAGCATATTCACGCGGATCCAAGGCTCGTCCTCTCCCTCCCTGCATCCGAAGAATTCCCGCGATCCAACGGCTAGAATTTCTCCTTGAATAAGAAGTGCCGGGGGCACATTTTCCCGCCAGATTAGAGTGATTTCCCCCAATTTCTTCTTTAACCCTAGCGGAGGATAAGCTCCGGCTCCATCTACTTTCTTCCGTTTCATCTCCTCCACCGCGAGATTTTGCGAACAGATCGGAGGGCTTGACCTCCCCGTTCCGTTCCGGCGGTCTTACATAGAGCTAATTCTTTCTCAGATCAGAAATCTCTTCTGGCAGCTCTCCGAGCTCTTGCGGTTATTCAAGTTTGATCTCTTACAAGTCCTTGTTTCCAGGTTAGTGTCATGCTCTTCGTCGAGGTATCATGGTTTTTAGGGTTCTAAGCTTATTACTCCCATTGCATGATTTTTTCTTCCGAGATGCGTATACTTAGCTAAGACAAACGTTTCCTGTTCCTTTTTTTTCACATGCAGTGCGACATTTGCTCTCATACTTGCATCTTGACCCTTCTCCATGCTTAATTTACCTCAGGATTAAGCATGACTTGTAGATCACGGTTTCGAGGCGGTGGAAGTGTTGGCCACATCAATGGAGATGCGAAGTTGGCAGATTACTTTTCAACGAGTCATAATCAGGCTAATGAATCCGCTTTAAGACCCCGCAGGTCATCGAGACTCAAGGGAATCACTGCTATATACGAACAGAGTTGTCGTTTTGAAAAATCTTTACATGAAAGCATTCATAGTCCACCGATGCAAAATCAGAATGCTGTCGATATCGCAGATTCGGATGGCACAAGCACTATCAATATCACCTTGAAGGATCTGCTGACAAGATGTAAAAATAGAAAGCGGGGAGCCTCAAGCGCACAATCAAGTGTTGATATGCAAGAACATAACATTGCTATTATGAAGTCAGAAGAACAATCTGAGCTAGAAGAAACACTTTTTAGCTTGAAGTCTAGAAAGAGAAAGTCTTCCCCTTCTACCAGTGAAAAGTTGAGCAATTTTGCTGAGCCAGGTTCACGTTCTTCTCCAACTGAGACCATTCCTGTACATGCATTTTCTCTGATTTCAGAAGGAGGGTTAAGGGAAGCATCTCTCAATGAAACAAATGTTGATGAGTCCTCAGCAGCTTCTGAGGCTGGTCTGATGCATGAGATGGGTAAATCCAGCAAACTATCACTTGTTTTTAGCAGATTCTTCTGTTTTTTTGAACTTTGATGCTTCTAGATGTGTGTTTTGAAATCAAAATTGTTTATTGAATACCGTGAAACTTATTGCTAACAGCACTATTGATTTTATTCACTCCTCATGTTCTAATACTGGTTTATATTTCAGAAAGCCTTAATGGGAAGATGAGTGGATTCCCCAGTCAGAGTTCTATAGCTCTAGGAAGTCCCATATCAGCTTTTGAGATCAATGAAATCATTGAAACATATTTGGACAAGTCAGAAAATGGAGAGTCGACAATGAATTCTTCATCTCCCTGCATTAATAAATGCGATTTGGATAACAATTCTTTATGTGAAGGGCTTGATAATGTGAGTCAGGGAGAGGATTGTGGGAAGCCTTGCAGTGATATGAGCAGCACAATGGAACCCATTACTAGAGTTATTATAGAACAAAGTAGATTGGAATTCGAGGGAACAGCTCCTAGTGTTTGTTCAATAGAAAATTTCAAACACAACAGCAATTTACCTGCTAAAGTACTTGAGAAAGATGGCCAACATGGATTTCAATTTGAAGTATTACTGCCGTTTGATAAGGAAGTTATTGAATCTAGTTGTAAAATGCTGACATGTTCAATGGAGGATGATATATGGTATGCTGAGAATATGAAACAGTACAAGAAAGTTATAGCTTCATTGACACCTGAATTCAAGATTTCTTCTTGTTATGATGATTTTGGTGGGGCCATGGCTGATTCTGGTGTCTCTTTGAGCATACAGAACCATGAAAATTTTGCAGATGAGGTGAAGAACAGTTACATGTATAAGAACAACTGCTTGGTGTCCATCAATGGCCACACAAATCCGAATACTGGAAGGGATGAGGAGAACAATATGGTATATGGAGATTGCAGTGAACAAGTGAGTGAATATATGCAACCTGCTTCAGTTTATACTCCCAATAGTATATCCCAAATGACATTGGTTGATGCTTCTTGTGCAATAGTACAGGCTGGATCTCCTTATGTCAACACATGCGAAGATCGCAAAAAAGATTCTCACAATGGGGATTCGGATTCTGATTGTTCTCTCTCTACAGCATATTGCCCGCTTGATGGTGATAAGTGGGCACTTCAGCCTGACAATTTGCCACCTTCACAATTGTTCATGTTAGATAAATGCTTAGAGAGTCAACCATGCCGCACTAATGTCTCAGATTTACCTGATGAAACTAAACTTTCAGGAGAAACCATATGTCGTTTTTCCGAATCCCAACTGAATGTAAAAGATGGATTATCGAAATCCACATTCTTCCTAGACACCATTGTTGATTTACCAGGCAGCTCTTTTTTAAAGTCCTCTGCTAAAATCTGTGCGGAGAGGAAGATAACCAATACACCGAAAGAGGAGAGGCAAACAATTAGCACTCAATTTGGAGGAAATCAGTGTGCGGAGATAGATCATCCTACTAAAAAACTTCTCTCAAATAGAAAGGTTGGTTCCTTCATTAGCTATTTATACGTTCATGTTACCCTGTTCCATTTCAGCTATTTATGCTTTATTTCTTTACAGGAAATATCTCCAAATTCACAGGAAAAGCTTCTCCGGGCTTTAAATAATGGCAGTTTAGATGATGTTGTTAAACTTTCCAGTAAGCTCTAAACTAATTCATGTGGTTAGCATTCAATCGATCCTCTGACTTTTTTTATTTTTAAAAAATATTTTAGATAGCATGCAAAAGCTTTGCTTTGACAAAGGAGCTGCAAAGTGTCCATTATCATCATTTCTATCTAATAGAGAAACATTTGTTGAAGAGCGAATGTTCAAGAAGCCAAAAGTTATTAATCAATCTTTTCCTGAGGTCACCAAAGGAATTCTCAAGTCACCCAACAGTACTTGCAGCAACCCTTGTTGCTCGAAAAACTCATCAATCCATGCACGAACCCATGATGCCATACTATTTTCACAACGCCAGATGCAAGATACAGAAAACATTACAACAAAGCTTTTACAAGGATTAAGTAGTTTGAAGAGCATTGTAGAAGAGACGTTATTTTCAGGGCCTTCTTCTTTTCCATCAGACCTCACTTTAGATGAGGTATGCTCTATAGACAAATAATATTTCTTTTGCATGAAGCATTCTATTATAATGATTTTAAACTTGCCTTTTGTTGAATCACATTTTTACATGGATGCATGTAGTACATCAATCTATTTTTTGTTCATTTGCATCCATGTCAACCAGTTGCATTACATCAAAGTTTTTTTTACACTCAATACCTTGGTAGTATTCATCCATGTTCAGTTCATTTGATAATACCATAAGGTTTTGGTTTGATATGATTTACGTATTGGCGGTTCTTGAAAGAGTCAATTTCTCCTTTAGCTTAACCCTTTTCAGCCCTCCCTTTGGACTCCAATTTTGTTTATAAACAATGAAGGCAATCACTCAGATGTTTCCCTTACCCAACACTGGAACATACCACAAAGAGCCGCAGCATGATCAATGTTTGTATCTCATTACAAGACACTTATAACTAATACAAAAAGGAATGCAACTACAATCACTCTAAATATACGTGTATTTTCAATTTGATTGCAAAAAGGGCCTAATTAACATGCTCATGTTCAGCTCGTTCTTCAACAAATATGCGTCATAAAAAGCCAACAATGATCTATCTAAATGGACGACACCCATAAAGAAAAAGCGTTTGACAGGGCTGATAAATTCAAGTCATGAAATTATTTAAAACTGATGATCTCTATAAGGTTCTGCATGCTTGCACCTAAACTTTTTTCAACATTGTTATCAAGCATAGTCAGTGGCCAGTGTGGGCTGAGGAAGAAAACATGCCATTATATTATTCTGTAATAAATAATATTCTACAGAGGAAGGTATGTGTTTGAGAATCACATACCTTTTATGACAATAATCTACAGAGGAAGTCCCACCAAGGAAGTTCCACCAGTTTTAACTTTTAAGCATGCTTTTTTTACACTCAATACTCCTTTCTGTACACAAATACACTTTCGGCCGTTGTTTTGAGTGCAGCATATTTAACATGTTGATGCATCAAATAGCTCTATATATTGGTGATCAGATTAACCATTCATATTTTGTCTTCTTGTTTCTTAGATACATTTTAATTGAGTTACTCAAAGATCAATATTTTTTATTTTTCTTTTAACCATCAGTCTGACAGTAGCAGTTGTTGTTTCCTTTCAACCCCTTCTGCCCGCATTTTTTCTTATCTTTTTAAGCTATATTTTTTTTGGTGTCGGTGAGATTACAACTGAAACAATTGTCAACTTCGGCTTAATCACATTTTTTATTCTTTCATGCATAAATATTGCATAATTTTTTTTAAAATAAGCATCAAACTATGTGGGGGTTAGTGGGTTACCTTTTTATTTCACATTATATGTTTCTAAAAAATCATGGCACCTTAAATGATTTGGGAAATGTAATATTCATGATATGATGATATTGATAAGCTTTTATGTTGAAAGAATAAGTCTGTTATTAGCTTCCATGCCCCCAAAAAAATCTATCCCAAGTTATACTGATTTTTTGACAACTCACTTGAGAAAGTATGATTGCTCCAAGTAGTTTGGATTGAGGGTAATGTGGTATATGCTTATTTAGGTGGGTTGTTTGCCGTAGCGGAGGAGGGTAGATACAAGAGAGCTAATCCTAGAATGAGGAAGAAGATGAGAAGAAGAAGTGAGGAGAAGACTAGAGGAGAACAATTAGAGAGATAGAGGTTGATTTATTTCTTTGATACCCAAATAAATGACCCAAGGTTCCTTTATCTAAGACCCAGATGACATGAGCATAAATACCCAATTAAAGAGATGCGTGCATATTAAAACATTAAGACATTAATAACCCGTAACTACGACTCGACCCAATTCAACAAATACAACTCGAGAGATACAACTTGGCTTGATACATAAAGACCCATAATAACATAATTACTGGATAACTGACGGCGTGAGACCCATAACATACTGATGTTGTTGTATGATGATTAGCATGCTTATGGGTTGAAATGCCGTTGATTTGTACTAACTACCGTTAGCTTTGCTACTGATCAGTGTTCTTTTTCTTTGGTTGGTCTAATTAAGGATGGATTGTTGTAGCAAGTTATCTTGAGCACATGCTTAGTTTTTCTATCAAAGCCCTTTCTTTGTTGAAGCATATGATGAAAGTAATCTTTTTTATTGGTGGTTTGACTTTAGATGGTAGGGAAGTCGTCCTATTTATATATGACAGGCAAAAAAAACCCTACTTGTGGATCTGTACCGGCAATTTTTTTCCTATCCCCTTTCAACTAAATTTATGTACACCCATCTTTGGTTGGATCATTATTTAAGCTAGGTTTCTAAAGTGGCCTGGGCTGACTGAGCTGCTCATTCAATTTGAGAAGAAGTGATGGGGATCACCCACCACACGTGGCTCGACGCAAGGCGGGACTTATTCCCGTAGGACTTGAGGACTTGATCGGATCGACAATTCGATTCCACAAAAGCACTTGGATTTTTGTTTACTTGCATTTTCATATATTATATTGCATTTTTAATCAGTATTTTGTGAGATCAGGTCTGTTACATTAACAAACAATCATAACCGTTCATGTAAGTGTGCCGTTGGGAGTTTTATTATAAATAGGATGTAAGGGGGCTTCCATTTGTGGTATTGCAAAATTTTGGAGAGCCTTTCTTTCTTGAGTACTCCGATCTTCTCACAATGATAACTATGTACTTCTCACAGGGATGACACTTTGCTTCTCACAGTGTTGATTATGTGCTTCTCACAGTGATGATTTTGTGAGACCCTAGGTGACAACTCATAGGTATTCCCCATTATTCCTTGTATTCCCTCTCCTAGCCTCCACCCTACATAACTACCACGACATCCCACCGATTCCTCTTCACGATAAGATCAATAGCCACTTCTCAGCTGCAACCCTTGCTTTTCTCTCAGGAACCGACACCCCAGCTCTGTTAGTTCTCTGTTTTTCTCTCACAGAATCCACGCCACACCCCACTCAAAGCCTTTGTCTCTCTCCTAGGAACTCTACCCTTACCTCCACTGGAAGCCCATAATTTCCCCCCTTTTCTATAACACACGTACAACACCCCATATTTCATCTTCTTGACTCAACCTTCCCCACACCCAGATTTCACATCCATCGCTTTATTACATTCTACAACCCATATCCACCTTGCCCGTGCTCCATTCTCCTGATACAAATATATGCCTTTACCGCCAACCGTCATTACATTGCCACCGCCAATCCCGTGACAGCAGCCGTACCCCTCCATTTGTCAGATCTACCCACTTGTCGACATCCCCTCATTCTTTGAGTGCTTTATTAATGTTTGGATCTTTCCGATCTTCCCACATATTGACATCCTCATATTCTGTGAGTCTTATTGTTGTGTGGATCTTTGTTTTCAATATTAAATATATAGTATTGTGTATTTATGCTCTTTCGAATCTATAACATTGTGGAGTTTTTTTAGATCATTTTGTGATTTTTGAAAACTATTTGCTATGCGGTCTTGTTTTGATCCTCCACGTGGATGAAAACCTAAATTTGCTTGCTCAAGAATTATTGTCTTGCTTAAAAATATTTATGTGCGACTTAGTCCTTTATTGTTGTCTCTAATTCACCATTGGTCATTGCATGTATGTTACATTTAGTTGTTAATGAAAATCGAGTTATCCTCCTACACGTCACATTATGATTGTATTTTAGTGTTCACACAAGTAGCCCACCCACGTCAGTTGGTATTTTATTCATTAGGTTGCACGCATGCTTTCATGTCATTCTAGGGTTGGTCGTCGGCTCATTGCATTCATCATGTGCTTACTAGCATTGCATATATGGTTAGGGTATCACACATCTATCACTTGTAGATTTGTTCTACGTTAAGAAGTGCCCCAATCAAGTCCTCAATAATAAGTCATCACAACCAAGTTACTGCTGCGATGAGACATGACGAGACACGACGAGACACAACGAGAAGAATCCAAAAACAGGTTCAACTGAGTTCTGACTAAGGGGGTGATCAAAGGTTACTGGTTAAGTTGTCGACCCACGTGAGACACGACGAGAATAAGCTAGAGAGCACAAAGAACAACTCTGAATTGCCTACAAACAAAACCCGCGTGTTGTAGCGTTGAGGTCCCGCCACATATCTGGAAGTCTATAGAAACTTTATCTCCTAAAGCCAATACTGAGCTCGACACAAGAGATACGTGCACTAAACTCCCCCATCATAGGGGGGAGGGGAGGGGAAGGTGCTTTCTACTTGGGCCTTAGGGTCTTATTTATACGCAAATTCAAAGGGGAGGGGGTATGGTCTGCGAATAGACGCTCCTGCTCTAAAAGGCTTTTAACAGACCCTAATGGTTTGTGGATAGTAAGTCATGTCTTAAGCAAAATGTTATTCCCAGACCCATATGGGGTGCAGGTACTCTCCCGAAGGTCGCCGAGTACTCTCCTTAAATCTGTCGAGTACTCTCCTTGAGTCTGCTGAGTCTCTACTTGAGGTCGACGAGTACTCTCCTTGTGGTCTCCGAGTACTCTCCTCGAGGTCGCCGAGTACTCTCATGGAGGTCGCCGAGTACTCTCATGGTGGTTGCTGAGTACTCTCCTTGATATCGCCGAGTATTCTCCTTGAGGTCGCTGAGTGCTTTCCTTGAGGTCGTTGAGTGCTTTCCTTGAGGTCGCCGAGTGCTTTCCTGGAGGTCGCCAAGTGTTTTCCTGGAGGTCGCCGAGCTGGTCTCCTAAGGTGTGTTCTTTAGGCATTTTGGATTTTGATGAATTGACCCTCAAGAACTTGGGCGCTGTTGAAAATGGTGAAGTGAAAGTGAGTGATTGGACGACTTGGGCGACCTATCCGCGCGGACTGTGCGGACAAGACTGGCGGATAGCCAGGTCGGCAGAGCTGTTGCAGACAGCTTGTTCTTTGGCGGCCAGGGTTGTCTGTTCGCGCGGACTAAGCGAATAGAAGCAGCGGTCTGCCAGGCCGGCTTATGCTCAGCCGACAGTTGGATCACAGAAGGTAACCAAACGGATAACGACTCTATCCGTGGAGTCCGACAAGAAGCGGACTGGACTGGAGCTCGACAGACCGGCTTGGCAGAAGCCTTGGTCTAGCTCTGGAGGAGCGGCTAGCGGAAGCCGCAGAGGTCGCTAGTCAGTGCGGAAAGGTACTGGAGTTCGTCGGGGCAGGCAGACTGGATCCAGTGTCCGCCAGTAAGTGCGGATTGGCCCTTGTGGCCAGTGGTGTGGACTTGGTTGGTTCTTAACCACGTCCAGGTTTGGCTCAGTCCGGGAGATCGCGCAGTTAAGCGTGGATTGCTACTCAGTCCGCCGAGCTCGACAGCAATGCCGTGTGTCTTGGTTGGGAGCTTGGGGAATGCGGACTGGAGTTGCGTCCGCAAGGCGTGCGGACAAATGTTGTGTCCGCTGAGTCCGGCAGCTGTCTTGGTGGCGTGGCTGCGGGCTCGGTGTATGCGGATTGGAGCTGTGTCTGCGGATAGGCGGACAAGGTGTTGCTGCAGAGTTCGGTTGGCGGTGGTTCTGGTTTGTCCTTTGGCGACAAGGAGGACTGGCGTGCTGTCCGGCTTTGCTGTAGCATAAGCGGACTGGCTATCCTGCACAGGTCGCGGCGGACTGCAAGTGTATCCACGGCTTGCGGATACACTTGTTCTTGCTGCGGGATGAGGCGGTGATCCTATCGGTTAGGGCGGTGACCACACTCCTCATCGTGCCTATAAATAGGATCTCCTGTCACATCAATTGTATGTGCGAATGAACAGTAAGTGAACTCACGAACAGCTGCTGCGGACTGGATTTTGGTATCCGCGCGGGTTGAAGGAGTTGACCGGTTTGTGCTGTGCAGGTTGTGCGGACAGCGCTGGAAAGCCAGGACTTGGCTCTGATTGCGGTCAGGGACAGTGCGGACTCTGCGGTTAGCAACATGCGGTAAACAGCAGGTCGCGGACAGCGACCGAGCGGTTTTCTCTTTGGTAACTAGGTTCTCGGTTCAATAAGTCATCTGCTTCAGGCGACCTGTTCAGTTCGGCATCAGCAGCTTGTGCGGTCTGGCGGTTAGGCGACCTCGCGGTTAGGGGGCTTGCAGATCGGCGGCTAGAGCTCAACATTGGAATAACGGGCAGTCCGCGCGGCTTGGTTTGTGTCTGGCGACCTGGCTGTCTGTGCGGACTCCATAGTGCAATAGTAGGATCGGCGACTACTTGTTTAGTCCGCGCGGTCTGTTTGTTTTGTAATTTTGTTCTGCTTTCCCTTTGGTTATTTTGGCAAATCACGTCTCGCTATGTATGTCTCGCCTTGTAAGAAGAATGCTGTTATCAATAAAGACTCTTGTTGCTGCATGTGTCTAACTTGCTAGTTGAGATAACCCCTGCTCATTCCAAGATCCGGAAAATTCAACAGACGCGAATACACTAGTTAAAGGAAATTGTTTTTAAAATCAATTTGTTATTGTTAAAAGTTTAGCTTCCTTGATTTACATGAAAATGTCTGCTCTTCATTTGATGTGTGATGTGTGGGCCTCATCCATCCACACTACACGTGACATGGTCCATACTCAAGGAGAAACTCATTCTATTCAATGATACACGTCACCTTGGAAATGACTTTGAACATCTCTGTGCCGTTCAGCTAGACCCATTAGACGCTTACATCAACGATTTTGTGGAGTTAGTGCATCATGTCCCGTGCTTGTCCATGGAACATTACCTCAGCACTTTATGCATTCATTGCGCATGCATTGCAATCGCACATTCGCGCCTGTCTCAGAACTTTGAATCTGTTATAGTTAAAGGACATTGTTTTAAAAAACCAATTTGTTATGGTTAAAAGTTTAGCTTCCTTGATTGACTCAATCCCATCCATATTCGAGCTTGTTTACTATAAATTGAGCTCGATTCGGGCAGAAAATTATCCATTGTTATTGTTTTTCAGCCTCTTATTGATAAAGTCCTTTGTTCAATGTTCGTGGAATTAAATTCACAGCCCCATCTCATACACCGCAAATATTTTTGTTTATAACAGATCAGATTGGCTGCTAAGCATGCTTCAAAACTCGAAGCAACCACAAAGAAGTGGTTAGCTATGATGACAAAAGATTGCAACCGTTTCTGTAAGATAATGGTGAGCTTTATTTTAGTTTTTTTTAAATCAAATTATCTCCTCCCCACTTTGAATTTTTAACAATAATAATATTTTAATCTGAGTTTTTTTACTAATAAAAAATAGAGATTAGAGGAGAACAAATTGGCCTCGCCCGTAAGCGATCTTCACAAGGGAAGGAAGAAGATAACCTTCGCCGACGAAGCCGGCGGCACTCTGTGCCACTTCAAGGTCTACGAGCAGCAGCCGGTCGCTTTCATCGTGCCCAAAAGCTAGTTCTCTTATGAACATAAGTCAGCTCATTAATTCCTCATTGGTTTTCTTCCTCTTGAGAATTTACCATAGGAATTTTTTGTTGGTCACATATGCCCTTTCAAAGATGATCAAATTTCTCAGGCCTCAAGGCCAATTGTATTTATTTTCTAGAAAGAGTACATTTATTTCAACTCTCTGTCATATTTCCAGTAGAGGCTATAATAAGTAGTTTTTAAAAAAAGAAATTGGGAGGTCATGTATGTATGGCTGCTGCTGAAATTCATGTATTCTATAATATAAATAGTTTTTTTTAAACTTGGTTAGAGGTTGACTTTGTGCTCTCCTTTGTGATACATGCATAGTGTTGACCTTTTTCTGTTTGAATTGAGCACATGTTGATGTTTGATCGAGTGTTTGTGGTTGGGGTTGTAGCATGTAATTTTTTATTATTTTGATGACTTAATTGAAGATGCTTGAACCATGGACATTGAATAATTATTTTTATAGAGCAACCATTGGATTTCGGGTGGCTGGAAATTGTTTGAGATTTTTGAACCTGTATATATAAATTATATACGCATAATAATACCTTTTACTATTTATATATTATATAAATAGTGGAGTAAATATAATTGACGTAGTTTCACAAAAGCAGTTCGGTCGAACCGGATGTTTGTCACACCCTTGACCTGCTCACTAAGTTGAGTACACCAAACACTTGCATAATTTTGAGTTCGATGGTTCCTCAAATGTACGCCATAATGCTCGATGAGCATGCGTGCAAAGGCTTCATGCATGCATGCCAGGCATGCATTCACAAGATGGATGCGCATGTGTGAGTCGTAACTAAGAGAGGGCGCCCCCAGCTAGCATGCACTCCTAGTGCTTGCCTGAACGTGCTCCCAGAAAGCACCCTTGTGCGTTCCTCATGAAAGTGCAACTAGATCTGATATACTCTAGAGGGGGGGTGAATAGAGTATATGATGCTTTAAAAACTTTTACAAACTTTTACAACAATTGTTGTAATATGTGTGAGCAGGGAAGCAATAATAAATTTAATTACAGCACAATGTTAAACAAGAACTAAACACAGAAAAAATCAAGGCCAGAAACAAAAATGAAAGCAAGCAGAACCAGAAGACACAAGGAAATATAGTGGTTTCCCAAACTTGGGTACATCCACTCTTTTACCACCCTAGGTAGGAATCCACTGCAGGATGAGTTGATCAGGTGTCCTGGGCACCAATGAGCTTTTGATAAGGTGCTCAAAAACCAAAGCAGATTTTTTGATCAGGTGTCTTGCCACCAATGAGCTTTTGACAAGATGCTCAAAAACCAAGTTCAAACTTTTGAAGGGAGTTTGAAAAACCCTTTACAGAGTGGGGGTGAGAGAGTGATGACAGTCTTCTCTTTCTCAAACAACTGAGAAGACTATGTGGATTGATGTCAAAGCTCCCCCTGAATCCTTGAAATCTTCAGGAAGAAAAGCTTTGCTGAGGGTGATAGACGTTCAAAGATTGAGCTCCAGCAATAGATGATTTCAGCAAAAGGGACTGAAATGTTGAGTGTCTGGAGTCTGGAATATGTTGGCCTTGAACACTTTGAAAACTACAGAGATCTGAAGATTTGAGAAAACTTGATCTCCTTGGTTGAGTGTTATTCAGAATTCTTTTAGACAGAAGATTTTTGAGAGTGTCTCTGTAGTCAGTATTGTGAGAGTGTTCTTCTGTTTGTTCTTCTTAGAGATTCAAAAACATTCTATCTTTTATTTTCTGGTCCTGAATAGCATATCATTCTCTGTCAAGGATAGTCGTTGGTCTGCATTGATTGAATCCTTAATTGCATAAACTCTTCTGGAGGAAAGTCCACAGAAACATTCCTTGAAGAATCCCTTGAAACTTGGTCCAGAAATAAATGAAAACGGCTAGCAAATCTCTGAATTAATTGCAGAATAACTCCTAACTGATTTAGAATTTAAATTCTGGAAGTTATCTGAAATCGTCGAACTGAGCTCTGCTATCGTCGAGCTGAGCTCAGCGATCTGGAAATACACAGCAGCAAAATATCGTCGATCTGAGCTCAAAGATCGTCGAACTGAGCTCAGAGATAAAGATCCAAGGCAGAGTCAAAATCGTCGACCTGAGCTCACCGATCGTCGAATGGAGTTCGACGATATTATGAAGTTGAGCTCAGCGATCGTCGAATGGAGTTCGACGATCTGTCGAAGTTGAGCTAGACGATCGTCGACCGGAGTTCGACGAATCGTCGTGCTGAGCTCGACGATCAGACTTAGTCTCCAGACTGAGAATCCTGGTCTTCAGGGCAGCTTCCAAACCTAGACTTCTAACACTTAGACTCAATTCTAATTGACCTATTAAGCTATACAGAAGGTCAAGCAAGGGATTCCTAGAGACATAGTGATCCTGACCCAAATTAGTAATAGGGTGTTCCAACAATCTCCCCTTATTTGGGTTAGGATTACTATTTACAGACTTTGGAAAAATTTAAATAACAACATACAAGTATTAAGCAGAAAAATAACAGCTAGACAAGCAGAAACACAGAGATATATATATATATCATCCAGATAGCAATCAGAATTCACAGAAACTGTCACCTTACAATGTCACTTCTTCTCTTTGCCTTTAACCATTTTAATTTCTCTGTTAGGGTTTAGGGCTTCCTTGTTGGACCTGGTGTCATCTGCTGCACCCAAATAAGTTTGCTTTGTAGGCCTGGGAACCACAGCTGCAGGATGTAACTCCATGTATCTGTCAGCATCAAAGAATTTACTGGAAGCATATCTTTCTAATTCTTTCTGTCTTTGCTCAGACATTGTAGAAATGTTGGAGGTATCCAATCCTTGATCTCTGGCCTTCTTAATCTGATCCAGTGCAGCCAATTCCTTTAACCTGGCAGTCCAAGCAGCTGGGTTATTTTCAGGGTCCTCAAAAGGTACAGGTGGCTCATACCTGTTGGAAGGGTTGTCTTGAGGAGGCCTGGCAGACACAGTCTCTTTTAGCTTGTAGGGGAAAGGACCTGATGATGTATCAGATGAAACATGTCCTCCCCTAGAATATGGGTGCTGCCTGGAATACCCTTTGGAATAAACTTGAATATCTCTCTGATTGCCCCTATATCCTCCTCTCCTAGAATATGAACCCCTGGATTGGCTTTCCCTTTGATAGGATCTGACATGAGGTTGATAGGGAGCCTGACTTCTGGCTGGGGGTTGACTTGCAGAGCTTCCACCTGCACCTGCATCCGGAGGAGGTGGTGGAGGAGGATGAGGGTGCTGGAATTGGGATGAGCCCTTCTCATATTTTCTCTTTTTCTTCATGGCTTTCAGCTGGTTCTTGGAATACTGCATCCAGTGTTCAGTGATTGGGCAATTATGAAGGATATAATACGGGATATCATTGTTATCCTTAACTTTAGCATGAGGAACCCTTTTCATAGCCTTGCTCCTTGCCTTCCTTTTCCTGGCAATGGTAGCAGATGAGTCATCAGAGTCTGTTTTGAATTCATCAGATTCAGAACTCTGATCATCATATAAAGCATCTATTTTCTTCATCAAATCTTTCTTTAGCTGAACAGAGGCAGATGAGGCAGAAGTTGAGATAGCAGCAGCAGTAGGGGCAACAACAGATAGAGGAGGTGAAGCAGAAACAACAGCAGCAGCAGGAGAGGTGACATCAGCAGTAACAGTCTCACTTACAGCAGAAACAGCAGATTCACTCTCAATAACAGAAACTGGAGAGTTGATAGCAGCAACAACTTTACTGACAATAGCAGAAACATCATCAAAAACGGCAGCAGGCTCAAAATCAGTGGCCTCTGACATCAGAATGTCCTTGGATATTGGTGCATCAGAAACAGTTGAAACTTCAGCAGCAGTATGAATATCTTCAGCAGCAGCAACATCAACAATCTCAGAAGCAAAATCAGTCCTTTCTTCAGAAGCAGCAACAATGACTGAATGTACAAAAGAAGTGAGGATGCTAGGGTCACAGCAAGACAATGGCACAAGTGCTTTGGATAAGTCTTCTGGAGGCTGGACAGCATGGACCTCTGACAAACAGCTAAAGAAAGCAGAATCAAAAGCTGAGAGTAAAGACCTGAGGTCTATTGCAAGAACTGCAGTAGGAGGCACAGCAGCAGCAGCAGCAAAAGGAGGAGCAGCAGTCACAGAAACAGCAGCAACAACAGCATGAAGAGTCTCTTCATATGACATCTCCCCCTGCCTAGATGCAGATACATCTGGATCAAGGCACCCTGCTGGAGGTGCTGCCTGAGGAAGGAGGGAAGAGAGCCTGTCAGAAAGGGCTGCCACAGACAGGTGTAGAGGAGCCAATGAGGTCTCCAACAATAGAGTTAGCCTGGGGGCAAGTAACTCATACAGCCTGTCAGCTAGGGCTGAGAGGTCTACTTGCTCAACAGCTGGAGCAGAGGTAGAGGGTAAGGAGACAGCTGGGGATGCTGGAAGGGAATTGGAGAATTGTGGAATGGAGGGCTGAGGTGTTGGTAGGGTGGATATGGAGGATAGGGGAATGGATATGGATGGGGTGAATGTTGGTTGGTCTATGATGTGGTGTAGGAGATCTTGGAATGAAGTGGAGGAGGTAGGGAAGTCAGGAGGAGATGAGGGGGAATCATCCATAAAGGAATCATCCAGGAGGGTGAAGGATGGAATGGATGGTGAAGAGGTGATATCTGGTGGAGGGTAGGAGAACAGTGGGTGGAATTGGTCTTCTGGTGGAGGTGGAATGAGTTCTGGAGATGGAGTTGATGTTGGAGATGAGCTAGATATGGTAATGGTGGAGGGAGCTGGAATGGTGGATGGTAGAGGAAGGGATGTAATTGGAGGAGGAGAGGCAGCAACAGCAGCAGCCAAGTCATCTGCAGGGGCAGAGACCTGTGGAGGAGTGACTCTTTGAGTCCTTGTGCCTGAAGGGGCACTGGAGGAGGGCCTGCTAGGCTTGCTTATTTGCCTGTCCCACTTTCCAAAGAGGGCACAGGTTAGTCTCTTGGAGGCATTGATGTGAACTCCAGAGGAGACCAGCAAGGCAGGGCACCTGTGCTGCAGGAAAACTCCAATAATTCTTCCAAAGTTTACAAAACTCTTGTTTATTTTCTTCTTGATGAGGTCAAAGAAAA
Organism: Platanthera guangdongensis; assembly: GCA_039583875.1. Lineage (NCBI taxonomy): Eukaryota > Viridiplantae > Streptophyta > Magnoliopsida > Asparagales > Orchidaceae > Platanthera > Platanthera guangdongensis. Next base: position 138,181,470 of record CM077154.1, on the reverse strand, counting down.
CCTCTCCCCATTGCAGATTCTTCTTATCCACAAGAGCTCCCATAAGACAGAGCTGATGTCTGGATATAGTATCATGGACTGAGTGCTTTGCCAGTAGCACTTTTCCCACCACATCTGCCAGGTACCTATATTCAACAGACAGGTTCCTTTTGAATAGCTTGCTAGGGTTTCCCTCTGGATGACCCATCCCGGCAAGCAGGTCAGAAAACTCCTCTCCAGATAACTCAGCAGATTCTTCTCCATTTCTCAATCCAAAAACTTCTGTTAAGATGGTTGGGGTCAAGGGTACCTGATTTCCAGCTATGGACCCAACTATGGTGCTGTTGTCTTGATTATGAGCAGTATAAACCCATTCCTTGATCTCATCTGAAGCCAACTTTATCCTGGTGGTCATGATAGCAGACAGATTCTGATCCTTGAACAGACCCAGTATGTCTTAGAGAATCTGGTCAGTGGTGCTGAATGATTCTATATCAATGTCAAACCCAGCATCGAACTTCATTGCAGCAAGAACAGCAACTGACACAGCCATTGTACCTGCAAAAACTCAACAAATAAAACGACCAAGAGTAGAACTGTTTGGAGGGAAAGAAGATTCTTGCAGAGAAATCGAAAGCGCAAATGAGAACGACGGCGAAAAATGATTTTTATATTAGGGTTCGACGCAGAAAAGGAAAGATCGTTGAACTCAGTTCGACGATCGAGACTTCTAAAGGAATCTGAAGAGACTTCAACATCGTCGATCTCCGTTCGACGATATTGGAGAGCGTCGAACTCCGTTCGACGATCGTTCAGAGAATAAAATCGTCGAGCGCCGTTCGACGATCGTTGACCGGAAGAGATAGTTCATACTATCAGAGAGGCGCTGAACTTAGTTCGACGATTTTTGGAAATCGTCGATCTCCGTTCGACGATCTTGGGGCAAATCGTCGAGCGCAGTTCAGAGATCAGAAAAGTTCTAGACACTAAAAAAAATCAGAAAGTTTGCCTAGTCTTGGTCAATTTTTAAGCTTTCAAAATCTTGGATATTATTTAAGGCTTCCTCCATCTAACATTCCTAACTGATTTAGGAAGAAAGTGTGTTTCTTTTCATCCAAGGGCTTGGTGAAAATATCTCCCCTTTGTAAATCTGTTGGGATATAATGTAGTTCAATTTTATTCTTTTCAACATTATCCCTTAAGAAATGATGTCTAATCTCTATGTGTTTTGTCCTACTATGGAGGACTGGATTTTGAGCTATAGAAATAGCACTTGTATTGTCACAAAAGATTTTAGACTTCTCTAAGTTGTAACCATAGTCTAGGAGTTGGTTTTGAATCCACAAGATTTGTGAGCAACAACTGCCTGCAACCATATATTCAGCTTCAGCAGTTGAAGTTGACACAGATGTTTGTTTCTTACAAAACCAAGAGACAAGTCTGTCACCAAGGAACTGACAAGTTCTACTGGTGCTTTTCCTGTCAATTCTGCATCCAGCATAATCAGCATCAGAGAATCCAGTTAACTCAAATGCTGAATCTTTTGGATACCAGAGGCCTAAATTTGGACAACTTTTAACATACCTGAGAATCCTCTTTACTAAAGTTAGGTGTGACTCTCTAGGGCTTACTTGGAACCTAGCACATATACATGTAGCAAACATTATATCTGGTCTACTAGCTGTAAGATACAGTAAAGAGTCAATCATTGCTCTATATGTTGTCTGATCAACAGGTTTCCCATGTTCATCAGCATCCAATACAGCATTGGTAGGCATGAGTGTTTTCATACAAGATGCCTCAGACATACCAAATTTCTTAACCAGTTCATTTGCATATTTGGTTTGAGAAATAGAGATGCCTTCAGCATGTTGTTTGACTTGCAATCCTAGGAAGAAGGATAGCTCACCCATGCTACTCATCTCAAATTTAGAATGCATCAGGTTAGAAAACCTTCTGCACAATTTTGAGTCAGTAGAACCAAAAATGATATCGTCTACATAAATTTGTACTAGTAGGGTATGAGACTTATGGGTTCTAATAAAAAGAGTTTGGTCTACTCTACCCCTTATAAAACCATTTTCCAAGAGAAAGCATGCTAAGGTCTCATACCATGCTCTAGGAGCTTGCTTGAGACCATATAATGCTTTATTTAATCTAAAAACATAATCAGGATAAGTTGGAGAGATAAAACCTGGAGGTTGTCTGACGTAAACTTCCTCTTTGATGTCTCCATTTAAGAAAGCACTTTTGACATCCATCTGATATACTTTGAAGCCTTTGTGAGCTGCATAAGCTAGAAAAATTCTGATGGCTTTCAATCTTGCAACTGGTGCAAAGGTTTGGTCGTAGTCAATTCCTTCTTCTTGAGAATATCCCTGAGCAACTAGTCTTGCCTTGTTCCTTATGATTACTCCTTGATCATCCAGTTTGTTTCTGAATACCCATTTTGTTCCAACAATGAAATGATCTTTAGGCTTTGGCACTAGTTCCCATACTTTGTTCCTCTCAAATTGATGCAACTCCTCTTGCATTGCAGTGATCCAGTGTGGATCTTGCTCTGCATCTTGAATGGACTGAGGTTCAATTTGAGATAGGAAGCAGGTGTGCAACAGGTTTTGGTTGACCTGATTTCTGGTTTGCACACCAGCTGAGATTTCTCCAATTATTTGGGAAATTGGATGATCTCTTGATGTTACTAAATCAATAGGAGGTGTTGATTGTTCACCAACCTGTGTTGTTGTTTCCTCTTGTGGTACAACAACTGGCTCTTCAAGTTGTGCTTCAATGTGTTGAGCATTCCCTTCATCTTCACTGCTTTCATCCTCTTGAGCAACCTGTAACTTGTTCATATCTTCAACTAGAGAATGTTCCTGCAAAGGTTCTATGGTAGAAGAAATCTTCTCCTTGAAAGACATGTTAGATTCATCAAAAGAAATGTGAACAGATTCCTCAATTTTCAAAGATGATTTATTATAGACCCTATAGGCCTTGCTGATCATGGAGTATCCCAGAAACACTCCTTCATCAGCTTTGGCTTGAAATTTTGCTAGATATTTCTTGTCATTATTATGAATATAACAAATACAACCAAAGACTCTAAAATAGTCAACTTTAGGTTTCTTCCCTTTGAGTAATTCATAGAGAGTCTTTCCCTTTTGTTTATGTATCAGACTTCTGTTCAGCACATAGTTGGAGGTGTTCACTGCCTCTGTCCAGAAGGTTAGAGGTAGATGAGCATCTGACAACAATGTAGTGGCAGATTCAATAAGGGTTCTATTTTTCCTTTCAGCTACCCCATTTTGTTGAGGAGTTCTAGGAGCTGAGAAAGTATGCCTGATCCCTTCACTCTGACAGAACTCTTGCATAAGAAGAGAATCAGACTCTGTCCCATGATCACTTCTGATCAGGGCAATGTGAGTATTGAACTCAATCTATATACATTTGAGAAACTCTGTCAGACACTTAAAGTTATCAGACTTCTTCCTTAGAAAGAACACCCAAGTGAATCTAGAGAAGTCATCTACAATTACTAAAGTATAGGATTTCCCTCCTAGGCTTTGTACTGTGATCGGTCCAAAAAGATCCATGTGTAACAGATACAATATCCTAGGTGAATCACTCTTATTAAGTGACTTAAAACTGTTTTTAGTTTGCTTGCCTAATTGACAAGCCTTGCAGAGTCCTTTCTTCTTGTAGGGGCCAGAAGGTAGTCCTCTAACAAGGTTGTCCTTGAATAGCCTAGCAATAGTTCTAAGGTTTAGGTGTCCTAATCTCTTATGCCATAAAACATTTGGTCTACAGACTGAATTAAACAAGCAAATATCTACATTAGTTGAAAGAAAGTCTACTAGATAGATGTTACCTTTCCTTTTACCTGTCAACATTGTTGTGTTGTCCTCTGACTTGATTTTGCATAAGGCTTTGCTGAAGGTCACCTGGTAGCCTTCATCACACAGCTGACTGATGCTAATTAGGTTGTGCTTCAGTCCTTCTACATAAGCTACCTTCTTGAAAGTTACTGAACTAATCTGGACTGCACCATATCCTTTAGTCTGTCCAAAGTTTGAATCACCAAAGATAACTTTGGGTCCAAGCTTGGCTATGAAGGATGTGAGGTTGTCCTTGTTCCCTGTCATGTGCTTAGAGCACCCACTATCCAAATACCATTGCTGGTTAGATGTTGGATAGGTCTTCACCTGCACATAAGACAATTCATTTGTTTTTGACCCAGTTTACCTTGGGCCTAGGTTGATAACCTCTAAATTCAGAAATGAAAGACATCCCAGGTTGACTCTTATATCCTTCAGGATGATATCTCCTTGGAGGTAGAATCCATTCAGTATAAGGGTTATAGATTTGGGATGAAGGACCCTTAGGATTCAATTTTGATTTGCCTTTGAAAAAGTTTCCAGAGCTCTGACCTCTGTTCGACGATCTTGGAGCTGCGTTCGACGATCTTGGGTCAGATCGTCGAGCTCCGTTCGACGGTCGGCTATGGCTGAGGTCAGGTATATGAGATCGTCGACCTGCGTTCGACGACTTTGGCTGAGATCGTCGATCTACGTTCGACGATTTTGCCTGAGATCGTCGAGCTGCGTTCGGCGATCGTCGATCTTCGTTCGGCGATCGTCGATCTACGTTCGACGATTTCTGCTGGGACTTAGTTTTCTGAGGCAGATCAGAATATTTCCTGGCAACCTCTACAACTCCCTTTCCCTTGTCAGAAATGAATTTGATGGGAGTTGTTAGGACTATAGGTTGGCTGGATGAAGCACCCAAGCCCAGTGTACTGTTGAATCTAGAGTTCACTGTGCTTGTGATGTCCATCAGCTTGATGCTTCTCCCATTAAGGAATTCTTCAAGCTTCTTGGCCTCAGAGAGCTCACTTTTCAGTGAAGCTATCTGTTCCCTACAGCACTCCAACTCCTGAGAGAGTTTGAGGTTTTCTGACCTTAGAGCATTGTGTTCAGATAATTGATTTCTGAGAGAGATAATCTCTTTCTCAGACTTTAGCAGGTCTAAACACAGTGCTTTAAATTCAGATTTAAAATCTTCTGAACTAAAATCAAAAGAGCTAATTACCTGATCTTCTTCAGGTTGAGTCTCTGAGTCTGACTCTGACTCTTCTTCCTCTGAATTGTGCTGTGAGGCATTAATTACCATCATGCAGAACTCCTTTTCTTCTGCATCATCCTCATCATCACTGGAGCTGGATGAGGCTTCTGACTCCTCTTCTGTCTCACTCCAGAATTCAGCAACAAACCCTTTTCTTGTATGCTTATTTTTGCTTGAAGAAGGTTTGCCACTTCCATTCCTTTTGGAGTCTTTCTCCTTTCTTCTTTCTTTTCTGTCCCTTCTGTCCTTGTTCTTGTTCTCTGGACAGTTAGGAACTATGTGCCCTGGTTTCCTGCAACCAAAGCAAATAATGTCTTTATTGTTGCTAATGGACTTGTCATACCTTGGCTTGTCCTGCTCCTTGTATGATCTTCTTCTGAAATCCTTTCTGGCCATTTTGTAGAATCTTTTGGCCAACAAGCTGAGTAGTTCATCATTGCCTGTAGCTTTATCTTCAGGCAGATCCTCAGTTGCTTTAAAGGCTATGGTCTTCTCTTTCCTTGTGGCTGGTGAAGTAGCCTTCTGTTCTTCCTCTCTATTCTTGATGAGTAGCTCATAAGATTTGAGCTTACCCAGCAAAGCTTCAGTGGTGATCTCATTTAGACTTCTGGCATCCTTAATTGGCCAGATTCTTGAATCCCAAGTGCTGGGGAAGCACATTAGGATCTTGTCATTAAGTTCTGTTAGAAAGATCTATTTGTCCAATGACCTTAGCTCACTGACAATTAGACTTAGTCTGTTGTACATATCTCCCACTGACTCAGTCTCTCCCTTCTTGAAGTTCTCATATTGAGAGATGAGATGAGATCTTCTGTCCTTTCTCTCATCAGCTGAGCCTGAGACTATTTCTGAGAGTCTATCCCAAATTTCCTTGACTGAATTACATTCAGCTACCTTTTGAAATATGTCATCTGACATTGTCTGGGCTAGGATGTTCATAGCCTTGACATCAGCTACCTTCCATCTCTTGATGTCAGCATCTGTTCCTGATGAAGGTGGCACATCATTTGTGCTTGTGCTCTCTGGGGGTCTTGGACACACTGTCAAAACAGAGTTAAAGATATCTTCGTCAATAGAATTCATGTAAAGTCTAATCCTTGCCTTCCAAAGTGCAAACTTGGATAGATTGCACACTGGAGGTCTGGTGCTAGCATAATCTTTGTTTTGGGCCATGATTTGTGAAAACAAAATCTAATAATAAAATACCAAAGAAACACAGATCTAGTTTGGGATCTTGGGGTTCAGGTGTTAGCCTGTACAACCAATCAGATATGGTATGTTAAACCAACCTGGCTCTGATACCAATTGAAAGTGCAACTAGATCTGATATACTCTAGAGGGGGGGTGAATAGAGTATATGGTGCTTTAAAAACTTTTACAAACTTTTACAATAATTGTTGTAATATGTGTGAGCAGGGAAACAATAATAAATCTAATTACAGCACAAGGTTAAACAAGAACTAAACACAGAAAAAATCAAGGCCAGAAACAAAAATGAAAGCAAGCAGAACCAGAAGACACAAGGAAACATAGTGGTTCCCCAAACTTGGGTACATCCACTCTTCTACCACCCTAGGTAGGAATCCACTGCAGGATGAGTTGATCAGGTGTCCTGGGCACCAATGAGCTTTTGATAAGGTGCTAAAAAACAAAGCAGATTTTTTGATCAGGTGTCTTGCCACCAATGAGCTTTTGACAAGGTGCTCAAAAACCAAGTTCAAACTTTTGAAGGGAGTTTGAAAAACCCTTTACAGAGTGGGGGTGAGAGAGTGATGACAGTCTTCTCTTTCTCAAACAACTGAGAAGACTATGTGGATTGATGTCAAAGCTCCCCCTGAATCCTTGAAATCTTCAGGAAGAAAAGCTTTGCTGAGGGTGATAGGCGTTCAAAGATTGAGCTCCAGCAATAGATGATTTCAGCAAAAGGGACTGAAATGTTGAGTGTCTGGAGTCTGGAATATGTTGGCCTTGAACACTTTGAAAACTACAGAGATCAGAAGATTTAAGAAAACTTGATCTCCTTGGTTGAGTGTTCTTCAGAATTCTTTTAGACAGAAGATTTTTGAGAGTGTCTCTGTAGTCAGTATTGTGAGAGTGTTCTTCTGTTTGTTCTTCTTAGAGATTCAAAAACATTCTATCTTTTATTCTCTGGTCCTGAATAGAATATCATTCTCTGTCAAGGATAGTCGTTGGTCTGCATTGATTGAATCCTTAATTGCATAAACTCTTCTGGAGGAAAGTCCACAGAAATATTCCTTGAAGAATCCCTTGAAACTTGGTACAAAAATAAATGAAAACGGCTAGCAAATCTCTGAATTAATTGCAGAATAACTCCTAACTGATTTAGAATTTGAATTCTGGAAGTTATCTGAAATCGTCGAACTGAGCTCTGCTATCGTCGAGCTGAGCTCAGCGATCTGGAAATACACAACAGCAAAATATCGTCGATCTGAGCTCAAAGATCGTCGAACTGAGCTCAGAGATAAAGATCCAAGGCAGAGTCAAAATCGTCGACCTGAGCTCACCGATCGTCGAATGAAGTTCGACGATATTATGAAGTTGAGCTCAACGATCGTCGAATGGAGTTCGACGATCTGTCGAAGTTGAGCTAGACGATCGTCGACCGGAGTTCGACGAATCGTCGTGCTGAGCTCGACGATCAGACTTAGTCTCCAGACTGAGAATCCTGGTCTTCAGGGCAGCTTCCAAACCTAGACTTATAACCCTTAGACTCAATTCTAATTGACCTATTAAGCTATACAGAAGGTCAAGCAAGGGATTCCTAGAGACATAGTGATCCTGACCCAAATTAGTAATAGGGTGTTCCAACACCTCACACACAAGCTTTCCCAGCGCACCCATGTGGTGCGCCTTAACCTCCTGACGCCGCCGCCGCCTTAACCTCACACACGAGCTTTCATTGTTGTTTGTTTACATTTAACTGTTTACTCAGTTGACTCGCTCTCGCGCTAAGGTGTTTTGATTCTTCCAGATCAGGAAAGTGCTAAGTGACACACAACAGGTTGACGCATGTTGTGGGAAAGTGCTCCCATCTCTCCAAAGAATGTTTTAATGCCACATTTGTTCTGCACAAACGCCCCAACAAACAACAATGAAGGAAACACACATGCAATGGATGGGGTGGTCCTCGAAGAACCTGCAAGCTTTCAACAATTCGCTCTCCAGCAGCATGCCACATCTCAAATGCTACATCTCAAATGCTTCGTTGCCGCACTAGCAACATCTGTAGAAAAGAGAATGCGTCGGATGGAGGAGCGTCTGGCTCAAACACTCAACCTACTAAAGGAGTTAGGGGCCTCTCGAGACCTCAGTACTGTTCTCGCACCCATAGTCGACCATATCTCTCTTCGGGCCGAACCTCGCCAAAAGGAATCACCTGTATCAAAGATTTTGCTGAGAGCAAGTTATCTAAAGCCGCACCAACCAACAAAAGATCGCTCGCAAGGGAGCGCATCAACAATAGGACCCAAACAATTTGAAAAGGAAAAAGGGCAGTGAAAATTTGAAAAGGAAAAAAGGGCAGTGACTTAACCCAACACCCAAGAAGAGTGTCGGAGTTTGTGGCGACACCCGCTAGACTGTGGGCACCGGCGAGATCAACACTCGACTTTCCTCAACACCTCTTGGGCCGAAGTCTTACTCACCATCCATGATCATCCTTCTCTCCAGAGACCCATGCCCCTTATTCTAGGTAGGGAAGATCAGTCCAAGTTTTGCAACTATCATCGAGGTCATGAGCACGACACAGAGGGATGTAAGCACCTAGAGGAAGAGATTCATCAATTCATTTGGCTTGACCTCAAAAAATTTCTGCAAAAGAAAGCACCGTGGCAGTCAGCCCCGTGTAAGCCCGCTAGGGGCACATGATTGAAGGGGAAAAGTATCCACCAACCCGGCTTAGCAACTGGCTGACTAGCCGTCCTGGCAGCACAAACAGCTTGTCAAGGTCACCAAGACATGATCACAATCATTTAGGGAATCCCCCATCCCCCACAAAAGGTTCGTATGATATTAATCGACGACAACGTAGCCATCAACGTTCTGTTCATGTCAACTCTGCTTCAACTCAGACTCTCCAACAGAGACGTCAAGCTAGGGGAAGACGACGCCTGCATCATTGTCGACCCGCAGTCCCCGTGTTGGGGAACATTGTCATTCCCATTACCCCGGGGACGCCTTCTGCGCAAGTCACCTACGACATTTAGTTTGTAATTATACAAGTTAGCTCGACATACAATGTCATACTTAGGTGGCCACTGCTAAGAGCTCTTCAGTCCGATTCTCATTTTACAAGTTTTCCTATTGAACAATAAGCCACGCGATTGAACTCACACACACCTGTTTGCTCTGCTTTCCTGTAATATCGTAATTACTCTATGATGACATCTGAGGTCCAAATCCTTAAACATGGAAAAAAACTAAAAAGAGTGGACAAGAGTCCCTCTACGCCTCTAGTATATATATATATATATATACAAGCAGTCGTGCACGGGGGACCCCGTGCGGGGCGGCGACATTGGTCGTGGGGGCGACATTGGGCGTGGGTGGCGAAATTGGTCGGGGGAAGCAACATTAGTCAGGGGCGACGACATTAGTCAGGGGCGGCAACATTAGTCGGGGACGATGACAATTCTCATAGGGGAAACACTGGTCGGGCGAGGAGACATTGGTCTATGGCGGCAATATGGCTTGTATGCAGCTACATTAGTTGTGGGCGGCGACATTGGTCATAGTAGACGACATTGGTCGAGGACGACAACATTGGTCATGGGGTACAACATTTGGCAGGGGCAGCGATATTGGTAGTGGGGTACGACATTTGGCGAGGGTAGCAACAAATGGTGTGGGCGACGACATTTATCGGGGGTGACAACAGTAGTCGTGGGAGTGACATTTATCGTGGGCAATATAATTGTTAGGGGGCGATATTGGTTGCGGTGGCGAATTTGGTCGGGGGTGGAGACATTGGTCGGTGGCAGCGACATTGGTTGGGGGCAGGGACATCGGTCGGGGCAGCGACATTGGTTTGGGGTGCGTACATTGGTCGGGGGCTACGACAATGGTCGAGGGTGGGGAGATTGGTCGGGGGCGGTGACATTGGTTGGGGCGGAACACATTGGTATGGGAGGGGATATTATTCAGGGTCAGCGACATTCGTTGGGGGAGGGGACATTGGTCGGGGGCGGAGAATTAGTCGAGGGCGGCGACATTGCTCGTGGGTGGGGACATTGGTCGGGGGTGTGGACATTGGTCGGCGGTCGGGAATTGGTTGGGAGTGGGGACATTGGTCGGGGGCGAAGACATTGGTCGGGGGAGGGACATTGGTCGGGGGCAGCGATATTGGTTGGGGGCGGGGACATTAGTCGGGGGCAGCGACATTGCTCGGGGTTGGGACACCGTGGATGAGGAATGCAGCGAAGCATCTCCACCTTCATCTCTTCTCGCGGGAGCTCGACAGATACTCGCGAGGGATTGGGAGCGGGCAGAAATGGCGAGCACTGAGAAACTATAAAGCTATAGGAAAATGCCCGATCTGTGGCACCCGCCTATACAGATCCGTGGCCGGTGATTGGTATAGATCGTGTGGTGGGAACAACTTGATCTGTAGCCTCTCCGTATAATTGATTTCTGGCCTTTGATTGCTATAGATCAAGCGGTGGCTATTGTTGGAGGGAAGCAGCAAATAGGCGAGGGCATTTTTGGGTATATTAAAGTTACACCACACCTAAGGGTATTTTGGGTAACTTGCGTTTGGTCAAGGTAAAGGCAGTATGTTTGAGAAGCTCTATTCCTTTTTATAAAACATTAGAGCGGGGATTCCCATGGAGTAGGCTGTAAAAGGTGGCTAGGCAGTTGAGAACAACTACTTGAAACAAAATTACATAGATATGGCTATATAAAAACTTGAAATATACATTATTATATATCTATACTATATTAAAATATATATATTTTGGGATGGCCGAGATCGTAAAATAGTACCATCAAATGAATTTGAGAGGGAAATTTCTTCACCTCGTCAATCCTCATGATACTCGCATTAGTTTGACATGCAATTACAAATTAACTGGATTAAAAAATTCTAATCCATTTTTCCATTAAAAGCAACTCAAGAAATGCATGCCAGACTCCGATCAAACAACACAAAAGCTTAATGATTTGCAATAAATAGAATTTCTAGCTACTTAGATTGTATTATTCATATCAGCAAGCTTAAAATTTTTAAATTACGTATGTAGTTTAGGCACATATGTTCATGGAGGACCTCACACAGTCTTTATATTTCTGCAATGGTTTGCCTCATGGTACTTCAACTTCAGACTCCACTGCTTTTTTTATAATTTAAACTTAGTTAAGACATTTTAGATGATAATCTATCATTCAGAGAGTTGGTATTGATAAATTACCATTCAGAGTATTACTATACTAAATGATAAATCCATTGTTGGAATCTAAAAGTACACAACACATTGATGATTGAGCATGCAGATATAGAATTATCATAATACCCATTCTGAGTTGAGCCATTTGACATTACGACAGAAAGTGTGTGTCTTCAAGGATGAGGAATCTGTAATGTTTTGTGAGCAAACATGTGTAGATCTGTTACTCAGACTATTCGTTCATCTGATATCTGCAGCCTGACCAAAAAAGAGGAAGATGAAAAACAGTGTTTTTAGACATCCAATATTGTGTAGATATTCAATATGCATAGAGAGGAGATTGATAAAATAAAACTATTTGATTAATGGCGAGAAGGGGCGTACCTGAGACCGAGAAAAGAAAAGGCACCAACGTCGGCAAGGGATGTCTTCTGCAGTAGTGTGATCACCACAGAGATGTGCTGTGCTAAGAAGAGTCTTAGTGTGTTGAGGTTTTGGTTGCAAGAAGCCAAACTCTGGCTTAGCGATTGAAGGTGGGAACAGGGTTACCTTCTGAAACAAAAACAAAAGACACTGATTGGAAGAGAATGGCGTGGATTACCTTCGGAAAGGAGATCGAGGAGGGGAACGAAGAGGATATGGGCATTGTCTTGTGGGGTGTGGTGTCTTAGGGCAAAAAGGGGCTTTGAAGAAGTTGGTATAGAATGCGCCCGAAGATCGGACTACCGAATTTAGGAGCGACGCACAGGAGATCCAAGAACAGAGCACCGGAGTTCTAACAACGGTGGAAAATCGCGATGTTGGGAACCGTCGGAATCGCGAGGAACACCGGAATCGCGAGAGAGAAACAGGTAGCGATGTTGGGAGGACAGGATGTCTTGGGAGTGCTGCGCTGAAGAAGATTGTGATGCCCTACCTGCGCAGTAGAACGAAGGAAGAAGCTCAAGCTCTGCGCAGTAGAACGAAGGAAGAAGCTCAAGCTCCTTGCGGACGCGGGAACTGCAAGGCCGAGCAGGAAGAGGCAAACGAAGATCCCTTTGCAGGAAGAGGCGCAGAAGAAGAAGCGGGGTATCGGGTTTTTGATGCGGATGAACAGTGCCGGTCTCCGTTAATTTAGTCTTAATCCGGGCAAATGACCAAAATATCCCCTAATTTAACTCACAAAAGATGATTTTATGAGGGCATTTCAGGAATAAAATGTTACACCATTGAGCGATTAGGCCTTTCCTTATAGTATAAAGATATATATATATATATATATATATATATATATATATATATATATATATATATATATATACTAGCATCTTCGAACGGGCTCCGCCCGTTCTCGATGCGTCGCTGCGGGCTTCGCCCGCAATCAAGCGGGCTTCGCCCGCAATCAAGCGGGCTTCGCCCGCAATCAAGCGGGCTTCGCCCGCAATCAAGCGGGCTTCGCCCGCAATCAAGCGGGCTTCGCCCGCAATCAAGCGGGCTTCGCCCGCTTTGCATTCCGGCGGGCTTCACCCGCCCCCCGACGGGCTTCGCCCGCATTCCGCTTCGCCCGCCCCCCGGCGGGCTTCGCCCGCCCCCCGGCGGGATTCGCCCGCCCGACAAACAAATTTAAAATTTTAAAGTTCAAATTTTTTTTTTGATTTTTAAAATAATTATTTAATTATTTATTAATTAGTTATTATTTTTATTTTAATTATTTATTAATTCAAAATTTTTTAATTAATAATATAAATTATTTAAATATAAAAAAAACCGAAAAAATCCAGCCTTTTCCCGATATCCACCGCCGGCGGTGGCCCCGCCCGCTCGCCGCCGGACAACCCCCGGCGGGTTCGCCGGAGGCCGGCGAACCCGCCGGGGGCGGCGGGCAGGCCGCCGGCGGCTCCGCCGGCGGCGGCGGCGTGAGCCCGTGGGGGGCGGGATGCGGGAAAGGGGGGTATCGGGAAAACGCTGGAGTGAACAGTAACGGTTTTGGGTTTTTTTTTATTTGCAGGCCACCTGCTTTGAATCCAACGGTTCCTATTTGCTGTAGTTTGATCGGACGGTCCAAATGCTTTTCATGGTGTGATCCAAATATGACTATTGTATTATATAATAAAGATATATATATATATATATATATATATATATATATATATATATATATATATATATATATATATATATATATATATATATATTTATTATATAATACAATAGGCATATTTGGATCACACCATGAAACTCATTTGGGCCGTCCGATCAAGCTCCATCAAATACGGGCTGTTGGATTCAAAGCAGGAGGTCTGCAAATATCCAAACAAACCTTCCGAACACTGTTCACGGGAGAAAAAATCCCGATAACCCGTTTCCGCACTCCCGCCCCTCACGCCTCACCCCCGCCGCCGCCGGCGGAGACGCCGGCGGCCTGCCCGTCGCCCACCGGCGGGTTCGCCGGCCTCCGGCGAACCCGCCGGGGGTTGTCCGGCGGCGAGCGGGCAGGGCCACCGCCGGCGGTGGCCCTGCCCGTGAGCTCCAGTATACACACACACACACGAGTGCCCGACAAGGGGCTCCGCCCATACTGCCAATCGCGACAGTACCCGGCCCGCCCCTACGGCACCGCGCGACTGTACCCGGCCCACCACCACGACCTCGCTCAACTGTACCCGGCGCGCCACTAACACCTCTCGCAACTGTACCCGGATATAGTATATTTATATGTAATAATGAATTATATTATACCTATATTTATATAAATTTTTTTTATAAAAATACACAAAATATAACAATATAAATATAAATTATTAGAATTGTTATCATAGTTGTCTAATTGCCTCATTGCATTGAGTTGTTCATCCTGTCCTTGAGGTCCTGAGATCGCAACCGGATAGCCGTGTTTAAATTAAAATATAATTTTAAAAGTCAACCGTCCGATTTTTTAAGAGTTATAGGGGCAAAATCGTAATTTCACATAGCTTTAGGATACCCTAGTAGTAGGTTTAGGAGACCTACTAAAATGTGGAGAGATGCAATGATTTTATTGTGCTCGATCAGACGGTAGTTGAATTATGAACTCATGATCTGACGGCTTGTGGAATTTTGAACTCATGATATGTGCAGACCACAGTATTTCTTTATATATGGTAAAGATATATATATATATATATATATATATATATATATATTATTATATAAAACATTAGTCATATCTTGAGTCACACCATTGATTAGATCCGGACCGTAGAATCAAACAAACTCACTTTCTGGTCGTTGGATTGAAGAGAGAATGTCTGCCATTACCCAAATCTCCAAAAAAGTTACTGTTCCCATCTCAGGAAATCCCGAAACCCCCCTTCCGCAAGCAGCTATTGCTAACTTCTCTGCCGCCGCTGGCGGCCTGCCCGGCGCCCACCGGCGGGTTCGCCGGCCTCCGGCGAACATGCCGGGGGTTGTTCGGTGTCGAGCGGGCAAGGCCGGGCCGCCGCCGGCGGCGGCCCTGCCCGTGTGACCCGTTCGACGAACGTCGAACGGGTTGGCCCGTTCGACGCCGTTCGACGAACGTCGAACGGGGAGGGGGGATGACACCGTTTTCAATTTATTTTTTTATTATTTGTTTTAAATAATGAATTAAATTATAAAAAATCTAATTTAATAAAAAATCAAATAAATTTTAATAAAAAAATTTAATAAATTTTAAAATTTTTTATATTTTAAAGAACTATTGTGGGCGAAGCCAGAGGGCGGGTGAAGCCCACTTGAATGCCAAGCGGGCGAAGCCCTCTTCGTTGCGGGGCGAAGCCGGGGGGGCGGGCGAAGCCCGCTTGAATGCCAAGCGGACTTTCGCCCGCTTGGTTGCGGCCGAAGCCCGCAGCGACGTATCGAGAACGGGTGGAGCCCGTTCGAAAATGCTAGTATATATCTTATTATATAAAGCAATATAGATATTTGGATCACACCATAAATCAAATAAGAGTCATTGGATCATGAGAGAGAGCATGAGATGGGGGGAGAGAGTTGGGAAAAAGAGAGGAGGGAGAGATGGCGGAAGAGAAAAATTGCGTGAAATTAATGTTTTTACGACAAAATGAAATTTTTTTTATATAAAAAAAATTGTAATATTGATTTATTTTTTTTTTACGGTCGTTTTGAGTAATCATATGTATATATTGCGGGCACTGTCCGTCTTGATGTGAGTGCAACACGCTTTGATGCGGACACATCCCGATTTGATGTGAGCGTAGCCCGCAACGACGGATCGAGCACGGGAGAAACCCGTTCGAAGGCGGGCGAAGCCCACGTGGATGCGGCCGAAGGCCGCCCGAGAGCATCGAGCACGGGCATAGCCCGTGCGAAGATGCTCGTGTGTGTGTATATATATATATATATATATATATATATATATATATATATATATATATATATATATATATATATATATATATATATATATATATATAAGCATCTTCGAACGGGCTCCTCCCGTTCTCGATGCGTCGCTGCGGGCTTCGCCCGCTTGACCTCCCGGCGGGCTTGGCCCGCCCCCCGGCGGGCTTGGCCCGCCCCCCGGCGGGCTTCGTCAGTCTCGGGCAAAATTTAAATAATTAAATAATTTAATAAATAATTATTATTTTGAAATGAAAAAACCCCAAAATCCCTAAAATCCCCAAAATCCCCCCAAAATCCCCAAAATCCCCCCAAAAAATGAAAAAAAAAATGAAAAAAACCCGAAAAATCCCCCCCCCGCTTCCTCGCCGGTGGCTGCCCTCCCCCCTGCCGGCGGCGGAGCCGCCGGCGGCCTGCCCGGTGCCCACCGGCGGGTTCGCCGGCCTCCGGCGAACCCGCCGGGGGTTGTCCGGCGGCGAGCGGGCAGGGCCACCGCCGGCGGTGGTCCTGCCCGCTCGCCGCCGGACAACCCCCGGCAGGTTCGCCTGAGGCCGACGAACCCGCCGGTGGGCACCGGGCAGGCCGCCGGCGGCTTCGCCGCCGGCAGGGGGGGTGAGCCGGTTTCGAACGGGAGGCGGATTCCTGAAGTCGGGATTTTTCGGTGGATGAACAGTACCCAATCCGGAGGAAAAGCTATAGGCAGACCTCCTGCTTTGAATCCAACGGCCCGTGCTTGATGAAGCTTGATCGGACGGTCCAGATGCGTTTCATTATGTGATTGGAGATATGTATATTGTATTATATAATAAAGATATATATATATATATATATATATATATATATATATATATATATATATATATATATATATATATATATATATATATATATATATATATATATATATATATATATATAATTAGGTCAATATGAAGCCGGTTCTGTGGGCGGCCGAGCAGAACAAAGAAAATTAGAAGCACTGTTCATCTTCCGGTCCGATCCCGCACAAAGCTTCTCCCGCAGGCCAGCGCCAAATCCTTCCCGACATTATCGCTGCACGCGTGAAGCCCCACGACGCCGCCGCCTCCTTCGAAGCCCCAACCGCTGCCCATGACAGCAGATCCAACCACGACACGAGCTCCAACAGCCGGCCCACGTTCCGCTTCCTCCATTTCCGCTCCGCCACACCTACATCCTTAATCGGCTTGGACGACCGCTTCCACCTGTAGTTGCGGCCCTATAAAAAGAAGAACAAGAATCAGATGATAGGGAGGTGAATGATGAAAATATGAAATTGAAGATTGTTGTGTTTGTTTCTGTTTAGGAGTTAGTTTGGATCTTCCCCTTTGAGGAATGATGAAATCGTGAAAGTTAAAGATGACATGTGTCCTAGTTCTGTAGCCTGTTAGAGATTTGTAGAGTAGGAAAATTTCGGTTTGAAAAGTGCATTTACGTTTGTGTTCATTTCCCATTTGAGACAGTGACGGAACTAGGATTTTGAAGCCGCACGGGCACAATCTAAGTACCGTTCAAATGTCGGGGGACAGCGCACCCTGAGCGGGGGTTCGGTTTCAGCGCCCCCGAAATTTTTTTTTTTGCAAAGATATTTTTGTAAGAAAAATATTGAACACAATATTACAATCACATTTATTTTGTGTGTGGTGGTTATAAATCGTCGTTCGTGTACCCCGACCTCACCCAAGGAACTTCATCCACTGTTTTGTACAAAACTAGTAATCTTTTCTTGGTGGCGGTCATAACCATTTTCATATCAAACAGCATTCAATGACGGTGGAGTTTTTCTCCAAACTCACTGGAGCAAAAACGCCGCACAAAACGGAGCCTAAATTTTATTCTTTGTAAATTTATACCCCTTGTACATTTCAAATAGATTTAATTTCTACAGCTTTATCTTCAAAAGATATCATTCTCACCATTCCCCTAGTATAATGAGTGCTCAACTCTTTATTTCTTCTCCTGACGCACATCCATATCAATTTTCACCACACACAACTTGACTGTCAATGATTTGTCATTGCCCAACACTCGGATTCACTCAATATAGTCATTCTAGTTGTAGATTCATATAATATACATTTTAAACTTCATTAAATTATAAATATTTCATATATACATTCTTCGTATGCAATAGATCGATCATAAACATAATACTTTTTCGAAGTAAACGGAAAATTTGAGTTCAAGCGGGAAATTTTATCATTTTACTCCCGGAGAATCGGGCAATTTTGAGTCCATGTGTTGATGAATGGCATGGGATTAAGAATGGAACATAAATGTGATTCTGATACCACTTAGCTGATTTTTCAAGCCTATGCTCAGAGTTGAGCCAAACTGGTCCAAAATTTAGCACTGTAAATGCTAGCATATAAAATCAAGTTAAATAAATAATTTTATGATAGAACAGATTTTATGTTGCAACGAGATTTATACACTGGATGGAAGACATCAGAGTTGAAGGAGAATAAAACTGCATAGAAATCTTAGGAGAGGTAATTGGCTATCAGGTCTATAAAGCAAATCACAAAATTTTTTTTTTGCAAAGATATTTTTGTTACGGGTAAGCAGCCCTCAAGGAAGAATCAACACAGAAAGAAGAAGAAGAAGAAGAAAGTACCACAGTCGACGGCCGACGGGATCGGGTCCTGCGAAGCCGACGGGATCGGGTCCTGGGAAGCCGACGGGATCGGGTCCTGGGAAGCAGGAGGAGCAGGATCCGCCGGAGCAGGGAGCGGCGACGTGCCCGAGCGGTTTTTAACCCCAGCAGCGGGCCGAGCGGCGACGGGATCGGGTCCTGGGAAGCAGGAGTAGCGCCGCAGCGGGATGGAGCGCAGGAGCAGCGGGATGGAGCGCAGGAGCTGACCTAGGTTTGCGATAAAAACCCGATAAAAACCGCTCGGGCACGTGCCCGAGCGTGCCTAGGCTTGGTTCCGCCCCTGATTTGAGAAGACAATGAACAATAAACTTTGGTGTATTAATTATTGATTTTTTCTCTTAAAGAGTTGGAGATTTTGAAATCTTAACTGCTTCGTGTGTGAGGTTGCTGTGAGATTAGACTGGTTTAGGTTTGTTGTGTGTTGATTCCCATTAGAGCCATCCTGGAGGAGAAAATGGGAAGGGTTATCCTGCTGAACCCGTGAATAGTGAAAGGTGCTAAATTGCTGCCGAGGTTTAGCATCTATTAAATTCAGTTAGATAAGAATTGTTAGCTCCCTGAATAGCCACTGCGAGTATTTGGGATTTCGTGTAACCATTTTGAGTGCGAAGAGCGAGTGAATTTAGATTGTTAAGTTTGTGGCTTCTCTAGATTGAGTGATTTCGTGGAACCACTTTCGCTTGAGTGTGAGCAAAATTTCTCCTTGGTGCCCGTGTGCGATAGCGGCTGACCTCGGAGCGGGAAATCGAAGGTGACGAGGGGTTCCTCACGTGATCGCCATCAACTTCGAATACAGAAGGCTCCTCTTCCGTGGGTAATTGTTTCTATATTTTCCTTTGTGCGTGCCTCGATATTTTCTCGTAAGATATTAGACTCTTTGTTAGGTTTTCGCCCGAGTTTTGTCAGCGAACGCTACGCCAAAAACTCCAAACGAAAACGTATTTGGAGTTCACGATTTCCGTTGTGCTACGATAAAAGGAACATAACGAAAGTTGCGAGCTTCCTTCCCGGATTTAGAAATTGAACCATTATTTAAAAAAAATTCATATTTTTAACAAAATAGTTAATATCATGTTTTCTCCAAAAGTCGCTAATTTCTCAGTGTATTTGCATTGCACGCTCAAAATCTTTGTGAAATTAATTTAAATATCACATGCAATTAGGGTTTCCTAGGAAAAGCCGACAGGCGCACAAACCCTACGCGCCGTCCTGCATCAGATTCCCTCTACGCCCTCTGGTAAGAGCAGACAATCACCCTCTACGCCCTCTGGTAAGAGAGGAAAAAGTCCCTCTATGCCTTCTGGTAAGAGAGAACAAGAGTCCCTCCACACCCTGTAGTAAGAGCGGACAATAGTCCTACTCCCTCTGGTAAGAGCTGATAAAGGTCCCTCCACGCCCTCTGGTAAGAGCGTACAAGAGTCCCTCTACGCCCTCTGGTAAGAGCGGACAAGAGTCCCTCTACGCCCTGTTATAAGAAAAGACAAAGGCCCATTTTCACCCTTTGTTAAGAGCGGACACGAGTCCCCTACACCCTCTAGTAAGAGCGGACAAGAGTACCTCTACGCCTTCTGGTAAGAGTGAACAAGAGTCCCTCTACGCCCTCTAATAAGAGCGGCCAAGAGTACCTCTACGCCATCCGGTCAGAGCAGATAAAGGTTCCTCCACGCCCTCTGGCAAGAGCAAACAAGAGTTCCTATATGCCCTCTGGTAAGAGTGAACATGACTCTCTCTACGCTCCGTGGTAAGAATGGATAAAGGTCCCTCTACACCCTCTCGTAAGAGCGGACAAGAGTCCCTCTACGCCATGTGGTAAGAGCGGACACGAGTCCCTCTATGCCCTTTGGTAAGAGCGGACAAGAGGTCCCTATACTCCCTCTGGTAAGAGTGGACAAGAGTCCCTTTATGCCCTCTGGTAAGTGCGAACATGGTTCCCTCTACGCCCTTTGGTAACAGCGGATAGAGTCCCTCTACATCCTTTGGTAAGAGGGGGCAAAGTCCCTCTACTCCCTCTGATAAGAGTGGATAGAGGTTCCTCTATGTCCACTAGTAAGAGAAGACAAGAGTCACGTCAGAACGCTCAATGAACACGCCCGCAAAGGTTTCACGCATGCCAGGAATACGCTCACAAGACGAGCGTGCATGGGCGCGAGTCACGCCCAAGCGAGGGCAGGCCCTAGCCCGCGCGTGTAGTGCGTTTGCACTTGTAGCGCACACGTGCGCACACTCCCATCGCGCATTCGCTCCCAGTGTGCACCAAATATGCACGCATGGGCGCTCCTAGCACGTGTGTCTAGAACGCACGCGCATGCGCTCCCGGTGCAACATGTACGTACTCCTAGCGCAACGCGCACGTTTTCCAGTGCTTACGGGCCCTGTGCGCTCCAGTGGCACATCACAACCTTTCGCCGCTGCATGCCTTCCTCGCTGTCTGCCGCCGCCACCAACTCCGACGAGCTTGCCCAGACCACTCGGGAGGCATCAACGTCAGTTTTAGAAAATTGATGATCGAGTTGACCAGAATCACGCAACCTCATTTGTTAGTTCAAATTTCAAGAGTGCGCAATTACCAAGGTGGTCCTCAGAAAAAAACTATATTAAAAAATTCCCCATGGTGGCGCGGCGGCTGCCGTACGGAGGCACGTCGAACAAATGCACGGAGGCGCAACAACAACCTTGTAGCGATTGTGGGGGCGATCACACGATCGGTGTGGCCGCGCAACGACAGCTGCGTGACCGTGTATTGAATGTGGCGGCGCCCGCACGACCAGGGTGGGCCGTGCAGATGCGACTGCATAAGGCTGCACGACTGGGGAGGCCGCGCGGCCTTGCTGCTGAGGCTGCACGACCGGCGTGGGATGCAAGGCCAGGGTGGCCTTGCGGCGGCGACCGCACTACCGGGGCGGCCGTGCTATGGAAGCCGTGCTGCCAGCGCAGAATTGCACGATCGGCATGGGCCATGTGTTGGAGTCCGTGTGACCAACGCAAGGCAACATGACCGGGGCGAATGTTTTGCCGCGTGACCGAGCAGTGGAGTCCGCACAGCCGAAGCGCGCGATGCATGGGGTGGTCGCGCGATCGTGCTCTGGAGGCCTCATGGCCGGCACATGGCCGGCACGGGACCGCATGACCGTGCGGTGGAGGCCGCAAGGCAGCACGACAGGGGTGGCCGTGCGGCGACGGCTATGCTGTGGAGGATGGTACTTGTGTGCGTCCTAGTTCGTGGCGTTGATGGGTGGAGTCGTCCCTTGGTAGTGGGCACTCAGGGGTGTTTCCTTCTCTCCCCACTAATGACACTATTCATAATGGGGGAGATGGAGCTATTGACAACCCGCATTTTGAAGGAATCAGCCAAATTTCTCTTATTCATTTTGAAGGTACCATCACATTTGTACATCAATAATGAAACTTAAGAAACAATCAAATTTATCCTATCTATAGTTAAATGAACTTCTAGACCTATTTTTTTAACTTTCTCACCATGTGTTTTTGTAGTAGCGTAATTTCATTGTGCAAGCACAAAAAAATGGAATTACCTGAATTTTACAGTGAGCAATGTAGGAAAGAATGCTTTCTTACATAAATACATTGAGAATGATACACAAGAAACAAACCTTGTAAGAATAGGTATCAGATTTTGAGAGCACATCTGATGGTGAAATAATATTACGAGGAATCTGAACTGATTCATTCGAACTAATTCTGGAATCAAGAAATACTCGTGTTTGTACACATTTTTTTGCCAACACAATTCAACATGGAATCAAGAATTCTCCTATTCAGAATTCTCTTGGGTATGGAAAAAAAATACATAAAACACTGAAGATTAGAAGACGGGTGATACGGGTAAAATAGATATAGGCAAGTCGCAAGTGCATGGATTAAAAAATATAATGAAATTAGGATCGTTTTTACCAAGAAGTGATTAATCTAATGCTTGTAAGTACTAGTTTATTTTTTTCTTTAAATTCAAACAATTCAAATAAAGTTGATTCGAACAAGTTCATTTATAGCATTATTGGGTTACAGTTAGCCCACTCCCCATGATCCCATGCGATCCGTGCACGCGGGATCCCGTTCCCCGGATCGCCCGGGGCTGGACACCGAGGCCGACATCCGGCCGCACCTCGCGGCCAAGCGCATGCAAGCCGCAGCGATCCCGCTGGCCAACCCGGCCGGCGGGAGTCTTCCCTCCCGCAGCCTCTGCGAGAGGTGTCAGACGCGGTCTGCCACGCCGCGCCCCTCGGCGGCTCCGTCTGGCTACGCCTTGCGGCCGGTCGGTGTCGTGCTTTGCGGCCGGCACCCGATGTCGCTGCCGTGCCCGGTGGCTAGCGTTGTGGCCGCGCCAAGTGGCCAACCCCTTTCCCGGCGGCTGACGTCGTGGCATCGCCAAGTCGCCAACGCCTTGCCCGGCGGCTGGCGTTGTGGCCGCGCCAAGTGGCCAACGCCTTGCCCAGCGGCTGCCATCGGGGCCCCGCCAAGTGGCCAATGCAGGGACCGCGCCCGGCGGCGGCGCCGGATCCGCGCCCAGCGGTGGTCGCCGGGGCCGTGCCCGGTGTGCCGCCTGACTGGCGGCTGCGGTCTGCCGTCCCTCTCCGGTCGGCCGGCTCCGCGTCGGTGGCCCGCCATCTTTGCCAGGGTTGACCACTCTTGATGTCTTGGCCGACTACCCCTCTTGCACTCTTTGAGCGTCTTCCCCACCGTCCGATCGTTCCACCACGATCACGATCGTCCGATGCGCGGGTAGCTCCTCGTGCAACTACCACCAGTAGTGTGTGTGTGTGTGGGGCGGGGGGGGGGGGGGGGGGGGGGGGGGGTTAGGGTTGGGACATGTTTTTAGTTGGGGTCTGTATTTAGTAAAATTGAATATGCAAGTAATATTCTTCCCGAACTATACTCAATTTTTTGATGATGGTGGTTACGGTGTGCAGATAGCCGCATAACCACTGTAACCACATCCTGATGACTATAAAAAGGCCCTCAGGCCTCCTCATTTTTTATCTTTCTCTCCTCTATTTTCTTACTCCTCAGGCCAGAGCTCTGTCAGATTCGTCCTACGAGACATTTTCGAGCTACCGCCGCTCCATCAAAAATCCGTCTAAGTCCCAAAGTGCGTGGCAAGAAGAAAATTCCTACTACATCAAGTGCTCGCTCGCCCGCAACGTCCAAACAAGTAGTCTCATGCGGAGCAGCTTGTTGCTCGTCGTGAGCCTAAAAAACTCTCTATCTCTCATCTCCAAAGTGTAACGAGGAGTGACATGTCGCCTTCAATTCTTCAAGCAAGTTGTAACCAAAAGCAGATAGTGGAGTTCAACCAGCACAGATCCGCTCGCGTGGTTTTTTGCTCTATTGAGAGGTTTTTCCACATCAAAATATCGTGTGCATAATCTATCTCTCCCTTTGACTGTGTGCGCGCTCGACCGTTCCATGAGTTAAGACGGTCCAGGTTTATCCGGTCCGACTGAGGCCTCGAGTTTGGTCGCAACAGTTTGACACCGTCTGTGGAAAATAGTTCTCAGCATCCTCCAAAATTTAGAAAACAGTATCCTCTACACAATGATACTCGAGACTAGCTCCCATGGCCAGAAGGAGCACCCGAACCACCAATAGATCACCTCCTGCAGGGCACGTTGAGCAGGCTCCCTCCCACTCGCTTGCCAACGCGACTCTTAGCGGTGAGGCCATTCTCTCGCCCGTAGCCATTTTGGATGGGCGCATGCCACAAATGGAGGAGCGTCAGGTCGAGATGCTCACCCTCCTCTAGAATATTACAGCTCCTCCTCAGCCTCCCGCGCCGATTAATCCTCCGGCTCCGGCTCAGGATCACCATCTGCCTCATCAAGCCCCCCACAGTGAATGAATATGAAGTTTTTTTGACGCCGCCATTTCCACGCACCCCATTCATTGGGGTGCTGGAGGCAGCCACCAGCATCATCTGAAAGAAGTAGCTTGTGCGCTACCGGGTGAAAGGCTCACCTGCGAGGAGATGCGTGAGGTGATTGCCCAAGAATACAGACAGCTTGGATGACGAGATATCTTTGCGCGCCGCCCTCTCTGCCAGGGCTCCCCGCTCGCCCCCGGGTTCTAGCTCATCTAGTCCCGCATGACTTCAAGCTTCCTAACTTCGAGACGTTCGATAGAATGGAGGATTCGCTCGGACACGTCAACCATTTCCTCACCATAATGAGGATTTTTATCGCCCAAGATCAGTTGTTATGTCAAGTGTTCCCATTCAATTTGAAGGGTCAGACTCGCACCTGGTTTCATTCTCTTCGAGAGGGATCCATCTTCAACTTTGCAGAATTAGCCCAATAATTTTCAGAATAGTTTGTGGCCAACCATAGAATCGTTCGGGATCCCTCGCACCTTTTAGGAATCTAGTAGAATGAGGGAGAATCTTTCAAAGACTTCTTTCGCCGTTTCACTTCAGAAGCACGATAGATTCTGGGGGTTGACCCCAAACTTCTCAGGGGCGTTTTCCTCGGAGGACTCCGCCAAAGCGGTTTCTATTCAGCACTTATGAGGAAAACCATGTCTAGTTATCCAGACCTTGTCCATCGGGTCGAAGCCTAGATAGCAGCCGACGAGGCTATCAAAGCGCATCACCAACAATTTGAAGGTAGTCAGAAGAGGAAGAGGAGGCAGGAGCAGGCCCCCCATAAGACAAGAGGAACGACGCCAAAAAGAGCGCCAAAATGACAACCGTCGTCGTGACCCGCTAAGGGACAGGGGTCAGCGTCCGCCCTGAGAATACAATCCACTCAATATTGTTGGGAATGCGAGCGAACAATCCCGACCAGAGCACCTGTTTTAATTTTGAGCGAGCACCTGTGCGACCGCGTTCAGCGGTATGCAAGCGGAAACAACAGTACAAAAATAAAAGCAACAAAAGCACAGAAAAGCACACAGGAATTTTTTAACGTGGAAAACCCAAATCGGGTAAAAAACCACGGGACGATCGGAGTCCAACCCGGAAAGCCTCCACTAAAAGTGTGTGAAAAATCACACGCACGGATTACAGGCTTTCCCTCCACCGATCCACAAAGGATCTCCACCAGCTTCACACTACACAATACAATAAATAGCAACAGAAAAACTGCAAGTTACCGACAGCGGCGGATGAGACGGATTACACAAATCCTCTCCAAGATGCCTCTTCAAATCCTTGCCAATATCTGCTCCAGATCCAATCCGTGTAGGCGAAGTACTCTTTGTCAACGTCGTACAACGACGTCCGAAAGCTCTCCCCAACTAAGACGATTGCCGCAAAAGCCTCTCTAGATCTTTCAATGCTTGAGTTTGGAGAGAAGTGGATGCCTTACCTCTCCTCCTTCATCCCTATTTATAGGTCCAAAATCAAGGAGGTAGGTGTGGTAGATGACATGTGGATGAAGCTTCCATGAAGCTTCCCTCGGTCAAAAACACATGTCATTTGACATGAAGCTTCCTTTGGACAATTTCCTGGAAGCTTCCTTTAAGAGCACATGTTGAATTCCAGGTCAAAGATGGCTAATCCTCTTTCATACTTAGGAGAAAATTTATCTTAACAAATCTCCCCCTTTTCGACTAAGTGAAGAAAGTTTGTCATTCTGATAATCTTCCCCAGAGTCTTTAATTTGCCTCCCGCCAGGTCCTCCATCAATGTCTCTACATTTGATCAGCAACACCAAATTCGAGTTAATGAGACTCGAACTCAACAGTTTTTTCCACAAAGGACGGGAACTGTACCCAACAAATCTCCTTCTTCACATCGAGGTGGAAGAAACCGCCATCCCGGCGATTCTAACGCAATGCTCGAACTTCCCCCTTGGCACAGTTTTGGTCAGCATGTCTGCCCCGTTGTCATCCGTGTGTACCTTCTGAAGATCAAGCTCCTTCTGCTCCAGGACATCTCGTATCCAATGATACCGAGTGTCGATGTGCTTCGACCTCGAGTGGAACGTGGGGTTCTTCCCCAGGTGAATAGCGCTCTGACTGTCACACAGGAGTGTGTATCGGTCCTGAGTGAATCCAAGTTCTTTGATGAACCTCTTCATCCAGAGTAACTCCTTCCCAGCCTCAGTGACCGCAATGAACTCAGCCTCCGTGGTGGATAGTGCAACGCACTTCTGCAGCCTCGACGCCCACGAGACAGCTCCCCCTGCAAATAGAATCAAGTACCCTGACGTCGACCTCCTGGAATCCACATCTCCAGCCATGTCTGCATCGGTGTAGCCCAACAACTCTGGCTCACTGTCTCCAAATCTCAACGTCAAGTCTGAAGTCCCTTGCAGGTATCTCAGTATCCACTTTACTGCGCTCCAATGCTCTCTCCCAGGATTGGAGAGAAATCTACTGACTGTCCCAACGGCATGCGCAATATCTGGCCGCGTACACACCATCGCATACATAAGGCTTCCAACTGCAGATGCAAACGGAACTTTCTGCATATCCTCGATCCCCTCGGGTGTGCTGGGGCACTGATCAGCGGTAAGCCTGAAGTGAGCTGCAAGAGGCACGCTCACCTTCTTTGCCTGATCCATATCAAACCTCTGCAGCACTTTGCGGATGTACCGCTCCTGTGATAACCAAAGAAGTCTGGCTCCCCTGTCTCTGCGAATGTGCATCCCTAAAATGGTCTTCGCAGCACCCAGATCCTTCATCTCAAAAGTGGAACTCAACTGCCGCTTCAACTCAGCAATGCGAGCAGTGTTCCTCCCTACGATCAACATATCGTCCACGTACAACAGCAGAATGACGAAGTCCTCTGAAGCATACTGCTTGATGAACACGCAGTGGTCAAGGGTGGTCCTCCTGAAGTCGATCTCCCCCATAAAGGAATCAAACTTCCTATACCATTGCCGCGGGGCCTGCTTCAGGCCATATAGACTCTTCTGCAAGCGGCACACCAGACCTTCCTTCCCTCTGACACTGAAACCCTCAGGCTGCTCCATGTATAGCTCCTCCTCAAGATCGCCATGCAGAAAGGCGGTCTTGACATCCATCTGCTCTATATCCAAGTCTAGCCTCGCAGCGAGGCCGAGTATAACACGAATAGATGACATCTTCACCACAGGCGAGAAGATCTCATCGAAGTCGACACCCTGCCGCTGTCCAAAACCTTTCACCACCAGCCTGGCTTTGTATCTGGGAGGTGTGGAGGAGTCTCCCTGCTTCACCCTGAAGATCCATCGATTCTTCAAGGCCTTCTTGCCCTTAGGCAATCTCACCAGGTCATACGTGTGATTCTTCTGCAGCGACTGCATCTCCTCCTGCATAGCAACCATCCACTGACGCTTCTCGGTGCTCTCTACAGCCTCGTCAAAACTCTCAGGCTCCCCCGCATCAGTCAGCAGTATGAACTCTGATGCAGAATATCTAGCAGACGGGTGCCTGGCTCGATCAGACCTCCGCAGGGCAGGCTCAGGGGCCGGTGCAGGCACATCATCAATAATGTCCTCAGTGACTCCTGGTTCACCATCAGTGGTGATATCATGATCCGGAAGGGTATCAGTACCCTGTGTTGGCTCAGGCTCAGCGGTCTCCTCAGTGTCGTCATCTCCAAACATAGGTGACTCTGCAGCAGTACGAGAGTCAACCTCAAACTCAACAGTCCCCTCAGGATCACCAATAGTCTGATCCTCACAGAAAACAGCATCACGGCTACGTACAAGCTTCTTCTCAACTGGATCAAAGAACCTGTACCCGAACTCTCCACTATAGCCGTACCCCAAGAAAATGCACTGCCGGGTCTTCGAATCCAACTTTGATCTCTCGTCCCTGGGGACGTGTACAAAGGCTTTGCAGCCAAATACCCGCAAGTGACTGTAAGAGGGGTCTTTCCCATACCAGACCCTATCTGGGACATCCTCCCGCAACGCTGAGCTTGGCGAGAGGTTGATGACATGCGCTGCAGTAAGAAGAGCCTCGCCCCAAAACATCCCTGGGAGCTTTGACTCAGATAGCATGCACCGAATCCTCTCCAATAGTGTCCGATTCATCCTCTCAGCTACGCCATTCAGCTGCGGCGTCTTTGGCGGGGTCTTCTCATGTCGGATGCCGTGGTCCCTGCAGTACTCGTCAAACGGACCAATGTACTCTCCCCGTTGTCGGACCTGATGCATCTCAGCCTCTTCCCAGACTGTCTCTCCACCTCAGCGTGGAATCTCTTGAAAGTATCGAGGACCTGATCTTTGGTCTTGATAGCATAGACCCAAATCTTCCTCGAATGATCGTCGATGAAGGTAACGAAGTACAAAGCTCCTCCTCTAGTGTGGACCTTCAGGGGTCCGCAAACATCTGTATGAACCAGCTCCAAAGGCTCCGATCTCCTGGTGGACGTGTGGCTCTGGAATGAAATCCTGTTCTGCTTCCCAGCCATGCAATGGTTACACCTCTCCAAATGATCACCAGAAATGTCACTAATGAGCTTTTTCTTCGCCAGGCATCCCAAACCCTTCTGGCTAATGTGTGCCAGCCTCCTGTGCCATAAGGAAGTGGATGCCTCATCCCTGACGGAGTTGGCCTGAGCAGCTTCAGGCCTCCCCTCCATGTAGTACAGTCCAGAATCTCTGTAGCCCCTGGCCATCACAAGTGATCCCCTGATCAGCTTCCAGAAGTCTCCTCCAAAGACACTCAGGTGTCCTTCATCTCCAAGTCTGCCAACAGATATCAGATTGAAACGGATGTCTGGCACATGTCGTACATCCCTCAGAACTAGTAGGGCTCCAGTGCTTGTCTTCAAATGCATGTCTCCACGCCCAAGTACCTTAGACGTATCCCCATTGCCCATCCTCAACACCCCACAGTCATGAGTGGTGTAAGTGGCAAACAGCTCCCTGTTGTGGGAGACATGCGCAGAGGCTCCAGAGTCAACGATCCAGCATCGGTCGTCACACGAGAGTGCAGCCGTGACGTCGTCGCCAATAATAATGATGTCGTCCTCCTCAGTCGAAATGGTGGCTGCGGTATGACCCTCATCTTTGCCCTCAGTGGCAATCCCCTTCTTCTGATCGTTCTTCAACGAGTAGCAGAATTTCTTGATGTGGCCCTTCTTATGACAGTAGTGGCATTCCACGTTCTGATAACGTGACTTCGACTTGCCCCTACTCGGACTCCTGTCCTCCTTCCTTCCTCGGCTCTTACTCCTTCCTCTCCCCCTGGACTCAGTAAAGAGAACGTCAGCTCGTGAAGAAGAGCCTGAAGTCCCCTGAGACTTTCGTCTCACCTCCTCATTCAAGATCCCACTCTTGGCGATCTCCATGGAAACAATCCCCTGGGGGGAAGAATTGATCAGAGAAACTCTGACCATCTCCCAAGAATCTGGAAGTGACTTGAGAAGCCACAATGCATTCACCTCGTCTTCGAATGTCACCTTCATAGCAGTGAGACGATCAATAATGCCCTGGAACTCGTTGACATGATCCAAAATAGGAGAGCCCTCCCGGTATCTGAACTCTCCAAGCTTCTTCAGCAAATATAACTTGTTGATGCCCGTGCTCTTGGCATACAAGGTCTCGAGAGTCTTCCACAGATCCTTTGCATCATTGATGCTAGCCACATGGTTGTAGACGTTCGGCTCCACGAATCGTCTGATAAACCCACACAGCTTCCGATGTTCCACCTTCCATTTTGCTGGATCCGTGTCCTTTGGCATCTCCTCAAAGATAGGAGCATGCCAGCCCTTCACATATATCAGATCCTCCATCAGTAGATGCCACTGGTGATAATTGGCACCATTCAACTTTATCATCTGCTCCGAACCTGATGATGACTCCATTATGCTCTGCCAACTGGCCGGACCGACCACTGATCTTTGAGTCGACTATCTCAAAGTATACAGCTGGAGAGGATAGCCAGCGGGCCAATGGTCGTAAACTATCACTCCCAATTGCACACCCGAGATCCCGATCGACTCGTCCTAAAATCCCAAAGGTCAGCCCGGTATCTGCTCTGTCACTGAACGGCTCTGACACTCAACCTGGCTCTGATACCACTTGTTGGGAATGCGAGCGAACAATCCCGACCAGAGCACCTGTTTTAATTTTGAGCGAGCACCTGTGCGACCGCGTTCAGCGGTATGCAAGCGGAAACAACAGTACAAAAATAAAAGCAACAAAAGCACAGAAAAGCACACAGGAATTTTTTAACGTGGAAAACCCAAATCGGGTAAAAAACCACGGGACGATCGGAGTCCAACCCGGAAAGCCTCCACTAAAAGTGTGTGAAAAATCACACGCACGGATTACAGGCTTTCCCTCCACCGATCCACAAAGGATCTCCACCAGCTTCACACTACACAATACAATAAATAGCAACAGAAAAACTGCAAGTTACCGACAGCGGCGGATGAGACGGATTACACAAATCCTCTCCAAGATGCCTCTTCAAATCCTTGCCAATATCTGCTCCAGATCCAATCCGTGTAGGCGAAGTACTCTTTGTCAACGTCGTACAACGACGTCCGAAAGCTCTCCCCAACTAAGACGATTGCCGCAAAAGCCTCTCTAGATCTTTCAATGCTTGAGTTTGGAGAGAAGTGGATGCCTTACCTCTCCTCCTTCATCCCTATTTATAGGTCCAAAATCAAGGAGGTAGGTGTGGTAGATGACATGTGGATGAAGCTTCCATGAAGCTTCCCTCGGTCAAAAACACATGTCATTTGACATGAAGCTTCCTTTGGACAATTTCCTGGAAGCTTCCTTTAAGAGCACATGTTGAATTCCAGGTCAAAGATGGCTAATCCTCTTTCATACTTAGGAGAAAATTTATCTTAACAAATATCACTAAGACAAATGTGCTATATGCAATTCAGGATGATCTAACATTCTAACGACCGAGAGTGCCGCCACCGAACCCAAGAAGTGACCAGTCGAAATACTGCGAGTTTCATCGTACGACTGGTCACACTGTCGAGGAATGTTTTGGACTAATGAATGAAATCAAACGCCTTGTCGACCAAGGAATCTTTGGAAAGTTTCCACAAGGACAAACGCAAAGTCAGCAAGGACCACATCAAGAAAGTGACCAACAGAATGCGCCACAGGGGGCCCACGATGCTAGACAAATGGTCGTCAACATCAAAACCATCGCCGGGCCCCTGTTCCTCTTTACTCAGGTATTCTCAATCGAAACAGCCGAAGGAGTTCACAAGAGTATAAAGCTCAACCAGGATTTCACCATCTCATTCAATAATGAAGACCTCGAAGGGTTGCAGATCCCCCATCAAGACCCGCTCGTCATCTGCGCAGGAGTCGGAGATCCCCGACTTCGACTTCGACAAGCGCAGAGTCAGCAAGGGCCGTTGGACTGCAGTCCGGTTGGGGGCGACCCGGGATACTCACATGAGTGGGCCGGCCCCCTTTCAACAACATGAATTGAAATTGGATGTATTCCAATTCTGCAATTTCAATTCTTATTATCCGAACGAACCCTTAAGGAATCGGCTCCTGAATAATTACAATGAACCCAAGACATAGATGGATGTTATGTACTCATTCAATTAATTTCTCTCTACTAAAAAATATAATGCTAGTTATAAAATGATTCCCAACATTTATTGGCGAGAGGGCTTGGGTAATTTTTCAATTATAAGTTCTGCTTCAATTACTAGGTACAATCAACAGATTCACAAAACTTTAAGGTGATTGTTATTGACAAATCAATTTTAGATAAGTGCAAATCAATTTTACGGGAAAATCAAAAATTTATATATGCAAACCAAATTGTTACGTGCAAAACAATATAAAATTTTCAAATTCATCATATAAATTTTCTTTTAATGATGAGTGCAACTTTTTGACGTTTTTTTGCTTTGCTGGAGAAATACGAAAACAAATGATGAAAATGAGAAATACGAAAAAAAAAAAAAAACAGTTTAAATCTACTGCTTGCTTCTGATCAAAGGAGATGAAAATGAGTGAGAATGTCCGACGTAAATAATTTTGGAGCTCCAACAGTAGTCAGAAGCGAGGATGTGTGGTAGGTGTCATCGCGTATGGCTTGCGGTAGGTGTTGACGGCGGTGTCGATGACAGCGGCGGCGTTGGCGTTGGCGGCAGCGGAGTTGGCGGCGGCGAAGTGAGAGGCGTCGGCGGTGGTGGTGGTGGAAGCTGTGGTGGCGGTGTCGTCGCATATGACTCACTCCTGTCAACATTATGAGGAAATGGTTTGCCCCTATCAATTTTACCGCAACATTTAAAATAATTGTTTAAGAGTTTTTTTTTAAAAATTGGTTTGCACCTATCCAAAATAAGTTTGTCCATAATAATTATCAACTTTAATCAAATAAAAATAAAAAACTCAGAACAAACAAGACACCACAAATTCATAAAATTTTCAAAAAAAGAGGTGAACAATTATACCTTTCTGAGAGCGGCACCCATGGAGAGAAACCGCCGTTGAAATTGCCGACCTCGGTTATGTTTGGCGCGGCTGCAACGACTGGAGAAGTAGTGGTGAGAAGCAGTGGTGAAATAATCAGCTGTTTTGCAGAGTGGTGACAAAATCTGTGAATCTGTTTGGAAAACCAACGTTTGCAGTGTTGTCTATATACATCATATAACTTAATATTTAATATATTTAATATAATAATCAATATAATAATATTAATAATATATAACTTTATATTTAATATATTTAATATTTAATAATATTAATTTAATATATATAAAAAAGCTGCAGCGCTGCTGTGATTTCTGAGGTTCCGCGACTCAGAAATCGCGGGCCACCGCTATTTTAAGCGGTGGCTGATGCCACAGTGGTCCCCCTCCCATATTGTTTGGCGCGACATTTTGAAAAACAGCGGCACCTCACCCATAAAACGCCGCACCAAACAGAGCCCTCCTAGGGAAGGATGGAAACAAATATTAGATGAGAAAACTCTTTAGGAACTGTAGGAATGGAAGAAACATAAAATATGTGTTAGTGCCCTTGACATATCCCGTGTGACCGTCAAATTTGGAACGATCTCTACGTTGCTCCCAGCATGAGTATTTATAAGCATAACCATAAATTCCCGACGGGTTAATGGATGCCTACCAGATCCATACCAAATCCAATAAGTATCTGTTACATTTATATAAATATACCTCAACAATATCAAACACCTGAAAATCCTCTACGAAGTTACTTGCGCAGAACCCGTTTGCTGGATGCCGAGCATCATGTAGAAGGAGGATCCCATCCTCTAGAACTCTTAGGACTCTTGTTCGCGCCAAAGAAGCAATGGACGAAGAATCACCGGTCTTCGCTCGTCGTCTTAGCCGAAGTAACAAAACAAACGTAACCCGGATTTTGAGTTTAGGGGTGCGATTATTGGAATGAAAAAAATGCTAAAAGTAGCCCTTTTTCTCTATTTTTGGAGTGCGCATAGCCTCCTTTGAACGGCTAATATCAATACTTCTCTCGGAATCCCACTCCAGCATAGACATAATCGAAGTAGTACATTATGACTCCGTTTGGGAGGACTTATTTTCACCGGTCAAGCGGTTACGATCGCATGAACCGGATTTTAATTAAGCTCAGGTTCATGCGACCGTAACCGCTTGACCGGTGAAAATAAGTCCTCCCAAACGAAATCTAGGAGAAGTGCTTGCAACTGTAGCCCAAAGGCCAAATAACGCCGGCCAACTCAGGCCTTGACGCCATTTGGAGCATAAAGTATTTAGTTATGCGTATAAATAAATTCATCACGATAACGCTGTGTTTTGAATTATAAAATTATTCCTCCATGGAGACAGTCTCAGTTCACTTTGGAAGCATGCTTGCAGCTCGCAGATCAGCCAATTAATCGGCCGGTAACGCTGTGTTTTTGAATTTTGAAGACAAGTTGTTGACTTCCATCCGAAGAGCAAATAATGAAATAATTGATCAGCATCAACTACAGTGAATTTATATAAACTTTCTATTTATAAGCAATATTTTTCTTTATTTTAAAATTTTGAGCTAGAAAAATTTATCATTATAATTTTAGCATTGTGAAAGGTGAATTTGGGAGAAGTTTTGTGAAAATATTTGCAAGTTGTGAGTTGGTTTCTATGGAACTAATTTTCCCTAGTTTTTTTTAATATGATGATGAATGAAATGATGTCGGACATCTATATGTTTAGTGTTGGATGGCTCCGCTCAAGATAGTCTACTAAGGCTCATCGGTGTGGAATGACCATATATAGTATCTCCAGCGTAGAGCCGTTACACTCTAATGACACGTAACATGTTGGGTCGTTCCGAGTCGGTCCTGACACGCGCGGACATATAATTAAATATTCTAACAATCTCCTCCTATGTCCGCGGTAAACCCGACGTCGGAAAAAAGGTGGTGTGTGAAGTGTTCAACCGAATATGAAGCACTCACAACCGTATCCATCACACTTGTCAAAATATATTGGACGTTAAGTAAAACAGTTGTATGCGTGCATAAGAATAAACAGAAAATCTCAGCAACATCATAGCAAAGTCTAAAGTACAATCACAGCACAGGTACCAAAACACCAAGTGTCTTATGACCAACTAAAAAGCAAGAAATTCCAAACAAAACAAGTGAAAGCAAAGAGAGTTAAACAGTGCTCTAAGCAGAAGAAAAACCAATTTATACTCTAGAAATCAGAGTCCAGTAGGTCATCCTCATCTGGATCCCAACCGGCAAGTGCTCCTCCATCAGCGACAGCTCCTGTAATTTCCAACAGAGAAGTTCATTCAGAATGAATTCAACATTGAAAAATGTACAAGTATCTAGTTCTACTTATATGAACGTAGTACAGTATGAGGAAGCATGTGTAGAGTATTTAGTTTCTACCTCAGAATCCATTATCTATTTCCAAAGAAACGATGTTATGGACTTCTGGACACCGCAGCTGTATCTGTGTTCCTATGTGGAATGTCACGGTTACTGTTCTTCTAAAGTCAATTGGAACTCATCAAATGTGGAATGTAACCAATAAACAGGAGAAGAGCCAAATCTAGTCAGATTGTGTTATCAAATA
The DNA here is from genome assembly GCA_039583875.1 of Platanthera guangdongensis. Classification (NCBI taxonomy): domain Eukaryota; kingdom Viridiplantae; phylum Streptophyta; class Magnoliopsida; order Asparagales; family Orchidaceae; genus Platanthera; species Platanthera guangdongensis. Next base: position 138,145,979 of record CM077154.1, on the reverse strand, counting down.
TGGAATAACATTCTCCTCCTAGATAAGGAAGACGAACCCAGTGGAAGTTGTTAACATCAAATGTGGAATGAAACAACTCACCAGATTCGTACTCAGCAACCCCTAACATCAGCAGAGCACAACACGCTTGCTTTGACAAAGGAAAGTGAAAAAATCAAAATATTAGGACTAAGGCTGAACTAAATCGCCTATACTTGAACTAAGGCTGAATTTAAATCGCCTTGAGTCCCATTTCCCTCACTATTTTGATTGATCGGTCTTTAGACATTCCTTTCGTCAGTGGATCAGCCAGATTATCCTTTGATCGCACATCGATCAAAGTGATAATGCCTTGTTCTTTCAGATAATTCAGTAGAGCGTGTCTCAGTCGTACAAGTCACCTTTTAGTATTAAAAAAGACATTCTTCACGACTTGAACTGATGCTTGATTATCACAATACAGGCTCAAAAAATTGACTTGAAGTCTAGACAAGGGAATGTCTAGAATCAAATTTCTGATCCAATCTGCCTCTTCGCCAGCTGAGGCTAAGACAAACAACTCGGCTTCCATAGACGACAAAGCTATACAAGTCTGTCTTTTGGATTTCCAAGTGACCGCAGCGCCACCCAAAGTGAAAATATATCCACTAGTGGACTTGCTGTTCCCAACTTCTGAACACCAGGAGGCATCAGAGTATCCTTCCAATGTAGGAGGGTAACCAGTGTAGCACAGAGCGAGATCTTTAGTACCCTTCAGGTACCTCATCATCCGATCTAAGACATCCCAATGCTCCTTGCCTGGACTACTGGTAAAACGACTCAGCATGCTTACCGAGAAAGCAATGTCTGGTCTAGTGCAACTAGTGGCATACATGAGACTTCCAATGATATTTGAGTACTTTACTTGATCAACACTAGTCCCTTCATTCGGACTCAACTTGACATTTGGATCGATTGGTGTTTCAACAGGCCGACAGTCTTTATAACCCTAGGTAGTGAGGATCTGCTCAACGTAATGAGCCTGACTTAGAGTGACACATCCCTTGTCTACTCTAACTTTCATACCTAGTAGGGTATCTACGGGACCAAGGTCCTTCATGTCAAATGCTTTCGCGAGAGCGGATTTAGTATCCCTCACTGCGGCAAGATCTGATCCCAGAATCAACATGTCATCCACATATAGGTATATGACGACTGTTTGATTTGTCATCGAACGGTAGTAGAGGCACTTGTCTGAGAGACTGGACTGAAATCCAACGCTCTTTACCACTTGATCAAATTTAATGTGCCACATCTTAGGTGCTTGTTTAAGCCCATAGATCGATTTATCGAGCTTGCACAATTTGTCTCTTAGATCTTTATGCACATAACCTTCAGATTGTGCCATATAGATCTCTTCATCAAGCTCTTCATTTAAGAAGGCTGTTTTTACATCCATCTGATGAACTATAAAGTTCTCGATAGAAGCTATGACAAGAAGAATCCTAATAGTGGATAGGTGACACACAGGTGAATAGACGTCAAAATAGTCAATTCCCCCCTGTTGTTTATAACCCTTAGCTACTAGACGTGCTTTATATCTGGCTATAGACCCATCACTGTGCAATTTCTTCTTCAGTACCCACTTGCATCCTAAGACTTTAGCTCCTTTCGGCAGGTCAACTAGATGTCAAGTGTTGTTTTGTAGCAGCGAGTTCATCTCATCATTGATGGCTTCTGCCCACATTAACGCATCTCTAGATCGCATTGCTTCCTGATAGGAGAATGAATCATCCTCTAAATGGTAGGTGACGAAATTCTCACCAAAATCCTTAGGGATTCTGTCCCTTGTAGATACTCTAAGAGGAACAGCTTCCACCTCTAGAGGTTAGGGAGCAGTGCCAGAGGGGCCACCTTCAGGTCCTACAGTAGATTCTGAAATCATGTCAGTAGACCCGGAGACGGTCAAACCATGATCTTTGATAAATTTGTGTTCAAATAAAATAACATCTCTAAATTCTATCACTGAATTAGTGGATAGATCCAGAAACCTGTCAGCTACACTATCTTCTGCACTACCTAGATAAATGCAGGTCGTTGTTCTAGGTCCCACCTTTGGTCTCTTAAGGTTTTGTATCCTTACATAAGCGATACAACCCCAAGTCTTTAGAGTGTCATATCTACAAGGATGACCATGTCACAACTCATATGGAGTAGAGTTGAGCTTTGAGTGAGGCACTCGATTTAGAATGTGATTTGCAATTAGGACTGCTTCCACCCAAAAAGAATTAGGCATGCCAGCTGTGAGGAGCATAGAGTTCAACATTTCTGTTAAAGTTCTATTCTTACGCTCAGCAACACCATTCGACTGGGGTGAGTAAGGAGCTGTGGTTTCTAGAATTATACCCTCAGAGGCACAAAAGTCTTTAAACCCAGTGACAGTGTACTCTCCTCCTCGATCACTTCTAAGTCTCTTAATCTTTACATTTAATTGATTTTCTACCCGAGATTTGAAAATCTTAAAGGTCTCGAATGTCTCATCTTTCGATTTCAATAGGTAAACATGACAATATTTGGAAAAATCATCGATGAATGTAATTAGATACTTCCTTCCCCCTCTAGTGGTGTGACTACGAAAGTCACAAAGGTCGGAATGAATTAACTCCAGAAGTTGTGTGCTCCTAGAAACTGTTTTGTAAGGGTTTCTAGTGATCTTAGTTTGGGCACAAACCTCACACCTATCAAATTGAATAGAAAGATCAAATGGAATGTTTTGACTTTTAACTAGATCTCGCATTTTCTTATAGTGGATATGTCTAAGTCAATTGTGTAATAACTTTGGATCAATCAGAGTTGAACTCACTTGATTTATACACTCGTTATCTAGGGTAAGTCTATACATACCATTGATCAGGTAAGCGCAACCAAAATAGTGAGAATTAACAGTTAATGTCATTCTAACGTTCACGGTTGTGAAAGACATTCCAGCTTTATCAAGCAAACTCATAGAAATCAAATTCTTAGTTAAATTAGGAACTACTTTAACATGTTGTAAAATTAAAATTTTACCTGAAGAGAGGACTAGCTCTGCAGTCCCAATATGAGTAACATCAGTCGCTCCTCCATTGCAGTTTTTGACTCTGTCCTTGACTGCTGTGACCTTTTAGAGAAGATTCCTGTCATTTGTGACGTGACAGGTAGCACCACTGTCCAGCCACCACTCAGAAGACGCACTGCGGTGACTACTCCCAATCATAGCCACGAAGGACTTAGTATCGGAGTTGTCGACCACCATGTGCGCCACATTTTGTGGGGCATCCTCCTTTAGCTTCTTCAGACCCCTGCATTCAGCGGCTCAGTGACCACATTTGCCGCAGTTGTGGCACTTGCCCTTCTTCCTTTTGAGAGAAGGTTTTTGACCACCAACTGTGCTGGAGTATCACCCTTAGGTGCCGGGGGCTTCCGAGAAGGCTTACTAGGACGTGAAACGAAGTTGACAGCCTGTGAGGGCTGCGCAACCTGTTCCAAGCTTTTCCAAGCAATGTTTTGGTCCTCAATATGGATTGAAAGAGCAGCTAGATCTGATATACTCTAGAGGGGGTGAATAGAGTATATGGTGTTTTGAAACTTTTTACAACAATTGTTGTAATAAGAGTGAGCAGGGAAGCAATAAATAAAACTAATCACAACACTAAGTAAAACATAAACTAAGCACAGAAAAATCAGGGCCAGAAACAAAAATGAAAACAAACAAAACCAGAAGACACAAGGAAATATAGTGGTTCCCCTAAACTTGAGTACATCCACTCTTCTACCACCCTAGGTAGGAATCCACTACAGGATGAGTTGATCAGGTGTCCTGGGCACCAATGAGCTTTTGATAGGGTGCTCAAAAACCAAAGCAGATTTTTTGATCAGGTGTCTTGCCACCAATGAGCTTTTGACAAGGTGCTCAAAAACCAAGCTCAAAATTTTGAAGGGAGCTTGAGAAACCCTTTACAGAGTGGAGGTGAGCGAATGATAGCAGTCTTCTCTTTCTCAAACAACTGAGAAGACTATGTGGATTGTTGATGTCAAAGCTCCCCCTGAATCCTTGAGATCTTCAGGAAGAAAAGCTTTGCTGAGGGTGATAGGCCTTCAAAGATTGAACTCCAGCAATAGATGATCTCAGCAAAAAGTGACTGAAATGTTGAGTGTCTGGAGTCTGGAAATATGTTGGCCGTGAACACTTTGAAGACTAAGGAGATCTAAAGATTTGAGAAGGCTTGATCTCCTTGGATGAGTGTTCTTCAGAATTCTTTTGTGACAGAAGATTTTTTAATGTGTCTCTGTAATCTGTATCCTCTCTCTGTATTGTGTGTGTTCTCTTGAGAGATTCAAAAATCCTGTCTTTTATTCTCTGGTATAGAATAGAATAACATTCTCTGTCAAGTATAGCCGTTGGCCTGCATTAAATGCATCCTTAATTGCATAATCTCTTCTGGAGGAAAGTCCACAGAAATATTCCTTGAAAAATCCCTTGAAACTTGGTCCAGAATTGAATGAAAACGGCTAGGAAATCTCTGAATTAATTGCAGAATAACTCCTGACTGATTTGAATTTAAATGTAGAAACATCCTAGAAGTTATCTGTAATCGTCGAACTGAGCTCTGCTATCGTCGAGCTGAGCTCAGCGATCTGGAAATATACAGCAGCAAAAATATCGTCGATCTGGGCTCATAGATCGTCGAACTGAGCTCAGAGATAAAGATCCAAAGCAGAGTCAAAATCGTCGACCTGAGCTCACCGATCGTCGAATGGAGTTCGACGATATTATGAAGTTGAGCTCAGCGATCGTCGAATGGAGTTCGACAATCTGTCGAAGTTGAGCTAGACGATCGTCGACCGGAGTTCGACGAATCGTCGTGCTGAGCTCGACGATATGACTTAGTCTCCAAACACAAAATCTTGGTCTTCAGGGCAGCTTCCAAACCTAGTTTTCTAACCCTTAGACTCAATTCTAATTGACCTATAAAGTTATACAGGAGGTCAAGCAAAGGTTCCTAGAGACATAGTGATCCTGACCCAAATTAGTAATAGGGTGTTCCAATATGGATGAACCTTTTGAGTTCGTCCAAACTGATCTTCTCTTTCAGTCGGTGCATCTCGGTCTTGAAAAAGAGCCATTCAGGAGGCAGTTTACTCAGGATCATGTACACAAAGAGGCTGTCGTCCATCTTCGAATGATCATCATCTAGCTTTTGACGCAGGTTGACCAACTCCAAGAGTTGAGAAGTGATAGGCGCGTTCGCTTTGAATCTGAAGTTGAAGAACTTCTCTCCAATGAGCGACTTTGACAATCCTTCCTCCTTCTGGAAATGCGCGTTCAGCCGATCCCATATCTCCTTTGCAGATTTGTAAGCGTGGTAGGTCAACGCGAGCCGGGGATTCAGAGAATTTAACAGGTAATGCATGCAAAAATCTTCATCCTTGTTCCACTGGTACTCGTTCACGTCCTCGACAGTAGAAGCAAAATCGCTCTGAACAGTATAGAAAATCTCGCGTTCCTTCATTCCTAGTTGGACTTGAATTTTCCAACTGAAAAAGTCGGAGGCGTCGAACGATTGCAGTTTTATAGTGTCGAGCGCGCTTTTCTTCGACATAGTTCTAGATTTAAAACAGAAATAAAAAAAATGCTAGAACGAGGTCACCTGAGCCGTGTGAAGACGTCAGAAAAACTTCGGATCTAATACAGAAAAATAAATTGTTGTGCCTCTGCTCTGGCTGATCACAGTCGTGGAATGCTAGATCTAGTGCAGACCGAGTTTGGATTTCTCTTATATTGAACAAGATGGAGGTTCCCAAGCGCTCCTCCGAAATCCAAAATAAAGATCAGAGAAGCAGGCTTGGTCTAGTATTAGAAATCCAATGACCCAACAATCTCCAATCTAGATCTAAATATGGCAAAGGAGCACAATGGAAAAGCTGATTCCTATCTGCAGGCACCCTCTGAATGTGGCTACAGACAGGTGCTTCCTTCCTGTTTCAGGTGCTTCCTTCCAGATCTAAATATGGCCCCGCTCAAGATAGTCCACTAAGGCTCATCGGTGTGGAATGACCTTATATAGTATCTCCAGCGTAGAGCCGTTACACTCTAGTGATACGTAACCTATTGGGTCGTTCCGAGTCGGTCCTGACACGCGCAGACATATAATTAAATATTCTAACATTTAGCTCTATAATGATGTACATGATTGTTTGTTAGATCGATATTACTTTTATTATCACATTTTAATTATATATTATGTTGTGTAAGTCAAAGTTTATTGATGTTTGAGTCTTCCATATGACTTGTGCATAATAACTAAATAATGCAATGTATTCGACCTTGATGATGGAGAGGACAATGTATTACATCATTAGAGGAATTTGAGTTGCTCAATTTATTTAATCCGTTTAAATAATACCTTGAATTGAAGGTGTAGTTTAAATCTATATGATTTTGCCAATGCGGCTTGAACTAGTTGGCTAAATTGAGGTCCTATGACGTTGAAGTGATGAGTATGATTCTCATCTGAGAGTGAGGTTTGTCTATAAATGTAATAGTTCTGAAACGGGTCGCTCGACGCTTTCACAGTCTGGTCGAAGAGAACTGCCTTAGCTCGAGAGTGAGTCGATCGGGCAAACAGATGCAAAAAGAACCAGCAGTTGACAGCAAGACGCTTGATGCGAAAAAACTAGGAAAGAGGAAAAATCACTGGGCCGGATCAGTGCCGACAAATATTCATCATCTTTCTGAGTGTTACAAATAGTTATTTCACGAGAGTGATATGTCAGCGCTCGTTACAATGAGATTTCATGATTGCCGATGTTGTCGGCGATGGAGCGCAGAGATGCACACATTGAAGCAGTCTGGTATGATGAACGTAACTGCAGGAGTTCTGGACTCAAACCACGGAGCCGAAGGAGATTTTCGAGTCGACTTCAAAAGGATCACAATAGGCCGAATGAGATCTTCGAGCTTTCTTCAAAAAAATTTCGAGCTTCGAAGAAAATCTTCAAGCAATCTTCAAGGGATATTCGACCACAGAAGGAGATCTTTGAACAGTCTTCAAATGAGTTCTCTCTAGTGTAGAATGTCATTTCTTCAAATGAGGGATTTAGGACCATTTTATACCCTTTGAGAGGGGCGTCTATATAATTGTGATATCATTACTAGCAAAAGCATGGTTAGGCATGGGCACCTTGAGGCCAGGTCCAGACTCAGGTCAGGTCTAGAGCCCTAAAAAGGCCCCCATTTAACCTCAAAACTAAGCCCCGAAAAGACCCAGGTAGCCTGGACTAAGCCCGACCTAAGCTTGGCACCCAAGCCATGCATCAACCTTCTAAAATCGGCATGGAGGAGGAATTTCCAATTAAATCCCGCCTCTAGGGATGGAGAAATCCCGCATGTTGGCGGGCTTCCAAGGAAATATCCCGCATGGGAGACGAGATTTCCTTTCAGAAAACCCATATACGTGTGGTTTTTTTTTAATATGAATTTTTTAAAAATATTTAATTGAAAAATAAAATATATTTTTTACAGGGCCCGGGCTTGATCAACAGGTCCTCCCAGACCACCGTTAGAAAGGGAGGACTGGTCCTGAGCCTAAGCCCGACCTGGCCTAGGAGGCCCGAGCCAGGCCCGGGCATGCCAAGCCTTTTGTGCACGATTAGAGCTACATTTATTTATAAATACGAGTGACAGACACGAGCCTCCAGCCCGATGGCCACGCGCCACAGTACCTTGCCGGCCACAGCGGGCTTCGCCCGGCCCCGGCGGGCTTCGCCTGCCCCTAACGGGCTTCGCCCGTGCTCCATGCGTCATTGCAGGTTGCGCCCGCATTAAAGCGGGCTGTGCGCGCAACACATACATATGAGTACTCAAAATAACCGTAAAAAAATATACATCAATATTATCATTTTTATTTTGTAAAAATATATACGTTTAAAGGCATAAAAATTAATTTATCTAACTCTCTTACTCTATTTCTCCCCCTCTTTCTCTCTCTACAATATAAATTGGTCATTTATAAGAATAAATGACGCCAACCCTCTCTCCCGCTAGCTCTCTCTCCCTCTCTCTCCCACCGCCCTCTCTCCTTCTCTCTCTTCTCTCTCCCTTTCTCTCTCTTTTCCGTCTTTATAGCTTTACCACATCTAAGTTTTTTATTTAACGGTGATGAATAAATGAGCAAGATTTGAAGTCAGAATTGTTCTAGTAGATTTTAAAATCATGATTTTAAAAATCATTTGATATTTCTTTATATGTAGTAGATATGAGATAATATTCTAAAGAGAATAACACATCACTTCCTTTCTTGCAAAGATCACGTGAGGTTAGGTTGCTGATTGAATTCTATTAGGTCGTGATCAGAGAAGCTCAAATTTTTCACCACACTTCTACAAGCTAAATGGACAAATTCCAAAAGCGATCAAACATAATCGTCCAGAACCCTAAACCCAACTCAAATTGAACTTTCCCTCGGAGCCAACAAATTTCTTTGGGAAAGCTAAAACCGGGTGGTTTAATGGGCTGCCAATATATATATTGTGAAAATAGAGCAGGGCCCACTCCTCTTCACGACAAGAAAAGGGCAGCGCTCACGGCTTTCACCGCAAGTGGGTTCCGTTGCCGCCCAAGGACCTATCGCCGGATTCCGCCCTTTGCCGAAGGAGGGACCGCTTGCCGTTGATCCGCCTCCGCCCCGGATTGATCGCCGGATTGCTCGCTTGAGATCGGTCTCTGTTGAAACCAGGAAATCAGCCCCGAGAAGGAAGACGAAACAACAAAGCGCTCCCCGTGAATGAAGACAGCGCAGCGCTTTAAATTCCCGAGAACAAAAAACAGAGCAGCCCTAACATTGCTTTATCTGGGAAATGAGAAGCTTTGATTAGCATTAAAATTATATTCCAAACTACCTTTGTTAGTTGTTTAATTAAATGCTCAAACTGCTATATATATGTAATTGAAAAACACTGTTTTCTGATGAGGAAAAACCAAGTAATATCTTATCTTTGCCACCCTTGTCCGTTCCTCTCCTTGCTTGTTGAAATTTTGTAAACACCTGTTAAAATCATAAAAATTGCATTGTTTTCTATCAGTGGTATCAGAGCCATCTTATTTTTCCCTGTGATCTGTTCTTTTGCCTTTCTCGGCCATGGCTTCATCATCTATCTTTCTTTCACCACATTATGCCCCATCTTCTATTCCAATCTTTAATGGAGAACTTTATAATTTTTGGAGTGACAAAATGGAGACACTACTCAAATCTCAAGACCTTTGGACCATTGTATGTGAAGGACCACAACCTGACGGCAAAGCAACAGAAGGGGATAAGATAGTATACAAGAAAGAAGAACTTAAGAAGGATGCCCTGACTCTCCACCTCATCCAACAAGGGATTGCCCCCACTATCTATCCCAGGATAATGGGCTCAAAAACAGCACAAGAAGCATGGCAAAGGTTAGAAGATGAATACAAAGGTTCTCGAAAGGTAATCAAACTCAAACTCTACTCATTAAGGCGTAGTTTTGATACAGTTTGTATGATTGAAGGAGAAACGGTCCAAACATTCTTTGCTAAAGTAATCACAATAGTGAACCAGATTAGAACTCTTGGTGGCATACTAGAAGAACAACAAATAGTAGAAAAGATCTTAAGATCACTGCCTTATACCCATAAACACATCGTTTCTGCTATCTTGGAGGCTCACGATTTGGATACTTTGTCTGTTAATGATCTCATGGCTTCGATCCAAACTCATGAAGACCTCCTTAGCCACGATGAGTCACATTTAGAAAAGGCATTCCACACCAAGTTAACACTTCAGAACCAGCTAGGCGCAAAGAAAAAATATGACAAGACAGATCAAAACAGGAACCTCAACACAACACAAGCTCCTGAAAGGGTTTACCCCAACAATAAAGGATGTATTATTTGCAAGAAAAACAATCACGAATCAAAGAACTGCTTTTGGAGATGTAAAAACAGCAAAATACCTAACCACTCCGCAGGAAAATGCTGGCATAAACCCAAACAAGAAGCAAACATTACTAAGATCAATCCCGACCAGTTCTTATTTACTTGCAACACACCCCCTATGACAGAAAACTCATTTGATTGGTTTATTGATAGCGGCTGCTCAAATCACATGGCCAACAACCGAAACTACTTTATAACACTTGATGAAACCATAAAATCAGAAGTAACACTGGGAGATGGAAACAGAAAAAGCATAGAAGGAAAAGGAAATGTGGCAGTCAAAGCACCTGATGGTTCAACCAAAGTCATATCAGATGTGCACTTTGTCCCCACACTAACACAAAACCTCTTAAGTGTAGGACAATTGCTCAAAAGAGGCTTTAAGGTAGAGTTCAAACTTAACACCTGTGATATTGTGGAAGTTAAAAGCCGGGCCATCATTGCCTCAGCACAAATGAATGCTAGCAACATTTTTTCCATCAATCTAGAGCCAGCAAGGATGCTTGCATATTCTTGCACTCCTACTTCCCCCACACCCGTTGATCTCCTTTGGCATCATAGGCTAGGCCACCTCAATTTTGCTGCCATCAATATAATCCAAAGAAAACAGTTAGTTGACGGCCTACCAGTTTTTAAAACAACCACACATGACTGCAACTCCTGTGCAAAGTCCAAATCTCACAGACAGCCCTTGCCTCACTCTGCTTACAGCAAAGCCAGTGCCCCGCTTAATCTTCTTCATCTGGACCTTTGGGGACCAGCCAAGTCACCTTCCCTAGGTGGAAAACTTTACTACTTACTCATTGTTGATGATCATAGCCGATTTATGTGGATTTTTCACCTCACCAACAAATCTGAAACCTTCACCTATTTCAAATACTTCAAAAGCCAAATAAAAAAACAGTTGGAGAGAAATATAAAAACAGTAAGAACGGATAGGGGAGGAGAGTTTATGTCACAACAATTCAATCAGCTTTGTCAAGAAGAAGGGATTAAAAGAGAACTTACTACTGCTTACACACCTCAGCAGAATGAAGTAGTAGAGAGACGCAATAGAACCGTGATAGAAATGACAAGAACAATGATGGAACATACCAATTGTCCAAATAATTTATGGGGAGAAGCCACTGCCACAGCTGTCCACATCTTGAACAGATCTCCAACCAAGGCATTAGATAGTGGAACCCCCTATGAACTTATCTTCAACCATAAGCCATCTGTTGCATACTTCAGGACGTTTGGTTGTATTGCCTTTGCACACACCACAAAACCAGGAAGAGATAAGTTAGTAGGAGGTGGAATTGAATGTGTTTTCACCGGATATAGCAGTGAAAGTAAAGCATATAGACTCTATGACCACAACAACAAGAGCATTATTATTTCTCGAGACGTCACATTCCATGTGTACAACCCCATATTCGCTGAGCCAGACGAGGAGGCACAATGGTCACAGGTGGGTTAGCCGAAGTGTTCCCGCCCTAAGGAGGATCTCGCCCAAAGAAGGCGGCACCAGCTCTCGCCGGATCGCTGAATGGGAAACCATAGGCCGAGAGCGTAGAGTGCGGTCTGAGCGGAAGCGCTCTCGCACAAACCAAGCCTCAGTCCCGGAGAGTTCTCGCTTGCGCTGGGCGAGAACGTTCGCGCCACGCCCTGGGCCGAAAGGTCTCGGCACCGGCTCTCGCCGAGTGGGGCCCAGGGTCTTTGGAAGAATGTCCTAATTGCCCTCAGGAGAAATTACTTCAGTACCCTCAGAGAGACAGCGGGATTTGGCTATTGACAGACCAACCAGGGGCTTTTCAGTAATTCCAGGATAACCAAATGCTATAAATAGACCCATAAGGGGTCCTTAGAAGGCAAGTGATCATTGTCTCCAAAATTCCAGTGCTTTCTGAGGAGCTCCTAGCCCAACTTTGGCTTTGGAGGGGAAGCTCTCAGAGATCTTCCGGGTGTGAGGTGGGACCTCCCTGCTGAGGTTTTTGGGTCAGTCTTAGGTCCTTAGAATCCAGTCAAGGGGTGAGACTTGAGAGAAGTGGGTTTCGGCTGCACCCCTTTTTCTTCGAACTTCAGTTGGGGTCATATTTGGCTTCAACAGTTCTGGTGCGGTGAGCGTGGAAGGCAGCCGATACAAGAAAGCCTTAAGTTTGGTCCCATGACTGGAGGTGAAGGTGAAGGGTCAGGTTCTGGAGGATCCCCCACCCGGGGAGAGGAAGCGACGAAGAGGATGCTGGATGAGTTCAGGCGAGAGGTCTTGCAAACGATCAGTTTAGCCTTCTCGGCGAGAGGCGAGTGGGCCACCCCTCAGGTCCCAATAGAAGAGGTCCCGCTCTTGGGCGAGAACGCCCCAGGGCAGCGCCCAGGGAAGGAGGTCCCGGGCGAGGCTGGCGAGAGAGATGTGGCGGCGCGGGAACTCTTCCCAGGCTAGAGCCAGCGCCCGGGCAAGGAGGCGCTGACGGACCTGGGCGAGAAGGAAGCAGCGGTGCGGGAGCTTTTCCCGGGGCACGGTCTCGCGGATCGGGCCAGCTAGCCGAGGCCGCGGGACGTGCCCTCTCGCCATGCAGGAGGCGAGAGCCCCTTTAGCGAGCTCATCATCTCGGCTCCGGTGCCAGAGGGGTTCCGGGAGCCCGACATGTCCTACTACTCGGGGAAGGATGAACTGGTACAACACGTACAATGGTTTGAGGACGTTGTGTCGATAAGGCAGATGACGGACGCCTTCAAGTGCCGGCTGTTCGCCATCACACTGAAAGAGAAGGCTCGGGACTGGTTCCACCAGTTGCCAGCTAGGTCAATCTACTGTTTTGAAGATCTGCGGAGAAGTTTTCTGTTGAGGTTCTCAACCTCAAAGAAGCGGAAGAAGGAAGCAGAGTGCCTGTTTACGGTGAGGCAGAGGCCGGACGAGACGCTGGGTCACTACGTCGACCGGTTTCAGGAGGAGATCCTTTTGGTCCAGGAGGTTCCAGGGTACGCACTGATGCTGGCCTTCACCCTGGGGCTGAGACCGGGGTTTTTTAGCATGGAGTTGAAGAGGGTGCCCCCCCTCTCCTTTGAGGAGCTCATGGAGAGGGCGGCAAAGGAGATTGACTTCGAGAGAGCAAACCCAGCATTCGCCAGGAAATTGGCCAAGCTAGCAGAGGAAGATGTGAAGGAACCAGCGATGGGAAGGCAGAAAGAGCCGAGGGAACAGAGGGAGCAGAGGGAAGAAAGGAGAAGGGAAGAGCCCCGAAGGTTTGGGCAGCAGCAGGGTTGGGGGGCCCGGGAGCCGAACAACCAGTTAGGTTGGAGGCCCCAGGAGGGCCGCCCCCAGGGTCCAGGAGAAGGTTATCGGGGGAGAGATAACCTGCGGGAGCCCCGGAGGTTCGATCGACCGACATGGAGGCAGGAGCCGAGGGATCGTCCCCCACCACCGCAGGAGGCCATGGAAGTATGGAGAGGGAGAGCAGCAGCCAGAGGAGCTCGAGGAGGTAGAAGAGGAAGGGGAGACAGAAGAAGGGGCGGGGAGGCGTTGCTCTTTTGCGACTTCCACCAGGAGGAGGGTCACGCAACAGCCACCTGCCCGGAGTTCTTAGAGTTGAGGGGGGCCAGAGGAGTAGGGAGGCAGGATCCACCAATGAGGATAGTGGAGGTGCATCAGGGCGAAGCGGAGGACAGGTGCGAAGACCGGGTGGATGTAGGGACCCGGGGAGGAATCGGGGTGATTCACGGAGGAGTGGGGATTGAGGCAACCCGTAAGGGGAGCCTGCAAACCATGTACCGGAGAGGGGTGGCCTCGACCTCCCAGGTTCCCCCACCAGAAGAAAAGATTACTTTCTCATCAGCGGACATGCCAGACTATGAAGACCCATTCTGCGACGCCCTGGTGATCCAGACGGCGGTGGAGAACTATACCGTTTCAAGGATACTGGTAGATAACGGGAGCTCGGTTAATGTCATCTTCAAGAAGGCTTTCGATGAGATGAGGGTTGAAGGGAAGAGGGTCTTGGCATCAGATGGACCTCTGTTTGGATTCTCCAGGGAGAGGAAGGAGGTAGAAGGAGGAGTAGGATTGCACGTAAGGTTGGGGGGTGTGTCGCGGAACTGCAGGTTCGTGATCGTGGACGCCCCGAGCAGCTATAATGCCATCTTTGGGCGTCCCCTCATCAGCGCCTTTCGCTGCGTCCCCTCCTCGTTCCATCAGTGCCTCAAGTTCAACAATGGGGGGGGTGCAGGTCAGAGTCAGAGGAGACCCGAAGGTGGCAATATAATGTTACGTTACAGCAGTCAACACCATATCGTGGATGGCGGAGGCGGAAGAGTTGGAAATAGAGATGGCGGCCCTAGAGGAGATTGTGGAGGAAGAGGAGATGGTCCTTGAGAAGGTAAGAAAGGAAGCTGGAGAGGAAGCCGGAGAGGAAGAGACAGAGAAGGTGCGAGGGGATGTGCAGGTGGTACGGGGGAGCGAGAGGCCGGAAAGCCCGGAGGGGACCATGGAAGTAGAAGAGCAAGCGGCAGGAGAAATCGAGGAAGAGGTCTCGGGGGGCGTAGAAGCCAAGCAGGAGCAGCAGAGGGGGGTAGAAGCGATGGAGATTGAGGAGGAGGAAAAAGGAGAGCTGGAGCTGGAGGAAGAGGCAAGAGCCGGTTGGGAGCAGTCGCGGCTGGAACCGGCTGAAGAAGTGGTGGAGATGGAGGTCTTCACCAGAGCGGGAAAAGTACAAAGGGTGCGGGTCAGCGGGGGGTTGAGTCTCGAGGCCCGGGAGCAGGTGCGAGCTTGTATTCAAAGCAACGTTGACGTCTTCGCTTGGAGCGCGACGGACATGCCGGGCATCGACGTCGACGTAGCCTGCCACCGCCTGAACCTGGATCCCCGCGCCCGCCCCATCCGTCAGAAGATGAGAGCCATCGCCACCAAGCTGGAGGAGCCCATTCGCGAGGAGGTCAAGAAGCTCCTGGAGGCGGGCTTCATCTCAGAGATCCAGTATCCAGGCTGGATCTCCAATGTGGTAATGGTAAAAAAAGGATGTGGTAAATGGAGGATGTGTGTTGACTTCTCTTTGTTGAATAAATCATGCCCTAAGGATTGCTATCCCCTGCCTCGGATCGACGCGGTGGTTGATTCAGCCGTCGGTTTTTCTGTCATGTGTTTTTTAGATGCTTTTTCAGGTTATCACTAGATCCGGATGCACCCTCCTGACACCAAGGATGTTTCCTTCATTACAAGGGAGGGGTGCTTCAGTTACAAGATGATGCCCTTTGGGTTAAAGAACGCAGGAGCTACCTATCAGCGCATGATGGATCGGGTCTTCCGGGATCAGAGGGGGAGGAACTTGGAGGTCTACGTCGACGACCTAATGATCAAAAGCAAGTGCATAGTTTCGCACCTGCAAGACCTCGAGGAAACATTCGCCACCCTGAGAAGGTTTAAAATGAGGCTGAACCCCCTGAAGTGTGTCTTCGGGGCAAGCCGCGGGAAGTTCCTCGGGCATCTCCTGACTCCGGAAGGAGTGGAGCCCAACCCGGACAAAGTCAAGGTCATCCTGGATTTGGAGTCACCTCGCGACGTCAAGGAGGTCCAGCGCTTGACAGGCAAGCTGGCTGGGCTAAGCAGGTTCCTCTCCCGGGCAGGAGACAAGTGTTCTTCATTCTTTAAAGTGCTGCGGGGAATCAAAGGTTCGAATGGACGGCCGAGTGCGAAGAGGCCTTCCAAGGACTGAAAATACAACTCTCTCAGGCTCCCCTCCTTCAGAGCCCAAAGGATGGGGAGGACCTGACCTTATACCTCGGAGTAGGATCGGAGGCGGTAAGCTCCGTCCTAGTAAGGGAAGAAGGGAAGAAGCAGCTTCCCATCTACTATGTCAGTCAGATATTGAGAAAAGCAGAGCTTCGCTACCTCATCCTCGAAAAGCTCGCTTATGCCTTGGTCATCTCGGTCAGAAAGCTCCGGCCGTACTTTCAAGCACATTCGATTAGGGTGGTGACCGACCACCCTCTTCGCAAGATCTTCGAAGGAGTGGAGCACTCGGGGAGGCTGGCTAAGTGGTCCATTGAGCTAAGCGAGTTCGACATCTCCTTTGTACCAAGGCTCTCCATCAAGGCACAGGCAGTGGCGGACTTTCTAGCAGACTACGTTGTTGAGGTTGAGGGGGAAGAGCAACAACCGCGAGAAGCATGGAAGTTGACGGTTGATGGGGCCTCAGGGAGACACTCCCTAGGGGCGGGGGTGGTGTTGACAAGTCCCCAGGGGGTAACCGTAGAGCAAGCAGTCATTTTACATTTCCCAGTGACCAACAACCAAGCAGAGTATGAGGCCGTTATTGCTGGCCTTCGCCTGGCAAAGGAGCAGGGGATTCAGGAGGTAGAAGTTTTCACTGATTCAAAGGTAGTGACATCGCAAATCCGGGGAGAGTTTGAAACTCGGGAGCCAACCCTCATCAGATACCTCTCCAAGGTAAGGGTGATCATCGGAGGATTCCGGTCTTTCTCAATTCAACATGTTCCAAGGGAAGAAAGTGTAGCCGCCGATCGACTGGCCAAGTTCGGACCTCAGGTAGGAGGGACCTTGACGGAGCTATTTCGACCGGCTATAGATGAGGGAGAATTGATGATGGTGGATCAGCAGCCCTCGTGGGTGGATCCATTTGTGGCCTTCCTAACCACCGGTGAACTGCCTGAGGGGACCAAGGTTGGGAGAAGCTTCAAGCGCAAGGCAGCTCACTACTTGATGATGGAGGGGGGTCTGCATCGTAAGATGTTGTCAGGGCTTCTAGCCAGATGTGCGACCGAAGAAGAAATCCCGAAGATTTTAAGGGAGGTGCATTCGGGCGAGTGCGGCAGTCACTCTGGAGGAAGGACACTGGAGGCCAGGGTGGTCAGACAGGGGTACTTCTGGCCCACCCTAAGGAAGGATGCCATGGAGTTTGCAAGGAGGTGTCAAAAATGTCAACTCTACGCCCCCCTTCAACTCTTGGCAGCTCAAAGACTCCGGAGTATCACGGCACCATGGCCATTTGCCATCTGGGGAATGGACTTAGTTGGGCCCTTTCCTCCGGCTAGTGGGCAAAGGAGGTTCCTCTTGGTCATGGTCGATTATTTTTCAAAGTGGCTAGAGGTCAAAGCCTTAGCCAAGGTCACCTCGCAGGTCATAAGGAATTTCATCTGGGGGGAGATCATTTGTAGACATGGGTTGCCCCAAGCAATAGTGACCGATAACGGCCCCCAGTTTGCCAGCGAGGAGTTCATCAGCTTCTGCGCTCAACTGGGAATAGATCTCCGGTTTGCCTCCGTCCATCACCCTCGGAGTAACGGCCAAGTGGAAGCAGCAAACAAAATCATTGTGAACCTACTGAAGAAAAAGGTGGAGAACTTAAAAGGTAATTGGGTGGAGCATCTCCCGTCGGTCTTATGGGCACTACGAACGACCCCGAACACGGCCACCGGTGAGACCCCCTTCAAGCTCTCTCATGGGTGTGAGGCCGTCCTACTAGTGGAGTTCGAGGTCCGGTCCCCGCGAGTCATAGCCGCGGGCGAAGGTGACGAGGCTTGGAGGGTGGAGAATGAAGAGGGGCAACGCCTCTCGTTAGATATGGTGGAGGAACTGCGAGACGTGGTGGCTATCAGGCAAGAAGAAATCAAGCGACGGATGGCCAAGCATTTTGATAAGCATGTCAGGGTCAAGCAGTTCGCTGAGGGGGATCTGGTGCTGAGAAAGGTCGACGCGGCGGGAAGATCGGCTCTTGTGGGTAAGCTCCACCCGAACTGGGAAGGTCCATACATTGTGAAGGAAGTCCTCGGAACAGGGGGATACTACCTCCAGGACGTGGAGGGAAGAGCCCTAAGCCACACTTGTAGTGGTGATGATCTAAAGCGCTTCTACCCCTGAGGGGGGAAGGATGTAACCATGTATCTCGAAAATAAACTTGTTATATTATATCGATTGATTCTCCTTTAACTGGTGTCGAATTCTTCATGGCATAACATAGCTGAATGTTTTGTGATACCCCGAGCTCGGCTCGGCCCCAGGTAGACCCGCTGCGCAGACTCTCATCTAGCTGGCAGGTCCGAAGGCTCGCCTGTGGGGGATAGGTTTGTTTGGTTTGAGATCTTCATCGGCACCCCGAGCTCGGCTCGGCCCCAGGTAGACCCGCTGCGCAGGCTCTCATCTAGCTGGCAGGTCCGAAGGCTCGCCTGTGGGGGATAGGTTTGTTTGGTTTGAGATCTTCATCGGCACCCCGAGCTCGGCTCGGCCCCAGGTAGACCCGCTGCGCAGGCTCTCATCTAGCTGGCAGGTCCGAAGGCTCGCCTGGGGGGGGGGATAGGTTTGTTTGGTTTGAGATCTTCATCGGCACCCCGAGCTCGGCTCGGCCCCAGGTAGACCCACTGCGCAGGCTCTCATCTAGCTGGCAGGTCCGAAGGCTCTCCTGTGGGGGATATGTTTGTTTGGTTTGAGATCTTCATCGGCACCCCGAGCTCGGCTCGGCCCCAGGTAGACCCGCTGCGCAGGCTCTCATCTAGCTGGCAGGTCCGAAGGCTCGCCTGTGGGGGATATGTTTGTTTGGTTTGAGATCGTCATCGGCACCCCGAGCTCGGCTCGGCCCTAGGTAGACCCGCTGCGTAGGCTCTCATCTAGCTGGCAGGTCCGAAGGCTCGCCTGTGGGGGATAGGTTTGTTTGGTTTGAGATCTTCATCGGCACCCCGAGCTCGGCTCGGCCCCAGGTAGACCCGCTGCGCAGGCTCTCATCTAGCTGGCAGGTCCGAAGGCTCGCCTGTGGGGGATAGGTTTGTTTGGTTTGAGATCGTCATCGGCACCCCGAGCTCGGCTCGGCCCCAGGTAGACCCGCTGCGCAGGCTCTCATCTAGCTGGCAGGTCCGAAGGCTCACCTATGGGGGATAGGTTTGTTTGGTTTGAGATCGTCATCGGCACCCCGAGCTCGGCTCGGCCCCAGGTAGACCCGCTGCGCAGGCTCTCATCTAGCTGGCAGGTCCGAAGGCTCGCCTGTGGGGGATAGGTTTATTTGGTTTGAGATCGTCATCGGCACCCCGAGCTCGGCTCGGCCCCAGGTAGACCCGCTGCGCAGGCTCTCATCTAGCTGGCAGGTCCGAAGGCTCGCCTGTGGGGGATAGGTTTGTTTGGTTTGAGATCGTCATCGGCACCCCGAGCTCGGCTCGGCCCCAGGTAGACCCGCTGCGCAGGCTCTCATCTAGCTGGCAGGTCCGAAGGCTCGCCTGTGGGGGATAGGTTTGTTTGGTTTGAGATCGTCATCGGCACCCCGAGCTCGGCTCGGCCCCAGGTAGACCCGCTGCGCAGGCTCTCATCTAGTTGGCAGGTCCGAAGGCTCACCTGTGGGGGATAGGTTTGTTTGGTTTGAGATCGTCATCGGCACCCCGAGCTCGGCTCGGCCCCAGGTGGACCCGCTGCGCAGGCTCTCATCTAGCTGGCAGGTCCGAAGGCTCGCCTGTGGGGGATATGTTTGGTCCGGTTGGCTTGATTTGTACAAGGCAGGAAACACGTTGAGAATACCAAATGAAAAGAGAAAAAGATGAGATAGATCTCGGCAGGGATAGATCTCGGCAGGGATAGATCTCGGCAGGGATGGATCTCGGCAGAGATAGATCTCGACAGGAATAGATCTCGGCAGGAGAGTCCCCATCAAAGGGATCTCGAGGCAGGGAGGCTTTCGCCAAAAAGGCTCCTCCCAGTGTTCTCGAATAAACAGGCGAGATCGTTAGGCGACGGGACAGAGGGGGCTCGTGCAGTCTAGAGGGGACGGTCCCGTTCTAAGGACTCGAGGGTCACGCTTCCGGCAGGCCGGTTGCCGCGGGTCTTGCTGATTCATAGCTAAGGATTTCGTAAGAGGGCCAAGGGCTTTGGCGGAAGCATACGACGAAAGCGTTCAATCACAACAATTACATCAAACACATTCGCAAATAACAAGATGAAATGTTGACAAGAAAAACACTTGCATTAATAATACTATGTACGAGTACAAAATGATAGCGTCTCGCGCTTTACATAGAAGTGAAGAACAGAAGCGAGAAGGGGACCCTCAAGGAGACAAACTGTACCCCTCGGAAGTATCGCTGGAACTCCCGCTGGAGCTTCCGCCGGAGCTCCCCTCGGAGGTCTCGCCACCCGCTGCAGGGGACTTTGAGACATCCGAGGGAGGGGTATCGGGGGCGCCCAAAGGCTTTGGAATGGGCTCGAAGAGCCATGGGACAAGTTGCTGAGCGGTGATGTCTTTGCCCCTCCTGTCCCAGCAGTCGATGTCGCGCAGCGTCTTCAGCGTCAACTTTACGGTGGCTTGCGCGTTCCCCTGGAGCAGCTTGTCGATGTCATAAGCCGAGTAATACTGGCTCTTTAATCTCTCGTCCAGCGGAGGGGCTGCACTCGCCTCGAGGCGCGCGATCTGCTCCCGCAGGAGAACATTGTCATATCGGGCCTGAGACAGCTCCTCGCGAAGTGCGGCTTGAGCGGAATCCTGAACAGCGGAAGGTTAGCAAAAGAGGAGGGTTAGGAAGGCGAGAACAAGTGATTGTTGAAGGTCTCGCTTACCCCTTCCGCTTGGCGCGAGGATGACAGTTGCTGGGTCTCGGCCAGCTCCTTGGCCAGAGAGGCCGCTTGGGCCACCGCATCGTCCCTCGCCTTGAACATGTCTTGGAAGTTGCGGTCTATCGTAATACTCCGCCGGGCGCACATATGCGCAAGCTCCAGCCCACGCATTAAAGCGCGAGTGGAGTCGTATGCCAACAGCCGGGTCGACATCCTGTCGTAGACGCTAGCGTCCTCTCGGCTGTAGAGGCCATAGCCTAAGGCGAAAGCTTCGCCGGTGACCTCGTCTCGCTCCGCCCAGCTCGGCAAAAGGGACGAGATCGTGACCTTGTTGGCGTCAGGGTCCCATTGCAGCAGTGGCTTGTTCTCCGCGTCCAGACACCTCACGCCGAGACCGAAGTTACGATGACCCCGCGACACCTCGTCAGACAGGGGTTGGCCGGAGGTCCCGGCGGCGGCACCCTCGCTCTCGGCGGCGCCAGGGGTCCGAAGGTTCTCGGCAGGAGTCCCAGGGCCGCCCCTGGTGGCCGCAATCCTGCTTACTGCCTCCAGGACCTCCTCGAAGGAGCGGCCGGCGGGGAGAGGTTGGACGGGCGGTACAACCACAGCCTTGCCCTTCTCGGTATCCGTGGTCTTGGGCCTCTTGATTGGCTGAGGTGCGGAAGTACCCGGCTTTCGCTTCACAACACCGCTGGAGGGGGGGGGGGGGGGGGGGGCGGCTCTTTTCGGCAGGCCTGCGCGGCGGCTTTCGCGAGAGCCAGCGGGTCCTTAGGAGGTTGGCTCTCTCTGGCGCGAGCCTCGTCAAAAGGCTGGAGGAGAGGGATCTCGCGCTCTCCTGCGAAAACAATAGTGATGAATTCCAACCTTGGAAAAAGCAAGAAGACACATACAGGCGAGATCTTACCTTCTCCCGGAAGTACATGATGAAGAGAATCGACGTCTCGCCGGAGGTAGAGGACGTCGAAATCCTTGGTTACGAAGAACTCAAGGAGGGCACTTTCGCGGGAGCCCAAGGACGGAGGCTTGTAGGCGGCATCCTCGTATTGGATGGGGGCGAGGGGTACGTTCCCGAAGTCGCCGGAAACGTAGATGAACCTCTCGCCCCAGTGATGGTGCTTGTTGGCGAGACCGATCGTTTTCAGCAGTTGCCCAGAGAAGAACACCACGCCTCCCTTCGCGCGGAAAGTAAATAACTTGCGGAAAATCGGCAAGCTAAACTCAATCCTCTCCGACCGCATATAGCATATGAAGGCCATGAGGATCGCCACGGAGTTAGGGTTCAGCTGCGCGGGAACCACCCCGTAGTACCGGAGAGCCTGCCGCATCTCAGGCCACAGCGGAAGGCGGAAGCCCACCTCGAAGTGTTCGATAGGGATGGCGAGCTCCCCCTCTCCTGCAGTGTTGACTTTGTCATGACTGCCCGGGGGCCGCGCGACGAAGCCGGCGGGAACGTGCTGGGTCTTGATCAGATTGAACTCGTCTAGAGTGAGAGTGCAGGAAGAGAAGAGATGCTTTTGGAAGGCTTCCGCGCAGTTGGACCGTCCTTCACCACCGCCCGACATCGCGATAAGGTTTGAGGGCGAGATCTACGAGGAGAAGGCGAGAGCGAGAACGGGGCGAGAACGAAAGTGGAAGGGTGAGACGGGCGAGAGCTTTGCGAAGACCGCGAGAACAACAACAAAGGGGAGAGAGGCTGGAATCAGAGAAATGAATGTGGTAGGTGAGCCTCCTATTTATAGAAAATCGTGGTAATGATGGCTGTTTTCAAAAAGGCGGCGGGGGTACAGCCGGAGCGTCCTAGTCAGCGGCGCTTCGTTTTTCCCGCCCGAATCTGACAGCGACTGATTAACTAAGTAGCTGGCGCAAACGTTGCGAAGTGTCATACGACCGGTAAGGCAGGCGGAAGCAAAGTGGCTCTCGTCACCCCAAAGACCTGGGAAGATAACTCATACGCATACAAAGATATTAAAGACAGAGCTATTGCTCTCGCTGAGCGGGAACACGATAAAATAATAAGCGAATAAGGTGCGGGAACATTAGTTTCAACTCCAAACGAATAAATAAGGGTACATTAGAGAAGGGAAGGTCTGGGGAAGAGGAGGGGAGGTATCGCGCTTCAGTACGGCTCCCAGCGCCATTTCCCTTGCTCCCAACGCCATTTGCCTCGGTCCCGCAGCTTGGTCCGGGGGGGCGCCTGCGGGTTGAAGTAGGATGACAGAACGCTGCATCCCAGGTCGACCCGGCGAGATAGATCCCGGATTCTCTCGATGCATCTCTCGGGTGAGGACCCGGCGGTAGCTCCCCCGGGCCGGTCCATCTCGCCCATAAGGTAGTCTCGCTCCAAGGACTCCAGCCTCTTCTCCACTGATTGGCGAAACTCTTTGGCCGCGAGGTCGCGGACCCGTTCTCGCCGGATGAGCTTCGACAGTATGGCGGCGACCTTCTTCCCCCGTCTTTTCGCGCTCCCGGCACCGGCCAGGATCTCCTCCATCTCGTCAGATGAAGGGAAGGGAGAGCTCTCGCCATCTTCTCCTTCTCTTTCTTCTTCTTCTTCTTCTTCTTCCTCCTCTGCCTCAGCGCCAGACCGCGAGTCCATGTCCCCTGTCAGAAGAATCCCCATTTTAGCGGAAGCTAAAGGATAGCAGCGATAAAACGGCCATATACCTTCGGAGTGACGAGGCCCCCCGGTCGACGGCAGGCGAGAAGGCCCAGCCCCCCCCCCCCCCTCAGCTCCAAAGAGGAGGTGGATTGGTTTTCCTTTGCCGGGGGGGGGGGGGGGGGGTAAACTTTGCGGATGGTGATCCCGGCCTGATCGAGAGCGGGGGAGCGGGTCTCCTCAGCCGCTGGAGGGCTAGCGTCTAGCGGTGGCGCAGGGATCTCGGCATTTTTTCCTCTCACCGGTAGGGAGGAGTCAACCGCATGGGCAGACTGATTCGCAGTTCTCGCCCCACCATCCTGGGTGGCGAGATCCGAAGGCGCAGAAACCAACGCTGCGAGGAGTCAGGTCAGCGTTTAAGAATACCAATCGAAGGCGAAAAAGGGAACCTTTACCAGCGGTGTTCGGGTCTGGTGGAGGAGGCGCCTTGGGAACCTATGGTTGGTTATCATGATGACTAGAGGGTGGATTCAGAGGTTCTCGAGGGGATACGGCAGCATCAGGGACCGTCTCCTGCGAGAGGTATCAGGTTAAAAAATTAAACAACTGGTTGTTAATTGGTATATCAAGCTTACCTTCCGCGGCGAGGTGCCGTCCGCGCAACTAGGGGTCGGGGTGGGCGGACTCCTGTTCTCGCGGGATAGGTCCCGCTGAACCACCTTCGCCTTCTTCTTCTTCTTCTTAGGCAGAGAAGGCTCAGCAACTGACGACTGTCTCGCTAGCCATGGGGCGACCAGGGCACTGTTAGCCCTAGCTCGCGCCTGCACCACGTTAATGCGGTCCTGCAGATCCTGCGGAAGCGGTTTATCGGCACGCTTGGAAGGCATAGCGAGAGAGGGCGAGAGATCAGGGGGAGAATGACGGCTCGAGGGAAGTGTTATGACCGTCTATCAGCTCTCATATTTATAGGCGTCGTACGGCCCACCGAAAGATTCCCTGACGTTGACACGTGCTCAGCGAATATTTTGGGTTGGACATGTCTTTTCGAGCGCGGTGCTAGCTCAAAAAGAGCGGGGATTGTGTACAACCCCATATTCGCTGAGCCAGACGAGGAGGCACAATGGTCACAGGTGGGTTAGCTGAAGTGTTCCCGCCCTAAGGAGGATCTCGCCCAAAGAAGGCGGCACCAGCTCTCGCCGGATCGCTGAATGGGAAACCATAGGCCGAGAGCGTCGAGTGCGGTCTGAGCGGAAGCGCTCTCGCACAAACCAAGCCTCAGTCCCGGAGAGTTCTCGCTTGCGCTGGGCGAGAACGTTCGCGCCACGTCCTGGGCCGAAAGGTCTCGGCACCGGCTCTCGCCGAGTGGGGCCCAGGGTCTTTGGAAGAATGTCCTAATTGCCCTCAGGAGAAATTACTTCAGTACCCTCAGAGAGACAGCGGGATTTGGCTATTGGCAGACCAACCAGGGGCTTTTCAGTAATTCCAGGATAACCAAATGCTATAAATAGACCCATAAGGGGTCCTTAGAAGGCAAGCGATCATTGTCTCCAAAATTCCAGTGCTTTCTGAGGAGCTCCTAGCCCAGCTTTGGCTTTGGAGGGGAAGCTCTCAGAGATCTTCCGGGTGTGAGGTGGGACCTCCCTGCTGAGATTTTTGGGTCAGTCTTAGGTCCTTAGAATCCAGTCAAGGGGTGAGACTTGAGAGAAGTAGGTTTCGGCTGCACCCCTTTTTCTTCGAACTTCAGTTGGGGTCATATTTGGCTTCAACACCATGAACAGAAAAGCTATAATTGGGCAACCGACTCTACTATTGGTGTTGGACCTTCCCCACTGCCGGTTGAACTTGGGACTCCCCCTTGTTCCATCCATTGCAATGAAGTCATTCCTATCCCAACTGAACCTCAACTGGACAACAGACCACCCATCTCATCTGATACCTGCCAGGAAGCTCATGATAATTCATCCCAGTCAACAGAAGAAGAAAAGCTAGAACCATTAACACCAAGAAAAATGAAATCAATCCAGGACATCTATAAAGCTACTGAAAGAGCAATGTTTATTGCAACCCCAGTCGACTATAAGGAGGCAACAACACAACCTGTATGGCTCACAGCAATGAGAGAAGAACTAATAGCAATTGAGAAGAATAACACATGGACTCTGGTTAACAAACCCGATAATAAAACTACAATAGGGCTGAAATGAGTTTTCAAAATAAAACAGAATGAAGATGGGAGCATTCATAGATACCAGACAAGGTTAGTGGCTAAGGGATTTACACAAAAGCCAGGATCAGATTATGATGAGACATTTGCACCTGTGGCCAGGATGACCACCATTCGGTTCCTTATTGCCATTGCTGCCTATCACAACCTTCCAATCATTCAGCTTGATGTAGTTTCTGCTTTCCTGAATGGAGTCCTAACAGAAGACATATGTGTAGCTCAGCCACCAGGATTTGAAATAAAAGGCGAAGAAGAGAAGGTTTACAAATTACGCAAGGCTCTGTATGGACTAAAACAGGGGCCTCAGACCTGGAATCAGAATATCGATAACTATTTCTTATCTACTGGGTTTACTCGCAGTCCCAATGAACCCACTCTCTACATAAAGCATGAAGAACAAGGTAGTCTTATAGTTAGTATATATGTTGATGATCTTATTATAACAGGAACAAGCTCAAGCTTAATGGAAGAGTTCAGACAAAAGGTTAAGGAGAAATACGAAATGACTGATTTAGGGGCCCTAAAACACTTTCTGGGGCTCCAGATCAAGTACCTTACAAATGGTATTTTCATATCACAGGAAGCCTACATCAGTTCACTAATTAAAAAATTCCGTATGGAAGAGTGCAATCCCACCATAACACCCATGTGTCCAAGTGAGAAACTGACTACAAGAAAGGATGGAGAAGAACAAGCAAACATAGAGGAATACAGAAGCTTAGTTGGATCACTCATCTATCTCACAAACACCAGACCAGATATTGAGCATGCTGTTAACATCCTCTCCAGGTTCACCTGTAACCCTTCTAAAACACATTATGCTGCAGGAAAAAGAATCTTGAGATATTTGCAGGGTACAAGGAGCCTTGGACTGATGTACACAAACGGGGGAAAACCAGAACTCAAAGGCTACGCCGACTCCGATTGGGCTGGCTGCCTGGATGATCATAAGAGTACAGGAGGATTTGCATTCTTCTTTGGGCATAACATTATTTCTTGGAGTTCCAGAAAACAGCCGACCGTAGCTCTCTCCACAACAGAAGCAGAGTTTATGACGCTCAACTCAGCAGCCTGTGAAGCAATTTGGTTACAGAGACTACTATTGGATCTTATCAGAGAGAGCGATGACGAAGAAGAAGCGACACAGTAACATTGCTGTGCGACAACACTTCGGCCATCGCTCTGGCAAAAAATCCAGTATATCATGCAAGGAGTAAACATATAGAGATAAAATTTCATTTCATCAGAGAAGCCCTAGAGAAGAAACTCATCGAACTGGAGTTCTGTCCCTCCCACAACCAAATCGCCGACATACTTACGAAAACGATGCATAGAAATCGCTTCCTGGAGCTCAGAGAAATGCTTGGAGTAAGAGACGGAGCAGATTTAGAGGGGGTGTTGAAACCAGGAAATCAGCCCCGAGAAGGAAGACGCAACAACAAAGCGCTCCCCGTGAATGAAGACAGCGCGGCGCTTTAAATTCCCGAGAACAAAGAACAGAGCAGCCCTAACATTGCTTTATCTGGGAAATGAGAAGCTTTGATTAGCATTAAAATTATATTCCAAACTACCTCTGTTAGTTGTTTAATTAAATGCTCAAACTGCTATATATATGTAATTGAAAAACACTGTTTTCTGATGAGG
Source organism: Platanthera guangdongensis (assembly GCA_039583875.1). Taxonomy (NCBI): domain Eukaryota; kingdom Viridiplantae; phylum Streptophyta; class Magnoliopsida; order Asparagales; family Orchidaceae; genus Platanthera; species Platanthera guangdongensis. The sequence continues at coordinate 138,119,035 of CM077154.1, read as the reverse complement.
AAAAACTAAGTAATATCTTATCTTTGCCACCCTTGTCCGTTCCTCTCCTTGCTTGATGAAATTCTGTAAACACCTGTTAAAACCATAAAAATTGCATTGTTTTCTATCAGTCTCCACCTGAAGAAAGGAGACTGGTTGTGCTGTTGCAATTTAGAGGGGGGGGGGGGGGGGGAGGCCTTTTTGTCACGACCCGCCGGGCGTGTTCCGTTAATCCGCGGGGGCAGTCTAGTTATTTAATAAATATGTAAGGGTAGTTGGGTCTTTTTGTTGGTTAGGGCTTTTGTTTATTATGGGGAAAAAAAGTCTGTAAGGGGTATGCTAAAAACTATTAAGTTCTTGTTGTGGTGGACGGCGGCTTCGGGAGATCATCCCTGCTCCGTGCAATCGATCTGTTCAGGCAACTGCCTTAGGATCCTATCTTGTATGGTTCTTATGCTTACTGATTATTAATGCAATATGGTGAATGTTTGTGGTTCCTTTCTCTGTATGTATCTCGCCTGTGCTTGAGTTGCGGGTGTTGAGGGGGAGAGAACAGGGAACAACAGAGGTGCAGAGAGGTTGCATCAAAGGTATCAGAGCAGTCCAGGTTTCGCGCCCGCGGCATGCCGGTGTCGGACGCGACCCGCTCGAAGGAGCAGGTGAGTGAGATGGACGCGCTCAAGCAAAACCAGGACGCACTGGCGCGGTCGGTACAGGCCATGAGCGAAGAAATACGCTCGATGTTTGCTAGTTGGAAGGCGGAGAAGGGGAACGAAAGCAGGGGCGGAGCAACATCGGAGAGTCGCACTCCGGTGCACACTTCTTCTCATATGGTCACGCGCTTTCCACGACTGGAATTTCCGAAGTTTTCGGGGGAGGAATTGGTAGAATGGATATACAAATGCGATCAATTTTTTGACCTCGACGGGACGCCGGAGGATATGAGGGTGAAGATGGCATCGGTGCACATGGAGGGTAAGGCATTATATTGGCATCAAAACTACATGAAGGCGAGATTGACGAGGCAATGGCCGAATTGGGAGGAATATTGTCAGGCCCTGCATAGTCGTTTTGGATCGGTCCTGTTCAATGATCCTCTGAGCGAGTTGAAGAATTTACGGCAGCGAACGACGGTTCAAAGCTACTTGGATGAGTTCGATTTAATACTCCATAGGGTGGCCCTTCCAGAAGAACATGCCATCAGTTTATGTCTAGGCGGCCTCAGAGAGGATATCCAATATGGGGTACGTATGTTCCAACCGAAAACGTTGCGGGAGGTATTCTCATTAGCTCGTCTTCAAGAGCAGCAGTTAGCTTATAAAGGAAAAAAAATATGTACCAAGGTGAAGCAACTCGCGGCGAGGAAGGGAAACAGGAGTATGTAGGCCGGGCAAGCCTACGTACGACGGACTTCAACAGTCCCATGCAGCAGCGAACAACAGTAAGCAACAATCGGAAGCTTACGTCGGCGGAAATGGATGATAAGAGGCGGCGGGGTTTGTGCTTTTGGTGCGATCAAACCTTTACACCAGGGCACAAATGTCCTAATCGGCGACAGGCGTACTCGCTGGAGGTGATGGTAGAAGCCAATGATGACAAGGAGGTTGATGGTGACGAGGAGGAAGTGTTAATCATGGGCGGAGGGGAAGAAGAAATGCAAACACCGCAAGTTTCCATGCATGCAATTACCGGTATCACTCATTACAACACCATGAGGATCACAGCATCACACGAAGGGCAACCCATTAATGTACTCATCGATTCGGGAAGCACACACAACTTCTTAGACGAGGAGGCGGCTAGACGGTTGAAGTGCGATTTGAGCCCCATTACGCCTTTCATGGTGGCAGTGGCAAACGGGAAAACCATCTCTAGTGCATATAAGGTCAACGAATTCCGATGGGTGATGCAAGGTGTGGATTTTATATCGGAAATGCTGGTTTTACGGTTAGGAGGATGTGAGGTGGTACTGGGCATACAATGGTTGATGACGTTGGGCACAGTAAACTGGGATTTTTGCAATTTAAGAATGGAGTTCACAAGCAAGGGCAGGAAAGTGAGTCTCCGCGGGGCCAAACAAGGTTTCTCTCCATGGAGTAAGGAAAAAAGGGTACAGGCTGTATTGGCCAAGGAAGGACAACTAAACATGTTAGCACTTTGTGAGGTGCGGGAGCATAACAGCTATCCGGAAGGAGCCATTCAGGAGGGGGCTGGTTCGGAATTCCGGGGTTGGCAGGTGAAGGGGAAGTCTTCTAGCACAGTCGAGGACCTTCAACTGCAAGAAGTTTTGGACAGTTTTGCGGACGTGTTTGCTGAACCGCGGGGCTTACCGCCCATGAGGGACCACGTGCACCGAATTGTGTTGAAGGATGGGGGAACTAACATCAATCTAAGGCCTTATAGGTACCCCCCATTGCAAAAATCGGAGATTGAGATAATCATTGAGGAAATGCTACAAACCGGGGTGATTCGGCACAGTTGCAGCCCCTTTGCTTCACCGGTGGTATTAGTTAAGAAAAAGGATGGCTCCTGGCGTCTATGTGTTGATTATAGACAGTTGAACCACAACACGGTCAAGGATAAGTTTCCAATTCCCCTCATTGAGGAGTTAATGGACGAGCTGCACGGAGCCGTATATTTCTCCAAGTTAGATCTACGGGCGGGTTACCATCAAGTACGGATGGCGGAGGAGGACATCCAGAAGACGGCATTCCGGACTCATCACGGCCATTATGAGTTTTTGGTGATGCCATTCGGACTGACCAACGCGCCGTCAACGTTCCAAAGCCTAATGAACCGCATCTTTCAAGGTCAACTCCGCAAATTCATTTTAATATTCTTTGATGATATTTTGATTTTCAGCCCGACGTGGGAAAAACACATGGAGCATCTATCTTATTCATTGGGCATCCTTCGGGAGCAGCAATTGGTGCTGAAACGCAGCAAGTGCGATTTCGGGTTGACCCAAATCCACTACTTGGGGCATGTGATATCCGGGCAAGGAGTGTCCACGGATCCTTCCAAGATACAAACCATGCTTAATTGGCCGACACCGACATCATTAAAACAAGTGCGGGGATTCCTCGGGCTCACCGGCTACTACCGGCGATTCATTCGAGGCTATGGCACACTCGCACGCCCTCTCACGGAATTATTGAAGCAGCGGACATTCACGTGGTCGGACGACGCAGCAGCGGCATTTCAAAGGCTGAAAGAGGCAGTCACGAGTCCGCCAGTGCTCCAATTGCCGGACTTCCGACAGGGGTTCGTAATAGAGACTGATGCCGCGGACCACGGGGTGGGGGCCGTGCTGCTGCAAGATGAGCGCCCAGTGGCCTACTTCAGCAAGGCTTTTGGGCTGAAAAATGCTGGGTTATCTACATATGAGAAGGAACTGTTAGCTATTGTGCTGGCCGTTCAGAAATGGCGTCACTACGTGGTGGGGGGCACATTCATTATCCGCACGGATCATCAAAGTTTGAAATTTATGTTGGAGCAAAAGCTAGCGACACCAGCGCAGCAACGGTACTTGTCTAAGTTAATGGGTTACGACTTCACGGTGCAATACAAACCGGGCAAGGAAAACGGGTGTGCGGACGCCCTCTCGAGGATTCATGAACAACCGGCGGCTATGGTGAGTTCCTTGGTCTCGCTACAGTCCGACGTGATGCACAAAATTAAGGAATCATGGAGGGTGGATAGACATCTGCAGCGGATCATAGCAGCAAAAGAGGACAATGAGGAGAGTTTCCCAAAATATTCTTGGAGGCATGGGGTTTTGAATAGGAAGGGAAAATTGGTGGTGGGGAAGGATGTTGATCTTCGAAAACAGCTATTGGATATGTATCATGCTGGACCAATGGGGGGGCATTCAGGTGTGACTGCGACGTACAAGCACATGAAGCGTTGTTTCTACTGGAAGGGAATGAAGTCCCACATTTATGAGTACATAAGGGAGTGTGTTACGTGTCAACAATGCAAGGTGGACACCCAGCGACCACAGGGACTGCTTCAACCATTACCAATACCGGAGAGAATTTGGCAAGAGATATCTATGGATTTCATCGAAGGATTGCCCAAGAGCCATGGAAAGTCCACTATTTTTGTGGTAGTGGATCGACTAAGTAAGCAAGGCCATTTCACGGCCATTAGTCATCCTTATACGGCAGAAGGGGTGGCTCAGATCTTTCTAAACTCCATCGTGCGATTGCATGGGTTACCGTCTTCAATAGTAAGTGATCGCGATACGATCTTTTTGAGTCAGTTTTGGCAAGAGCTTTTTCGGGCCCTTCAAATTCAACTGCATATGTCGACCGCCTATCACCCGCAATCGGATGGACAATCGGAAGTAGTCAACCGTTGCTTGGAAGGGTATCTACGTTGTATGTGTTTTGAAAAGCCTCGGGATTGGGTGGAATGGTTGCCGCTCGCCGAATGGTGGTACCACACCGCATACCATAGCGCCATCAAGATGACACCGTATGAAGTCGTTTACGGGCAGGAACCTACAGCCCTCCCGCCTTATGTTGACGGATCGGCTAAGTCCAACGCCGTCGATCGCTCTCTAGCAGCCCGGGATCGCGTTCTGGCCCTTCTGAAATTTAATTTAGCAAGAGCTCAAAGTCGAATGAAGAACTTGGCGGACCGGCAGCGCCGGGAGAAAGTTTTAAACGTTGGGGAGCTGGTTTGGGTGCGATTACAACCCTACCGACAGGTTAGCGTAAGGGAGCACCGCATGCAGAAGCTATCGCCACGGTATTTCGGACCGTTTCCCATCATCGAACGCGTGGGCATGGTGGCCTACAAGTTGGAGCTTCCACAGGAGGCCAAGATCCATCACACGTTTCACATCTCCCAATTGAAGAAATACGTCGGACCTCCAACGGACATCCTACAGCCGCTGCCTCTGACAGTAAACACCGCAGGCAACCCGCTCGTGGCACCGGTGGCAATTCTGAATCGCCGCATCACCAATCGGGACGGGCGGGTGGTAACACAGCTGCTCATTCAGTGGGACAATGGTACACCGGACGAAGCAACGTGGGAGGATCTATGGGCGCTTCGGCAGAGATGGCCCGAATTCGTTCCTTGAGGACAAGGAACCTTCGATGGGGAAGGTTTGTCACGACCCGCCGGGCGTGTTCCGTTAATCCGCGGGGGCAGTCTAGTTATTTAATAAATATGTAAGGGTAGTTGGGTCTTTTTGTTGGTTAGGGCTTTTGTTTATTATGGGGAAAAAAAGTCTGTAAGGGGTATGCTAAAAACTATTAAGTTCTTGTTGTGGTGGACGGCGGCTTCGGGAGATCATCCCTGCTCCGTGCAATCGATCTGTTCAGGCAACTGCCTTAGGATCCTATCTTGTATGGTTCTTATGCTTACTGATTATTAATGCAATATGGTGAATGTTTGTGGTTCCTTTCTCTGTATGTATCTCGCCTGTGCTTGAGTTGCGGGTGTTGAGGGGGAGAGAACAGGGAACAACAGAGGTGCAGAGAGGTTGCATCACTTTTTCAGGTGTTGGTGTTCTCCATTGGAGGCTTACGAATGGCCTCAACTCAGCCCCATGATTGGAACCTCTTGGTCGCCAAGGTTCTTGTTTATTATTGTAAACATTGTTGTTTATTATTGTAAACATTGTTTTTATTATTTAGTGGATCTTATCCTGCACTCTTCCTGTGGATGTAGAAGTTCTCTCCTAAAATCTTTACGTCGTCTGTGCACTTGGTTTCTTGTTTTAATTTCTGTGTCGTTATTTCTATTCCCTTGCGCGTGGATTCCACGGTGAAGAGAGATCGTGAATAATTTCATATCAATAACCACCTCCTGCTTATTTTCTCGGGCGAGCAACAAAACAGAAAGGAGCTCAGGCGTCAGCCACCAATTGCTTCATTGTAAGCCACAAAGCCGAGGAGAGGGAAGGAGAAACTCGCTATGAAGGTCTTCTTCAATGCAATAAATGATGCTAGCAGCAGCTAAAGCTTAGGAGCGAAGGAAAAATGAAGAAAGTCATATCTCCTTCCAATCCCCGGAGAAAAAGACCGGTTTGTGTGGGGGAGGAAGGAGAAACTGGCTATGAAAGGTTCTTCCTTGGTTACGAAAATGGGCTTCGGGAGACTTGGAATTGTGAACGAAGAGCTCACTAAAATTTTGTGACAAAATTGAATTGAATTCCAATTTCTACCGAAAATATTAACCATCAAACAGAATTGAAATTAGCCATTCTAATTCCAATTTCAATTCCAAGTCTTATAGCAGATTAGCATTTAACAATCCCCCTCTGAAAAACTAAGGGAGTCTTATTGCAGAGTTTTTTTTTTCTATTTCACATCGGGTATCGCAAATAGTCCAATGATACCCAATTCCAACGGTTCAAACTTTGAATAATCTCACGTAAAGCAGAACAAATACAATACATAAATTCTTACACATTCAAATCAAACAAGTTCGACTGCGTATCTTCTTCTACCTTCCGCTCCCCGCCGTTAATTAATAGGCGGCGAATTGGCTGCCGGGGCCAGGACTTCGCACGAAGGGTGTCGCCGGATAAAGAGCCTCCCACACATCGGTGAAGGCGGCGATGATGGCGCGGTGGTGATGCTGCGAATTGAGCGAGAGAAAGCATTGGAGCAGCTTCTCCAAATCCTCTGCTCCGTAAATCTCCTTCTCCACCACCATCTCAGCCATTGACCGCCGGAAATCTGCCCTCGGATCCTCCGACTGCTTCACCACCGCCAAGCTCTCCCCCTCCCCCACTCCGAGGTACGGCGACAGCCGGCTCCTCCACGGCGAGTTGGTCTCTGTTTTTGTCCCTTCCATCACCTCCGCCCTCCGCGTCTTCAACTCCGTCATCTCAAACGAGTTGTCCGCCGTCGTTAAATCAGCCTCGTCCTCTTCGTCCGCGCGTTCTTCTTCTTCTTCGTCGCTGGAGAACATTCGGGACGGTTTGGGCTGGCGCGGTTTCTTCTTGGAAGTGCGGCGGCGGGGGCGGTCGGATATGATTTTGGGGGGAGGAGAGGGGGACGGAGCAGAGGCGGAGATGGCAGCGGCGGTGGCGGCGGAGAAGCCGTCGTATGAGACCGGGTGCCATTTCTCATCCTTGCGCCAGAGATAGGCAGGGGTTTCCCTCGCGCGGGAGAGGTCATCGGCGGCGGCGTCAGCCGCCGCCGAAAGTTTGGGGCGAGGGATGCGGCGGCGGCGGGGGCAGCAGAAGGAGGATGAGACGACGGGGGCGATGCGGAGGTTGGATGGAGTGGATTGTTTGGGTGGGTGCGGCTGGTGGGAGCTGATATCGTCGTCTTTGGAGGCGGAGGAATCTAAAAGCCGGCGAGCCATGAGGCGGAGGAGGAAGAATGAAAGGAGCTAGCTTTGGTTATTTGAAGAGGAATTAATGCAGGTAGAATATGTGGGGAGTGGTGACTTTATAAGAGAAGGGGTTTGACGGAGTGACGGTTTAAAGTTCGGTGGAAGAGACGATCGATGTGGTTCGGGTTTGTTGGAAATGGATTTCGACCCGCTAATTTCACCCGATTACCGTTTTCAGAGGATTTATTTGTATATATATGCGTCTATTCAAGAAATTTGGTATTTATCTTTATTAATTTACCTGATCAACTTTTATAAATTTTATTAAAATCAGCCGATTAAATTCTAGTTAAAATTTGGTTGGTTAGGGTTAGCATTGTGGAGAAGAGATTGGGGTCGAGCGATGTTGATTGTTGACATGGGTATATTTGGTTCGGCGGAGGCGGGTGCATTCAGTAGGTCGAAATGCTACTTTGAAACCGGAGGGGGAGAGGTGGGGGTTGAAACAGAGCGGATCGGGGCCGTTTCTTCCTTGCTGTGGGTGCAAACGGAGCAAACGCCGATGACGGCCGTTTGTTTACCGGCCGTCCGGCGGCGTTTGCTCCAAACGGAGGCGGCGAAACACCGAACCAAACGAAGCCTTACATTGACAGGGTAGAGTTGCCTTATGTAGCTTTGAAGATAGAAATTTACATGAGATGTATCTTGGTTGTCTGTTCTTCGATGAACTAAGATTGTTGTCACGAGTGTTACATTGACATGCCTAATATTAGTTGTCCATAAGGGAATAGTAATGCTTTGTGATAGGTCTACTTCTCGAGATGCTAGCCCTGGTCGGAGTAGTTTTGAGTATTGATTGTTGTAGACCAACTAGACTTTGTAGAGAGTTTAGGTTTATGGTAGTCATATATGCGGATTGTCCTTTGCTAGGACTACTGCACGAGTTTCACTATCCTCAAAACACTCCCCGTCTTCATTGGACTCAGGATGTTACAAGCCCATCAACATCCACTTGATTTGTTCTCGAAATCACACATCGTACCGTAGGAGGTCCGGTTTTGATATCATTTGTAACAACTCAATTACCGTCACAATATTAGAAGTACTGTCTGCAAAGCATGATAAACAAATCCCGGGACTACTCATAGCAGAGCATGATAAACCATGATATTTTCAACACAACTCCACCACATTCTCCAAAAAGGTGTTTGCTCTACAATTTTTCCTCCAATTTTAATGTGAGTTTTAGTTCATTCATGCATCTGCTTTCACTTAGAAGCATGCTAGGAGCTATTTTCTCTGGGCTTCACTGCCCACAAATTACTCTGCGCCCTCATTGGATTCGAGGTGTTACATTATTCTCCAGAGACCATGTCTAGGTGTTGCATGACCATCTCCAAGCCAATTTTTTTTAAACGCTTCTGCCTTACCAGATCCATTTTTTCTTCATTCGGTTACTAATTTTGACGTGTAAATAGTTAAAATTTATTGACTCAAGCGAAATTCAAATCCACCATTCATTTTGCAAAATTCTTGGGGAGACTGACCCATAACGCCCCTTGTTGGGGATGAACCTCATTTTGTAGAAAATATGGGGTGCACATAGCCACACCCCCATGATCTCCACCCAAAAGGAGCGGGATCAAGGGTTTGACCGCGCACGCGATCACCACACCCAATCCTCCCGCGCACCGATCCCACTATGCACACCAAAGGAACCGCCACCAGCGTCACCCCGTCGGCCGCCGGCCGCCGCCTCGTCCCGGCCGCCGCCTTGCAGCCAAGGGGCGGCCAAGCTGGCGGCCCCTTCTTGGCCTCCGCCTTGCGGCTAAGGAGCGGCCACCGGCCTCCCCTTTCGCGGCTGCCGGCCGCCCTCCTTGGCCGCCGCCTTGCGGCCAAGGGGCGGCCGCACCTTCCGCGGCCACCGCCTTGCGGCCAAGGGGCAGCCAGGCCGACCGCCCTCCTTTGCTCCCGCCCCGGGCCAAGGGGCGGCCGTCAGCCACCCCTTCCACGGCTGCCGCCTTGCATCCAAGGGGGCGGCCAGGCTGGCCGGCCCTCCTTTGTCGCCGCCTTGCGGCCAAGGGGTGGCCGCCGGCAGCCCCTTCCTTGGCTGTCGCCTTGCGGCCAAGGGGGCGGCCAGGCCGGCCTGGCCGCCCCTCCTTTGCCGCCGCCTTGTGGCCAAGGGGCGACCAAGCCGGCTGCCCCTCCTTGGCCGAGCCTTGCGGCCAAGGGGTAGCCGGGTCGGTAGCCCCTCCTCGGCCGACGACAACCTCCCCCGGCGAGAGCAGCGGCGCGATCGCTGCCCGTCCATGGAGGCTCGCTCCTGGCTTTCGATCAAGATGGAGTATCCTCGGCCGTTCGATCCACGCGTTACCACCCACTAACCACCATGTTAGTGGGGTGAATTTCATTAATATTTATTTAATAGCGGTCTCTAAATAGCGGGATACGCACACCAAAACTATAGTAAAAATATTTATGTGGTGGTTACTGTTAAAGCCAAAAACTGGCCTCAATGAGAGTTCAGATCTTAGTGTGTAGCCAACACCTACTTCTCTCAAACCCAGACCCCTGACTAGTAACAAATAATGTGGAACTGACCCTATGCATTAGCTGGGAGGTCCCTCCATATCCCGAAAGATCTCTGAGCGCTTCCCCTCCAAAGCCAATTGTTGGGCTAGGAGTACATCAAAAAAGCACTAGAAGGTTTGGTGAAAGTATGAAAGTTTGTCATCTGAGGTATCATGTGGGTCTATTTATAGAATCCAAAGAGTTGGTCTGTCAACATCGTAACTCCGTTATTCTAAAAGACTATATGCAGCCAAAAGTGGTCTGTCAACAACCAAACTCCGCTGTTTTAAAAGTCTATATGCAGACCCAAGGGCATCCTGATAATTCTACACATAGTTGTATTTGATGAATGTTAAGTTCTTGTGTACAGGCAAATAAAGCTAAGTACAAAAGTGTCGAGACACTAGGCAAGTGTCGACACTTTTGTCAAAGTTGTGCTGAGACAAGTGATAACTTCCCAAAAGGAAGTTATCTAACTCTTAATTTTGATATCATATTGAGCATCAATAAAAAAGAAATGATTTAAATGAGTATAAATATTCATAAATTTATATTTATATGATTTAAAGTTAATTAAGCTAATTTGCTCATGTTTTCCTTACCAGAAATGTAATGGAATTCGAACCGGGAAAGTAAAAGCTGGAATTATATTTTGGCTGTACAGTTGTTTCAAAAACCTGTTTCAGTTGTTATAACAAGTCCTGGGCGGGTTTGAAATTCGAATTTCGAATTTTGCGTCAAAACCAAATATGGAAGGATGCATCTATTGGATGAGGGCTGCTCGTTTTTAAGAGGGGAATCTGATGCCTAATAGGAGATACAAAATTCTAGAGGGAAGGAGAGTTTAAGAGCCATCATCTTGGAGAAGGAGAAGGAGAGGAACAGCTAGGGTTTGGACGCACCGGCGAGAAGGAAGAAGACTCTAAAACAAGATTTACACGCAAATTTCTGCATCATTTTCATTTCTAAAAGCATGTCTAGTAAAATCTTCTTTGTTGTGTGGTTTCATTCCTCAAGCATGAACTAAATATCTTAGTCTTGTACGTGGAGAGTACTTTAACTTATTGTGATCTGGTGTTTGTAATTTCACTTTTATGATTGATTGAAAACTTATCTTTGTTGAATTTATGTTTTATTTTGTGGAATTTTTGAATCAAGCATTCTTCTTCTAACTTACGTGGCGAGATTCGAGAGAGCAGTTATGTATTTTAGTGTTAATCTTCATCTAACTTACTGCACTGTAAGATTCGAGAGAGGAGTGACGTAAGTGTAGCACAAAGTTCGACATAACATAAAGAGAGAGAGATTTCCTCGTATGTTAGCAACATTGATTTGAGTGCTTTATGTTATTCTCATTCTACCTAAGTTAGAGATAACTAGGAGAATTAGGGTAAACGGATTTCTGAGATCGAGAGATGATGACTTCCACTTTCAAATCGTTGTAGGATAGTGCTTAATCTTTTCATGAAAGATCACTTTAAAAACTCATCGCAATAGGCAAAGGAAATCTACGTACGATACTACTTCTCCAACTTGATAAAAGTCTTTTTAAGTAAGTGTTATTTAGTTTTAATTTTGTCTTCTTTTGATTATTTTTAATTTAAATTCACATTTAATCACCCCGCTTGAATTTGAAGAAAAGGTAGAGCTAGTACTTGCGAGCGCTAAATTAGTCACTTCTCCGAGGGAACGATCTTAACTCACTTTATATTACTTGATTCGGCACATGCACTTGCGTTATCATATACATCTATTTCGGGCATATCAACATGGAAAAAACTGTGTCGACACTCAGGACTAGTGTCAACACACTTAAATAGGAAGTGCTGAGATAAGGAGAAAGTTGTGTCGACACACATGAATTGGGTCGACACTATGATACAAGAAAGCAATTGTGTCGACACTCATGACTTGTGTCGACACACACTACATAAGTTGTGTCGAGACAAAGAACAATTGTGTCGACACTTAGGACTAGTGTCGACACACACTACGCAAGTTGTGTCGAGACAAAGAACAACTGTGTCGACACTAAGGACAAGTGTCGACACACTCTATACAAGCAATGTCGCGACTGAATACAACTGTGTCGACACTCAGGACTAGTGTCGACACACTTCACAAGCTGAGTCAAGACTGAAAGCAAGCAGTGTCGACACCCTGGACTTGGGTCGACATCATCAATCAGGAAGACAGCTATGTCGACACTCAAGACTAGTGTTGACACATTCTACATCAACTGTGTCGAGACAATGTGAAGGCTGTGACGACACATTCAAAAGTATGTTGACATCACTACAAGAGTAGTGTCGACACCCAGGACTGGTGTCGACACATCCAACAGTAAATTTCCAACACTTCAAGCAAAATTATTTCCTAAGTGCAGAAATCAAGCCAGAGGATCCGACGACTGTCAGAACTGTCAGATGTCAGTAATTAATCGGATCTGCCGATTACCTTGGACAGTGCATATATAAAAAGATCAACTATACATAAACAGAGCGTGAAAAAATAGGAAAAATTGGAGAAGTAATTGGAGTTGCAGCATATAGAAGAAAAAGAAGATCTAGGAGCGCATCAATTCAATATCTCTTCCCGGATCAAGAATCGACTTCAACATTCTCCAGCCTAGATCTACCCTAATTTCATCTTCAAGAAAATTTGAACAGCTAAGAAGGGTTGGATCAAATCCTTTACAACAAGGATCAAGGGAAGCTAACTTATCAAGATCAGTTCAAGAAGCAGTCACCCGTTTCTCTCTTATTAGGTGACTAATTTAGAATTTATTTCTTTTCACCATTATAAATCTTGTAAGATCTAATTGTAGATCTGATCGTAGGACAATCAATTTCTCTGAGTTGTAAGCCTGTGTTATAAAGGCTGAGGTAGGGCAAGAGTTGCCTGAGGTAGGAGAAGTGGATATTTCTGTGAGTTGTAAGCCTGTGTTATAAAGGCTGAGTGCTTGAGGTATGAGAAGTGGGTATTTCTTTGAATTGTAGGAACTGTATGTTCTGATTTGTAGGGCAGGAGTTGCCTGAGGAGTAGGAGTGTGGATACACTCTGAGGTAGAGTTCTTGGAAAGAACTTGAGGTGTAGGATCTTGGTGATCTGAGTGGTAAGACTTGTATAGTCTGAGTTGTAGGAGCCAGCTGAGCTCTGAGCTATAAGATTTGAGGATCCGTGTAAAGAAAGATGGAGGAGTTTGGCCGAATCTAGTTCATTGCTAGATAGGCAAAGGGGGAAAGTTGATGTACCCACAAATTGGGGAACCACTATAAATCTGTGTGTACTGTGATGTGATTGTTGTGCTGTGATCGCTGAATAGTTTTCTTATTTTATCTGACTGGGTAATAAACATAGAAAAGTAAATCTCAGAATCCAAAAACTACCCAAGATTTAAATTGGACCTATTCACCCCCTCTAGGTCACTCTCAATCCTAAAATAAACATTTACAAGTGGGTCTGCCAACATCGTAATTTCGCTGTTCTAAAAGGCTATATGCAGCCCAAAGTGGTCTACCAACAACCAAACTCCGTTGTTCTAAAAGACTATATGCAGACCCAAGGGCATCCCGGTAATTCTACCTCTTGGAGCAAATTGGGCAGGATGCCTTTCGCCTACCTGGGAGGAAGCCCCTCCAGCCTGGCTCTTTTATCTGACCTCCCTTGATAGTTACTGAGCGAGAACCTTCAGAAGCGTTGAGTCAATGAGCTTCCCCCAATGCCTTCTTTCAGGACATTGTCAACTTCAGGAGCCTTCCGCATACTTAGGCGGAAGCCTTTCCGCCTCCATTAGCGATAAACTCTCTGAATTACCTGGCCGAACGCGGATTCGCCCGCCTAACTGCCTGCTCTTGGGAGGGAACCCTCTCGGCTACTTTACTTATCAAACACTATAGGAACCGAGGTGTTGAGAGCATTGAGTTAAGAGACTAAACTCAACGCCTTAGACCAGAAGGCATTGAGAGTGCTGAGAGCGTTGAGTTCACTCAACGCCTTAAGCCAGAAGGCATTGAGAGCGTTGAGCTCACTCAATGCCAGAAGCCAGAACTGTCTTCTCGCCTCAGCTGGCGGGACCCCTTTCGTCTATTAACCTATCTGATCCAGTTTCAACCCAAAACTAGCCCAATGTTAGCCCAATACCGAGGTCTCGGGTTTCTAGGTCTCATCCAGCGAATATGGGGTTGTACAGTTACGGTGTGCGGACAGTCGCATAACTACTGTAACCAGCTCCCGGAGTCTATAAAAAGAGTCACAGGCCTCCTCATTTCTCATCTTCATCTGATCTTTCTCTTCGGAGTCTTCTTCTTCCTCAGGTCGAAGCTCTACCAATTTCCTCCTACGAGCCACCTCCGAGCCACCTTTGAGCCAACCCGAGCCACAAGCGGTTCAAGTTGCAACCACCCGACGAAGCTGAATCGCCCAAGTTCCAAACGGTCCCAACAATTGCAAGACCAAGTGTGTCGCCTCCCATCTAGAATCAGCAAGGTGTTATCCGAAGACCACCGAAGCAAAGCGCAATTTGTAACAACTTCCGGCGCGACGACCTATCATTCGATGTGTGCAAAGTGCTCTCTCATCTCATAATTATAACGAGAGGTGACATGTCACCCTCGACTTCACAAACCAGCTGTAACCCCCAAGAAATATTTTGAACGACATATATCCGGTCATGTGGTTTTTTACCCAGTTGAGGGGTTTTTACAAGTTAAAACTACTTGTGTACAATCAACCTACTCTTTTGACTGTGTGCATGCTTGACCGTCCCGAGTGCTAAGACGGTCCAAGAATTTCGGCCCGACCGGGACGTCGAGTTAGCCCGCAACAGTTTGGCGCCGTCTGTGGGAAACGAGTTCCCAACATCTTCAGAATATTGTACCCTTTGCACAGCGGTACGGAGAAATAGAACTTCCAACCTGACAACTTTCAAGGAACGAATTCAATGGCAAAAATAAGTGTCCATACTGCGGAAGTATCCGTCCCAGGGGGCACACCGATCCAGCCGACCACTCCCATCCATTAGTAAGCGTGCCCCTCGAAGCGGAAACAGTTCTCGCCCCAGTAACAACATTGGAGGGGCGAGTTCGTTAGATGGAGGAGCAGCAAACCGAGATGCTCACTCTGCTCAGGAATATGGGGGTGCCTCCTACTCAACCGCCTACACCGACCATTCCCCCACCTCCACTAAGCCATGACCGACCGAGGGAAGCTCCGTAAAGAGAAGCGTCAGAAGAATTCTCTGATGACGCTAGTTCTACTCACCCGGTCCTCAGAGCAGTCAGAACTATTCGTCGCGACCGAGTCTTGGAAGAAGAACCTCGTTTACCCTCGCGCGAAAGATTTACTCGGGAAGAGATACGGGAACTGATTGCCGAGGAGTGCAGACAGGTTGGCCGCCAAGATATTCATCCTCGTCGACCCCTTTACCAATGCTCCTCACTTGCGCCCCAGGTTCTGGGCCATCCAATCTCGCATGACTTCAAACTGCCGAATATCGAAACCTTCGACGGGACGGACGACCCGCTAGAACACGTCAACCACTTTACCACGATCATAAGGATCTATAATGGACTCGATCAGTTACTATGTCAAGTCTTTCCAACCACTCTCAAAGTTCATCGCCAACCGAAGAATCGTCCGAGACCCTTCACATTTGTCAAGAATTCGTTAAAATGAAGGCGAGTCTCTGAAGGAATTCTTCCGTCGGTTTACCACGGAAGCATGACAAATCCCGGGGGTGGACCCCGAGTTTCTGAGAGGCGTATGCCTTGGTGGACTCTGCCCCAGCGGTTTCTATTCAGCACTCATGATGGAAACCGTGCTAGTACCCTGATCTTGTACATCGCATAGAAGCGTAAATAGCAGCCGACGAGGCCATCGAAATGCATCGCCAACAATTTGAGGGCAGACAAAAAAGGAAGAAGGGGCAGGAACAAGCCCCCGTAAGGCAAGAAGAGCGACGCCAGAATGACTGCTTAAGTGATAACCGTCAACGGGACCCGCCAAGGATTGAGGGTCAGGGTCCGCCTCAAGAATACACTGTTAAGTCGCTCGAAGCATTCAGATGGGGATCAAAGTGGAATCCCCTACCCGTTGCCCCTAGGCGGGTATAAATAGGCAAACCCAATGAGTTTCTACGGGTATCAGATGTATTCAATAAATACAACCCCCACCAACGTGATGTATGCAATACAGGACGATCCAACATTCCTACGACCAAGAAAATCACTTCTAAACCCCAGAGCCGACCAAACAAAACACTGTGAGTTTCACTGCGCAACCGATCACACTACTGAAGAATGTTCTGTACTAAAAAATGAAATCGAGCGACTCGTCCGCCATGGACTCCTCGAAAGATTTCTACATGGACAAGCGCAACAAAGCCGCCACACAACTTGAAAGCTCTTCTTAAAGGAAGAAGGCCCCACACCAGCCGGGGGGCAAGACTTTACATTAACTATGTTTCAATATTTGTCTTTTATTTTCTTAAACTCTGAGTGACGTAAAAGTTGTGAGCCATGACTCACACAGACTATCTTTGACTTAATCATACTGCATTATGTTTCTCTTATTTTCACTTTGAGACTTCATCGGCCGGGCTAGGCCACTCCTTGAATTGAATACTTACATTCTCCGGTGAGCCATTTCCGACCAGGCTCGGACACTTTCAGGTTGAATCTTTACATTTTCTGGAAGCCACTTCTTCTGCCAGGATAGGTCGTGCAATGAGATTGAATACTTATATTCTCTGGCAGTTGGATTGAATATTCGCATTCTTCTCTGTTACTGTAGGCCAACGCCCCACCATCGTTAGGGCCTGATCCCTCGTGATCGCACCTCCGTATGGAATACTTACATTATCCGACAATTGGCTCATTGACATGCTAGGCCATGCAACCGGATCGAATACTCACATTCTTCGGCAGTTGGATTGAATACTTGCATTCTCTTATGTTACTGCAGGCCAACGCCCCGCCATTGTCAAGGACTACCCCCCTCGCGATCGCACCTCCGGATGAAATAGTTACATTCTCCGACAATCGGCTCATTGTCAGGCTAGACTGTGCAACAAGATCAAATACTCACATTCTCCGGCAATTGGATTGAATACTCACATTCTCCTTTGATACTGCAGGCCAACGCCCTGCCATCACTAGGGCCTGCCCCCCTCGCGATTGCACCTCCAGATTGAATACTTACATTCTTTGGCAGTTGGATTGAATACTCGCATTCTCCTTTGATACTGTAAGCCAACGTCCCGCCAACGCCAGGTCATGCCCCCCTCGCGATCGTGCCGTCGGATTGAATACTTACATTCTCCGACACCTGGATTGAATATTCACATTCTCTAGCAATACTCTCTTGGCCAAGTTCGGCCTCGAAACCGGATAGAATCCTTACATTCACCGACCCTGGGATTAAGTTAAGACACTCTCTGATGCCACCAGGAGCTTTCACACCATGAGTCAAACAACGCTCAGACAAAAAGATGAAAAAGAGCACCATCATCACTGCGACGTGCAAATACATGCGCAAATGCGCCAATCATGAACCGTCAAATAATAATAACTACATACAAGATACCCAACTATAAAAGCAAAATATATAAACACATTAATACAAGGAAATATCACCACTACATATCAGCCGCGTCAACATCATAACTCACATCACCAGAGATATCATCAAAGCTAAGGCCGGACACATCGCATCCCAAGCCCCTACCAACAAGACGAAAAGCCTTCGAGACTCCACGCCTGAGGGCCAACTCCCGAACGTCTTCCATCAGAGGCTCCACCTCCTTGCTCCAGATCTCATCGCGAAATTCCCCGCTGATCAAGCATTGATCCCGCATATAGTCCAGAGACTCCATATACTCTACAAGGACAGTAACCCTTAACTCCGACACACGACTATCGGAAGACAATTCCTCCACTTGGGCCTTCGCCGCCCAAGCTCTGCCTCCAAACGAGAAGTCTCCTCTTGAGTGTGCTTCATCATTTGCGTAGTCCTCTCCTCTAGAGACTTCTCCACCTCTAGAGAAGCCCGAGTCTCCTCCAACTCCAACTTCAGCTCCGATCCAATCTGGCGAAATCGGGGAACATCCTGGTCATGACCATCCTTCAAGTCAATTAGAGAACCCGTTGTGGCTTGAAGTTTCTCTTGAAGGGTCAAATATCTATCCTTCAAGCTCACATAATGATCATTCCAGGAATAACAATCTGAACCTGAGCCTCGGTCTACAAAATAAGGGAGAGAAGTCAGTGCAATACAACAATAAAAATGATCAAGCTGACTTACAACTTCATTCATCGCCTTCAAAGAAAAAGATAGCCTCAGAGCCGCTGCCTCCGCAGGGAAAGACTGGGGGCAGACGAACCAAGCACTTGAATCTCAGGAGGCGAACCACCACGACCACCGCAAGAAGAATCATCACTCAGAGAAGACAAACAAGGCGTCGAGCTCCCGCCATCTCGAGAAACTACAATGGTCTTCCTCTTCCGATTACAACCTAAAGACATCTCAGCAGTCCACCCAGAGACTGAAGAAATGTCACACCGCAACAAGCTCTTCTCTTTCACGAACGAAGTAATGCAGAACAGACGGTTAGCCAACTCACGAGGCTTTGAAAATCCAAGTACTGGAGTGAACTCCCGCTCCTTTCCTTTTTGGCGACGACAACAGTCAGTCAATGCGTTTCACAATTCCTGCAAGCCCCAAAAATTCCTGACATAACCAAACAAAGTATTTCCATAGTAGCGGTCCGTATGGATCTCAAAATCAAGCCAACTCTTGTTGCTGCAAACCTCCACCCGCTCGCCATCATCAGAATGAACATCGCACCAGTCCCGAAAATAATCCAAAGAAAGTTTCTCACCATGCGCGCGAAAGAAGACAATCAACCTCATAAGGCATACCACTCCCAAGGGAGTAAACTGGGAAATCGGCATGTCGCAAAACTTCAGAATCTCAACCACTTCCACGCACCGGGGGAATCAAAATCCCGACCTCAAGGTAGTCTCGCAGATCATCAACCAGCCACGAGGTGGATTCTGCACACTCACCTCAGCACGCGGTATCCTCACTTCAAAGTCGGCAGAAAGGCTGAATCTCCTCCTCCAAATTGCAACTTGGTCTTCGGTAACAGAAGAGCGAAGACGCATCAGCTGAGCTGTAAGTTTCGAGCCCTGTCATAAAGAATAAAAAGTTAGGCTAAAAAGCCTCTCCAAAAGCCACTCGCAACGCGCATGAAAGCATACACGTACCCCTGCAAATGCGGAGAGCCCACATACGAATGTCCGTGCATAGACACAGACGTGCATGCACGCCAACACATATGCCCAAGAGCGCGTGTTAGGATGTGCGCGGCCTGGCCCGCACACGGATAGGCGCGCGCCCCGCGCTTAGGGTCGGGCGCGCCCATACGTACGCCTGCGTGCGTGATCGCGCGCGCTCGTGCGTGATCGCGCGCGCCCGCGCTCGTGCGTGATCGCGCGCGCCCGCGCACGAGATCACCCGCGACCGCGCGTCCAGGCGCTCAACCGCGCCCGCACAGGCGCACAGGATCGCCCGCGCCCGCGCCCGCGCACACACCAGCACGCGCGCATGCAGATGCACCCGCGCGCATGCAGGTGCACCTACTTGCTACCGCCCACACCTCCGCGGGGCACCCACACACCCTCTTGCACGTGTCTACGCACGCGTGACTCACACACACCCGTACGCGCCGCGCGTACCGTCGCGACCGCGGAAGCAATAGCTTCCTCCCTTTGGCATGATTATCGTTTCTCCTACATCAAAATAAATACTAACATTTTTTACCCGAATTTGCAGGGCACAACCGCTCGCCAGCGCAAGTCCATCACCATTCGCCACCATCGTCGCCATGAAAGTGAATCGAATAAGATTCTTGTTTTTCTTTGTCCAAAGCGGTCTTGTGCGACAAGAATCTGGGGGGCAATTGTTGAGCATGAACCCCATTTTATAGAAAATAAGGGGTGCACAGAGCCAGACCCCCATGATCTCCACCCAAAAGGAGTGAGATCATGGGTTTGACCGTACACGCGATCACCACACTTGATCCTCCCGCTCACCGATCCCATTATGCACAACAAAGGAACCTCCACCGGCGTCGCATCGCCGGCCGTCGGCCGCCGCCCCGTCCCCGCCGCCGCCTTGCGGCCCAGGGGCGGCCAAGCCAGCGGCCCCTCCTTGGCGGCCGCCGGCTGCCCCTTCCGCGGCTACCGCCTTGCGGCCAAGGGGCGGCCGGGCCGGCCGCCCCTCATTGGGCGCCGCCTTGCGGCCAAGGGGCGGCCATCAGCCGCCCCTTCCGCGGTGGCCGCCTTGTGGCCAAGGGGCGGCCAGGCCGGCCGCCCATCCTTGGCCGCCGCCTTGCGGCCAAGGGGCAGCTGCCGGTCGCCACTTTCGCGGCCTCCGCCTTGCGGCCAAGGGGGCGGCCAGGCTGGTTGTCCTTCCTTGGCCGCCGGCCTCCCCTTCCTAGGCCGCCGCCTTGCGGCCAAGGGGCCGCCGCCGCCCGCCCCTTCCTTGGTCGTCGCCTTGCGGGAAAGGGGGCGGCCAGGCCGGGCCCCCCTCCTTGGTCGCTGCCTTGCGGCCAAGGGGCGGCCGGGCCGGCCGCCCCTCCTTGGCCTCCGCCTTGCAGCCAAGGGGCGGTTTTGCCGGCCGCCCCTCCTTGGCCGCCGCGTTGCGGCCAATGGGCAGCCGGTCCTACCGCCCCTCCTCGACCGACGACAACCTCCCCCGGCGAGGGCAGCGACGCGATCGTCGGCCGCCCATGGAGGCCCGCTCCTATCGTTCGATCAAGATGGAGCATCCTCGGCCGTTCGATCAACGCGTAACCACTCACTAACCACCAGGTTAGTGGGGGGAATTTCATTAATATTTTAATATTATTTAATAACTGTAACACCCCCTATCCGTCGCATAACATATAGCAGTAGGTCCGGCCGGGGCCCGACGCCATATACCACAGACAGACCGGGTGGTTACGTATGGAAACCATCCAACTAATCTCAACGTCCTACACAGAGCATTCTAGCGGAAGCAGTTTATAAGTTGCAAAACAAGAACCCAGCACAAGCATGAATGTCCACTAACAGGATAATAAGAATGTTATTACAAAATACTCAAAAGTCGGCCTTAAGGCCTTACAAAATGTTTCACTTGTCTTTTACATGATTTCCAAACCTCGGCTCGCAGGCCGGCCATACATGAATAAAACATAAAACATTTCCACTTGGGCCTTCGAGGGCCAGCTTCGCAAAAAGGGCTTTAGCCCGCTATTGACCGCTTGGTCCAGCTGCACCTGCAAGCAAACAAACCACCGCACGGTGACAAACAAAGCAACGGTCAGCAATGCTGACCAAATTATAACGATCCCGCCCCCAACTCGGGGCGGCGATGCTCCTTCCCTGCATTTCATTAGCACGAGCGAGCAATGCATATAACCATAGCCATTTCATCACAGACGTTGGCTCGTACGGCCACACGTCCCGTGCACTCAGGGCACATTCTCGGTGAACCGGTCGATGTTACGTCAATTAAAGCCATTAACATTCCGGACTCACCACCGCCACTTAGACGGTCATTCCTATGAGCAATTTGTCTTCATGGTATTGGTCACGTCAATTTAAGCCATCGACCACCGAAGACTCACATCTATGCCAACGGCGAGTGCCATGTAACTTTAGGTCTCTCTAACCCGAACGACATAAAGCGGGTACGGCTCCATCTAACCCGTGCTCACATCGCAACGGCAATTTAAGCCATTTGCGCGGGTCAAACTTTCACCGATTCCCGTTCTACCACAAATCACATAACCCCGTTATGTTCAAGTTGGCTCTCAGGCCACCAAGTTGGCAAGACCTCGTGTCCGCCCAGTTTTCCGGGTGCACCTTTGGGTTAGTCCCCAAGGCTCCCTGCTGCAATCTACCGCGTAGAAAACCCGAAAAACACCCAATAGCACGGAGTCTTCTCCGGCCTTATGCAATGCAACATCACCGATCCGAACTACATGTCCGGGTAGGCTTCAACCAAAAATGCCTATGTCCGTTCTCGCATACGGACGCTAAACAACGGGGACTTTACATATCTACCCGAAGGAACGCCTCCAACTCTTCGCAAACTCGCGAGAGAGGGCTTCCTATGCTAAGAAAGAGAGCTATCATGCTCACAAGTGAGGATCGTTACCCTTGCGTTCCTCTTTGGCGCCATCGAAATGTAATCAGATAGAAATCACCGCGCTTGCGTTGCCTCCGTGGATCCGGAGTCGGCTTGCGATTCGGAGCTCCGAAGCTCCTCCAATGGCGGATCTAGCTCCTCTTCCTCTTGCCTTAGCTCTTCTTTCTCCAAGGGTTTGGAGAGAGGATAAGTAATGAAAAGTGGATTTTTCTTAAGTCAAACCCGTGTATATCCTCCCAGGAATCATCCCCAGCCGTCGGATCTCAACCTAAGAAAACGAGCGGCTTTGATTCGGGGCTGAAATGCCCAATCTGGGCCGAACACGGCTTGGCACACGCCCGTGTCCAGGGCCGTGTGCCGCATTCGCCGTCAAAATCGAATCTTCTGAACACACACACGGGTATCGAACACGCCCGTGTTCGAGCTGACACGCCCGTGTTCCAGCTGACACGGCCGTGTAGCCGGCCGTATACCCCATGATTTTTCCCCCGTTTCCAACCCGAGCACTGCACGGGTTCTAGGACACGCCCGTGTCCTTGCCCGTGTCACATTGACACGCCTGGGCCCCCAGGCCGTGTACACGGGACATTTCGTCGAGGGGAGAACGACGACTGGATGACACGGCCTTGGACACGCCCGTGTCCTAGGCCGTGTGCCTTGTCTCGACGATCGTCGAGTGAATCTCGACGATTTCACCTTGACGATCGTCGGCACGGGTCGACACGCCCTGCGACATGCCCGTGTCACAGGCCGTGTGCCCATTCTCGACGAATCGTCGAGAATAACTCGACGATTTCACGGCTAAGTGTCGACACGGGTCGACACGCCCTGCGACAAGCCCGTGTCGCAGGCCGTGTGCCCATTCTCGACGAATCGTCGAGAATAACTCGACGACTTCGCGACTAAGTGTCGACACACGCTTGACACGCCCTGGGACACGCCCGTGTCCCAGGCCGTGTGCCTTCAGCCAGAAACCAAAACTGGCCCAAAACGTCCCCCTTTGCTCCTTTGAGTTTCGGGGCGTTACAACTCTACCCCTCTTAAAAGAATTTCGCCCACGAAATTACATAAAGGGAAAAACATGTACAAAACAAAATTTGTACCTGAGCGGAACAACTCCGGATATTCGTCAAGCATCGTCTGCTCTCGCTCCCAGGAGAGCTCCTCACGACCGCAATTGTCCCACCGGACTTTGACCATCCTGATCTCTTTATTGCGTAGCCGCTTGACCTCCGAGTCTTCAATCCGCACGGGCTTGACCTTTGTCGTTAGCCCACTATCCACCGGCACTTGATCGACCACGATCACTTGCGTAGGCTCTTGCACCGCCTTCCTAAGTACCGAAATGTGGAATACATCGTGTAAACCACTTAGCTCCACTGAAAGCTTCAACCTATAGGCCGCTTCTCCCACTCGCTCCAGAACCTCGAACGGTCCAAGGTACCTCGGGCTTAGCTTTTTCAATCGCCGCACCCGCGAGACACCCTTGAACGGCTTGATCTTCAAGTATACATAATCGCCCACAGCGAACTCCACGTTCCTGTGCTTGGCATTATAGTACTTTGCTTGCCGGTCCTGAGCCATGAGCAACCTCTCCCGAATGGTTCTTACCAAGGAAGTAGCATCCTCCACTTCCGATCGCTTATACAACTTTGACTCGCCCGTTTCTAACCAAGACAACGGCGTGCGACATCTTCTACCATAAAGGGCCTCGAAAGGCGCCATCTGAATACTTGCTTGGTAGCTGTTGTTGTATGCGAACTCCACCAAATAAAGATGGTCCTCCCATTGCTTTCCAAAGTCCAAGACACACATGCGAAGCATGTCTTCCATGGTTCTATTGACCCTCTCGGTCTGCCCATCCGTTTGTGGATGGAAGGCTGTGCTAAACTTCAGCTTTGTTCCCAACATTTGCTGCACCAGCCTCCAATCATTGGATGTGAACCGCCCATCACGGTCACTCACGATGCTGCGGGGCACACCATGAAGCCGTACTATATTATCCACATAAAGCTTCGCCAGCTTCTCCACCGGATCGTCCTTCCTATGCGGAATAAAGTGCGACACCTTCGTTAATCGATCGACCACCACCCAAATGGCGTCGTTCCCCTTCTGCGACCTTGGCAAACCATGCACAAAGTCCATAGAGATGTCGTCGAATTTCCACTCCGGAATAGGCAAGGACTTAAGAAATCCTCCCGGCTTTTGACACTCCGCCTTTACTAAGGCGCAGGTTTGGCACTTCGCTACGTATAGCGCCACATCCTTCTTCAAACCCGGCCACCAAAATAGCTTCTTGATATCGCGGTACATCTTCGTGCTCCCCGGGTGAATCGAGTACTTGGTATGGTGTGCCTCGTACAACAACTCCACCCGTAAATTGCCCACACTTGGGACGCACAAACGACCGTCTTTCCAAAGCAATCCGTCCTCCACGACGAATTGGGAATTTGACCCATCCAGAGCCTCTATCATGAACTGCTTCATATGAGCATCCGTATCCAAAGCCTGCCGAATCCGATCAGCCAGGTCATATTGGACTTCAGTCCAATTCAGCACTGCTTCAGCGCTAGATTGTCTATCCACACAAACAATCTCCAACGCCTCCAGCTCCTGCACCAACCGCTCATCATGCACTGATAGCCAATTCGCTTGAGCTGGGGCTCGGCGACTCAATGCATCCGCAACCGCATTCCCTTTGCCAGGCACGTAGTGGATCTTAAAAGTATAGTCCCCCAGGAACTCCATCCACCTACGCTGCCGCATATTCAAATCTTTCTGATCTATTAGATACTTTAGGCTCTTGTGATCGGTGTAGATGTCAATCTTCACACCGTACAAATAATGCCTCCACAGCTTCAAGGCAAAAATCACGGCCGCCAACTCCAAGTCGTGGACCGGATAATTCCTCTCGTGCACTTTTAGCTGTCTCGAGCCATAAGCTATCACGCTGCCGTGCTGCAATAGCACGCAACCCAAACCGCTGCCTGAAGCATCGCTATATATCTCATAGCCTTCGGTCCCAACCGGCGAACTCAACACAGGCGCCGTGGTCAACCGACACTTCAATTCCTCAAAAGCTCGCGCGCACTCCGGCGTCCAAACGAACTTATGCTCCTTCCTCGTCAAAGTAGTGAGAGGTAGCGCTATCCGCGAGAAGTTCTCTACGAAGCGCCTATAATAACCGGCAAGCCCCAAAAAGCTCCGGACTTCTGCTACCGTAGCAAGCTCAGGCCACTCCCGTATCGCAACAATCTTCGCCGGATCCACCGCAATACCCTCTCCACTCACTATATGCCCGAGGAACGCTACTGAGGATAGCCAAAACTCGCACTTCGAGAACTTGGCATACAACTGGTTTCTCCTGAGTGTCTCCAACACCAAATGGAGATGCTTGAAGTGATCCTCCTCACTTTGCGAGTACACCAAAATATCGTCGATGAAGACGATCACGAAATGGTCTAGGTACTCCCTGAACGTCCTGTTCATCAAATCCATAAATACTGACGGCGCATTAGTCAGCCCAAACGGCATGACCGTAAACTCATAATGCCCGTATCTCGTACTAAACGCTGTCTTCGGGATATCACTCTCCCTTATCCGCAGCTGATAGTACCCAGACTTGAGATCTAACTTCGAGTACACCGTCGACCCGACTAACTGATCAAAGAGATCATCAATCCGGGGGATCGGGTACTTGTTCTTCTCAGTCAGCTTGTTTAGCTCCCGATAATCAATACACAACCTCAAGCTTCCTTCCTTCTTCTTAACAAAGAGGACCGGTGCGCTCCAAGGCGAAGAACTCGGGCGTACATACCCTTGCTCCAACAACTCTTGCAATTGAACTTTCAGCTCCGCCATTTCCTTAGGCGCTAGCCGATACGGAGATCGTGACACAGGCTTTGCACCTGGCACTAGCTCGATAGTAAAATCTATCTCCCGTTGTGGCGGGGCTCCAGGAAGATCTGCGGGGAACACATCAGGGTATTCCGATACCACTGAAATACAATCCAACGCGGGCTTCGGCTTTGCAACCTCCACAAGTGTAAAGAACAGTTCTGCTCCGGCACGAACCGCCTTCACCACCTGAAGAGCAGACATCAACGTCTTGCTCGACCCCTTTAAGCCCGTAAAAGTCGTCTCACGACTTGCTCCCAGCTTGACTTCCTTGCTACCGCAATCTATATGGGTCTGCTGCTCCGAGAGCCAGTCCATGCCAAATATGACGTCAAACTCCACTAACGGAAGTAAAGACGCTCGTAGGTCGAACTCCTGCTCCCCAATACGAATCTTAACATCGCAGATCCTAACCGCTCGCATCGAACACCCATTGGGCAACAACACATCCAACTTATCCTTCGCCATCGAAGAAGGGACTCCGATGCGTGATATAAATCCTTCGGATAAGAAGGAGTGTGAAGCTCCCGTATCAAAGAGTGCTCGTGCCGGATTTTCACAAATCATTACAAATCCTAAACAAGTAGTGGTAAGGTAACATATACATAACAAGCATATAAAGGAATTGACTTGCTATAAATTAAACCGTACCTGTCACCACATCAGCTTGTTTAATGGCCTCCTGTTGGCCAAGATTGTAAACTCTTGGTTGGGCCGGAGCATAGTGAGATGCGGTCGACTCCACCGCCTTTCCCTTCTCTTCGTAGGTAGCTCCTGGCCTCCTTTCGGACTTAGGACGTCCGCTCCAACAATCACGGGCGAAATGCCCCGTCTTGCCACAAGTGAAGCACGCGCCCGGGGTCCGACTCGTAGTCGCCCCAGAAGCACCAGAAGGAGCTGGACCCGAAGTCTTATGCTTCTTGAAAGTCCTCCGATAGCCAGACTTCGAAGTAGTCGGCACTTTAAACTCAGATTTCTTTTCAACCAAGCCTTTCTTCGCTTGTACACTCTTCATGTCCTTCTCCAAGGACCGGGCAGTATTGACCAAGGTCAAGAAACCCTGCGTCATCGGCCCCGACAGTAATAGTCTCAGCTCATCCCTCAGACCTTCGTAGAAGCGATTAGTCTTGCGTTCCTCATCCATGATGGTAGAGCTCGCATAACGACTCAACCGCGTAAACTCGTGGAGATATTCATCCACGCTTCGCTCACCCTGCACCAACCTCAGGAACTCATTCTCCATTGAAATCCTCTGAGTAGAAGGGAGGTATCTTGCTAAGAACAATTCCGAGAACTCTTCCATCGGAACGTCTATCAATTGTCTTCCTCTCAGATGATGCAGCTCCAAGCCTTCCCACCACATCCTCGCTTCCCCGTCTAGAAGGAACGTAGCGATGGTGGTCATTTGCCACTCCTCCGTCTCCGTCGCTGTCATGACTCTCTTTACCCTAGAGAGCCAGTCTTCAGCCTGCGATGGGGTTCCCAACCCCGAGAATAACGGAGGGTTAAAGCTCATTACATGCTTCAACTGCCTCTCAGTCGCCCTCCTTGGCACTATTGGTTCTACAACCACTTGCTCCACCCTCCTCGGCTCCGCCTCTTGAAGAGGTACTTGCTCCATCACAGGAGCTGGCTGCTGCGCTTGCCTCCCAGGCTGCGCATTTATCACGGCCAACACCGCTTCAGCAACCAATCGTATATTTTCCGCCGACAAAGGTGTTGCTGGAGCAACCTCTGGTGCACTACTAGCCTCAGAACCTCGGCATTCTGACGGCCCAACACCACTTCGGGTCACCTATAGTGGTACTAAATACCGTTAAGCGACCAAATAACATTGCAAACAGCAATTATAGGAACACGCAGGTTCCTCAAACACGAGTATTTTCATTCCTAAGTGGACATTCATGGGTTCTTTTTACTGTTATTACGATGACGCACACAATGTGCTCACCACCCCTTAAAAAGAATTCGCCCACGAATTCACTTTAAGCCCGACCAAAACCAGTAGTCTGATACCAAATTGTAACACCCCCTATCCGTCGCATAACATATAGCAGTAGGTCCGGCCGGGGCCCGACGCCATATACCACAGACAGACCGGGTGGTTACGTATGGAAACCATCCAACTAATCTCAACGTCCTACACAGAGCATTCTAGCGGAAGCAGTTTATAAGTTGCAAAACAAGAACCCAGCACAAGCATGAATGTCCACTAACAGGATAATAGGAATGTTATTACAAAATACTCAAAAGTCGGCCTTAAGGCCTTACAAAATGTTTCACTTGTCTTTTACATGATTTCCAAACCTCGGCTCGCAGGCCGGCCATACATGAATAAAACATAAAACATTTCCACTTGGGCCTTCGAGGGCCAGCTTCGCAAAAAGGGCTTTAGCCCGCTATTGACCGCTTGGTCCAGCTGCACCTGCAAGCAAACAAACCACCGCACGGTGGCAAACAAAGCAACGGTCAGCAATGCTGACCAAATTATAACGATCCCGCCCCCAACTCGGGGCGGCGATGCTCCTTCCCTGCATTTCATTAGCACGAGCGAGCAATGCATATAACCATAGCCATTTCATCACAGACGTTGGCTCGTACGGCCACACGTCCCGTGCACTCAGGGCACATTCTCGGTGAACCGGTCGATGTTACGTCAATTAAAGCCATTAACATTCCGGACTCACCACCGCCACTTAGACGGTCATTCCTATGAGCAATTTGTCTTCATGGTATTGGTCACGTCAATTTAAGCCATCGACCACCGAAGACTCACATCTATGCCAACGGCGAGTGCCATGTAACTTTAGGTCTCTCTAACCCGAACGACATAAAGCGGGTACGGCTCCATCTAACCCGTGCTCACATCGCAACGGCAATTTAAGCCATTTGCGCGGGTCAAACTTTCACCGATTCCCGTTCTACCACAAATCACATAACCCCGTTATGTTCAAGTTGGCTCTCAGGCCACCAAGTTGGCAAGACCTCGTGTCCGCCCAGTTTTCCGGGTGCACCTTTGGGTTAGTCCCCAAGGCTCCCTGCTGCAATCTACCGCGTAGAAAACCCGAAAAACACCCAATAGCACGGAGTCTTCTCCGGCCTTATGCAATGCAACATCACCGATCCGAACTACATGTCCGGGTAGGCTTCAACCAAAAATGCCTATGTCCGTTCTCGCATACGGACGCTAAACAACGGGGACTTTACATATCTACCCGAAGGAACGCCTCCAACTCTTCGCAAACTCGCGAGAGAGGGCTTCCTATGCTAAGAAAGAGAGCTATCATGCTCACAAGTGAGGATCGTTACCCTTGCGTTCCTCTTTGGCGCCATCGAAATGTAATCAGATAGAAATCACCGCGCTTGCATTGCCTCCGTGGATCCGGAGTCGGCTTGCGATTCGGAGCTCCGAAGCTCCTCCAATGGCGGATCTAGCTCCTCTTCCTCTTGCCTTAGCTCTTCTTTCTCCAAGGGTTTGGAGAGAGGATAAGTAATGAAAAGTGGATTTTTCTTAAGTCAAACCCGTGTATATCCTCCCAGGAATCATCCCCAGCCGTCGGATCTCAACCTAAGAAAACGAGCGGCTTTGATTCGGGGCTGAAATGCCCAATCTGGGCCGAACACGGCTTGGCACACGCCCGTGTCCAGGGCCGTGTGCCGCATTCGCCGTCAAAATCGAATCTTCTGAACACGCACACGGGTATCGAACACGCCCGTGTTCGAGCTGACACGCCCGTGTTCCAGCTGACACGGCCGTGTAGCCGGCCGTGTACCCCATGATTTTTCCCCCGTTTCCAACCCGAGCACTGCACGGGTTCTAGGACACGCCCGTGTCCTTGCCCGTGTCACATTGACACGCCTGGGCCCCCAGGCCGTGTACACGGGACATTTCGTCGAGGGGAGAACGACGACTGGATGACACGGCCTTGGACACGCCCGTGTCCTAGGCCGTGTGCCTTGTCTCGACGATCGTCGAGTGAATCTCGACGATTTCACCTTGACGATCGTCGGCACGGGTCGACACGCCCTACGACACGCCCGTGTCACAGGCCGTGTGCCCATTCTCGACGAATCGTCGAGAATAACTCGACGATTTCACGGCTAAGTGTCGACACGGGTCGACACGCCCTGCGACACGCCCGTGTCGCAGGCCGTGTGCCCATTCTCGACGAATCGTCGAGAATAACTCGACGACTTCGCGACTAAGTGTCGACACACGCTTGACACGCCCTGGGACACGCCCGTGTCCCAGGCCGTGTGCCTTCAGCCAGAAACCAAAACTGGCCCAAAACGTCCCCCTTTGCTCCTTTGAGTTTCGGGGCGTTACAATAACGGTATCCAAATAACGGGATACTCTCACAAAAAACTATAGTAAAAATATTTATGTGGTGGTTACGGTGTGGGGACAGCCGTATAACCACCGTAATCACCTCCTAGATCCAATAAAACGAGTCACATACCTTCTCATTTCTCATCTTCTTTTGATCTTTTTCTTCGGAGTCTTCTTCTTCCTCAGGATGAAGCTCTGCCAATTTTCTCCTACGAGCCACCTTCGAGCCAGCTTCAAGCAACACCCGAGTCACAAGTAGGTCAAGTCGCAACCACCCGGCGAAGCCGAATCGCCCAAGTTCCAAACGGCCCCAGCAACTGCAAGACCAAGTGTGCCACCTCCCATCCAGAATCAGCAAGTTGCTATTTGAAGACAACCAGCGCAAAGCGCAATCTGTAACAACTCCCGACGCAACTGCCTGTCGCCCGCTGCTTGCAAAGTGCTCTCTCACCTCATAATTGTAACATGACGTGGTCTGTCACCATCGACTTCACAAACCAGTTGTAACCCCCCAAAAATAGTGAATTTTGACATGGGACATATCCAGTCACGTGATTTTTTACCCAGTTGAGGGGTTTTTCCACATTAAAACTGTTTGTGTATAATCAACTTACTCTTTTGACTGTGTGCGCGCTCAACTGTCTCGAGAGCTAAGACGATATAAGAATTCCGGCACGACCAGGACGTCGAGTTAGTCCGCAACCCTCCTATATCCGCCTATCAATGGAATCATAAATTAAGCAGAATTTCTGTAGATTTGTCTCATGCTTTGAAACCTTGCATTTAGAAGGAAGTTCGAGAGATGGTAGTTTATTCATGTGCCTGTCAAAGGACGTGGCATTCCAGTGTGAAACTGACCATGTCACCGCGTGGGATAAACCCATGAGCTCAATTCCAATAGAAAGCCATTTCTCGACACGTGGCGTTCATTCAGGCTCACTTGAAAGCTGATGCCAACATGAAGCCAGCCATTCTGCTGCTGCTAACTGCCCATTAAAATTGGTGTTTAGCAGATAAAAGTCAATGAAAATGTTTCCAATAGAATGAAAATTTAATTTAAATTTCTACTGATATATACAGTTAAATGTACACAATTGAAATATTAACGTGTTCGGGTCAAACCATAACTTTGGGTCCTGGCGGGGGAGGACTCACGTATATGGGTTACACCATCATTTGTAAGGAAGTTTTCCTCATGATCTCTCCCCAAAATAGGAGATCATGGGGTTGACTAGTCAACCCCACCTCCCATGATGAGTAGAACATGGTGGGTGGGGCCCACTCTCTCTCTCTCTCCAAAACCGCCCCCTTTAGGGGTAAACCGCCGCCGCCATCGGAATAGCCTGCAGACCTTGTAGATTCTGCCTGTATCACCGTGGTGCCATGGGTCCTCCATGAGCTGCTGGTTGGCCGGGCGGCGCTAGGAGTTCTCCCTAGGTCGTTACAGTTCACGCTCACCTCACCAAAATGTTGGAACCGAGATTCGGTTCTACCTAGAGTTCTAACCTAGGGGTGTGACTCACACCTACTTCTCCCAAGTCCTCCCTTGGTGAGAGACCTGAATTTGAAAAATAACCCGTGGCTCTAGCGCGGAGGTCCCACTTATAACGCCTCCATTCTTCCTATGGAATATAACGGTGGGTCCGGTCGGGACCCCACGCCATATTTCACAGACAAATGACGGAATTAAATATGAATATCAAATCACGTTCTACTAGCGTCCTAACTCAGAGGATTCTAGCGAAATTATTTTTCAGTTGCAAGAACTCATCACAGTGAATTTTCACTAAATATATATAAACCATACATTTATATATGTCACTAGAAATGTATACAAATACACAACGCTCATGGTCTTAAGGCCTTACAAGTTTCTCTTTACACATATACAGCTTCATACGTCGGCGCGCATGCCGACCATACATGAAATCCAAGACTTCGCACGACCTTCAAGGGCCTTTAAGCAGCAAGGGCTTCAATCCGCTCAATCCAATTCAACCCGTCAGCACCTGCAGTTAGACATCCACCCCAAGAACGGTAAACAAAGCAACAGTCAGCATTAGCTAACCAATTGTAACGACTCTACCCCTTACCCGGGGCAGTGGTTCCTTCCCTGTATGCATTACAGTCATACTATATATCCATCACAATAAGTATTACAATAGTATCACAAACGTCGGCCTCCGCCAAACGCTCCGTGCACTCAGGGCACATTATTGGTGTACCAGATATACCAGTCCAGTGGCGGACGCAGGAGTTTTATTCAGTGTGGGCAGAGTATAAATCATTCAAAAAAATTATTCAAATTTTATACTACTTAATAGTTATTTATAATTAAAAAAAAATTAATAAGCAACATACTAATTAACTTGTTTATAAAAGTAAATTTTAAATAAGAACATACTAATAAATTTGTTTATAAAACTAATGTTTTAAACAATGACATAATAATGATTTTATTTATATAAAAAATTAAATTTAAAAAAAGCAACAAATTTATTTATAAATAATTAAACTTTAAAAAAGACATGATTGAGATTTGAACCTATGGCCATATAGATATCAAACAAGCACTTCATCAACTGAGGTACAAAAGAAACTTTATTTTTTTTTTTGTAAAATTTTTAATATTATATACTAACTACTTCCTTATTTATCATGACAACTAACCTATTTACTATTATTAAAAAAAGAGTTTTTTAAAATTCAGTGTGGGCGGCCGCCCACACTCGGCCCTACGTAGGTCCGCTCATGTACCAGTCGCTCATCATCGATCAAAGGTTTTAACTTGTTGGTTATGGGCCTTAGTCTACCAACACGCATGCTGGGAAATCCTCGACCATCCCACTCAGAGGTGCGAACCTCACGACAATCATTGAGCATTCAGATCGACCCACCCATGTGGTGCAGCAAGCTGGGTCTGGCCCGCAACCCCCATTTGCCTTGTCACTAATCGATCTCCCACAACACAGGTACAGGTCAGTCATTTCCCGTTGCTCAATTCGTCAATAACACAGATCTTGACGTGGGTCGGCCTTCCCTTTCCTGCACCGCACACATCTCTCGCAGAGCCGCTTTCCAATCCATCCAATTCAACACACCCAAGACAAGGGCTCATACCAAGCTTTTCCAAGTATTTACAATTCACAAACTTCCATATAATACATAGAGTCTTCTCTGGTTTACAATATAAACATCACCAATCCAGACTACCCGTCCGGATGGGCTTCACACAGCATGCCTATGCCGTACTACCTATTTCCGGCTCTAAATGCAGATTCAACTTGGAATCACTTACGCTTTCCACTCTTGGTGGAGGATTCCATGCTTATGCATAAAGTAGGCATTCACTTGTCGAAGAACGAGATCGTTACCCTTGACGACCGCTTTGGAGCCATGAACTAGCCGGATGGAAATCACCGCCACGGCCTTGCCTCCACGAATCTAAACTCGGATCTCGATTCGGCACGCTAACGACCCTCCGACAGTCGGATTCCTTCTCCTTCTTCCTCCTTGCTCTCCCTTCTCTCTTGCTCTTTTAGAAAGAGAGTGGCCAAAGGTAAAATGAGATTGATCTTCTCCATTTCGACCTTAAAGCAGCAAGGAGAAAACTGGGCCATCAGATCCCAGGGGAAGGAAATGAACGGCTACAAAATTCCTTGAAAATGGCTATTTCGGGGCTGACACGCCCCATGACACGCCCATGTCACAGACCGTGTCCCTTAAGCGGCGCACAGACCACCTTATCTAGAACAGGACACGACCATGTGATATGCCCGTGTCATATGACTGACACGCCCGTGTCACATGGCTGACACACCCGTGTCTAGCTCTCGAGACCCACTCGAGACCTACTCGAGACAACCACTCGAGTACTTGGACAAGACACACCCATGTCACATGACTGACATGCCCGTGTCACACTCGTACTCGAGACATTTAAGACCTACTCGAGACACCCCCTCGAGACCCACTCGAGTAGACACAGAGCAGGACACAGCCATGTGACACGCCCGTGTCACAGGCCGTGTGCCCTCTCTCTCGAGAATTCGTCGAGTGCATTTACTCGAGTGAAGTTCGTCGAATAAGCCTCAGACACGCCCTTGGACACGCCTGTGTCATAGGGTGTGTTCCCTTTCGAAAACTTCATCGAGTGCATCTCTTCGAGCACTCGACAAGCTGCTCAACTGAGCAGGACACGCCTTGGGACACGCCTTAGGACACGCCTGTGTC
Source organism: Platanthera guangdongensis (assembly GCA_039583875.1). NCBI lineage: Eukaryota > Viridiplantae > Streptophyta > Magnoliopsida > Asparagales > Orchidaceae > Platanthera > Platanthera guangdongensis. The sequence goes on along the minus strand of CM077154.1, from coordinate 138,084,525 downwards.
CCAGGCCGTGTCGCCCAACCTGAACCCAAAATTGGGATTTAGGGTGTTACACCACCTCACACATGGAAGACCTTTAAGATCTCCCCCTCCCTAGCCAACGCTGAGCTAGGTGCCTTGGAGGATGAATGAAGAAGATAGGGATTGGTGAAAAACGAATATCTCTCCAAGGCACCCCAAGGGTCTATTTATAGATTTTCTGGGGATGGCCTGCCAATAGCGCAATCCCGCTGCTCTAAAATTACTGAAATACCCTGGGATGGTTTGCCAACAGCCAAACTCTGCTATTTTGAGCAGCTATTCACAGCCTATTGGGGGCAAAATAGAAGACCCTCAAGTCGGGCGAGATCCTCGAGTCGGGCAAGAACTATGTTGGGCGAGTCCCTCAAGGGGCCGGGGCGGGTGCTGGCCTCCCGCCGCACCCGCCCCCCTGAAATGGGTCGGGGCAGGTGCCGGCTTCCTGACGCACCCGTGCCCCTGAAATGGGTCGGGGCTGGTGTCAGCTTCCCGCAGCACCCGCCCCCTAAACACAGGCTGGGGCGAGTGTCGACCTCCCGCCGCACTCGCCCACTGAAGAGGGGTCGGGGCGGGTGCCGACCTCCCGCCGCACCCGCCCCCTGAAACAAGCTAGGGCAAGTGTCAGCCTCCCGCCGCACCCGTCCCCTGAAACAAGTCGGGGGGAGTGCGAGCCTCCCGCCGCACTCGCCCCATGAAGAGGGGTTGGGGAGGGTGCTGACCTCCTGCCACACCCGCCCCCTGAAACAAGTCAGGGCGAGTGCCGGCCTCCCGCCGCACTCGCCCCCTTGAAGAGGGGCCGGGGCGAGTGTCGGACTCCCGCCGCACCCGCCTCCTGAAACAAGTCGAGGAGAGTGTCGTCCTCCCGCGACACTCACCCCTGAAGAGGGACCGGGGCGGGTGGCGGCCTCCCGGCACACCCTCCCCCTGAAACAAGCCGGGGCGAGTGTCGGCCTCCCGCTGCCCTCGCCCCCTGAAGAGGGGCTGGGACTCACTTGTCTCATACCTTTCTTTGGATTACACCTTGAGCTTACTTGGAGACCCCACTCCGTGAATAAGGGGTTGCACAGTTGAGCTTCCATGATGCGTCCTTGAGAGCCTCCAAGGCAGTTAAACTGGCGCGTTGAAGAGGCATATGATTGTTTCGAAGTAGTTGACGTGTTCCAAAGTATCCTCCATCTCGTCGAAGGTCTCAAATTGGGCCAGCTTGAATCCGTGTGGTGTAAAAATTTATGATTGGAATCCAAAAGAGGTCGCAGGAACACTCAATCACACTAGAAGCCAAGTAGTAATCATCACAATAGAGGTACAAGAGTCATAAACTGGAATTCAATTTGATTTATTAGGCGAGGCATATATTTCGAGACATGATTTCGCTAAGAAAAACAGAAAAATACAACTTTAGGCAAAGAAGAAACCGCGCGGACAGAACTGTAACCGCACAAACTGCTCAAGCCGCAAGCCCTGCTCGCCATGACCGGCCAGGTCGCCTGTCCGCAACTAGCCGTGCGGACTGCGTGTTATCGAATGTTGACGATTAAGAAACAAAACCCGTTGATAAGTCGGGCGAACTCCAAACTTTATCCAAAACCCCGAGTAAGCTGACTTCAAACGCAGAAACAACGACCTGCTGTTATCCGCTAACTGTTAACCGCGAACTGTTCCACACCAAGCTTCCACAAGTTGCCTAGCCGCCTGATGTTAACCACACAGCCTGCACAGATAGCCAACCTCACTTAGTCGTGCCGGTTAGAAAAACGTAACCGCAAGTTTTAAACGCGAGATGAGTTCTCACTATTTTCGATTATATATGACGTGATCGTGGACTCCTATTTATAGACGTGAGGAGGAGTGCCGTCATCGCCCATAGCGACAGGAAAACCGTCTATCAATCCTGCAGCTAGCACCACGTATCTGCACATGTTTGAATACAAGCATCAGTCCGCCACTGAAGAAAGAGCTGTCCGCAAGACGTGTGGACACACCACTCTATCCGCAAAACCAACCCGCAAGACAATGCAGACAACTCTGACAGTCCGCATAGCCGAGCGGATAAAACCATCAGTCCGTGTGGACTTGGACACCTTAGTCACACATCCTGATCCACCTCGCGCTAATGACGAATTGCCGAACTCCACATCCAATCCGCACAGTTAGGCAGACTCTGCTACCAGACCGCACACCAGGCGATCTCATCGGACTAGGCAATTACCAGACATGTCACACTCCCGTGACCAAGTCCACAACAAGAAAACTCTGCGGTCTCTAAACAAATCGCGACACTTGAGAACAAGACCGCGCCAATACAGAATACCAACACCAGTCCGCACAATTGCGTAATGCACCTATCCAGACAACGCGGTCTTCAGGTGATCAACAGATCAAGCAACTGTGCCAATCTCCACGCTCTCAAAACCAGACCGCAAGCACAGAAGACAGTCAGACTCGACGAGCTTCAGATGAGTCTGCAAGAACAAACATGCTGGACTCGGCGAACACTAGATGAGTCTTCTACAACCGCGGTTAGACAACCCTAACTGCCCGGTTACTTCACCAAGGATGCTTGTAGATCCAGACCGTCGGAGGAAAGAAGAGGTCAACCCGACTATCTGGCGAATTTAATCTGTCAAGCCGCAGCGGTCTTGGTGAACTATGCAGTCTGCCACCTCAGACCGCCCACCTCTACTGCCACTTTAACAATTTCAATATGCAACACGGGGTACGCCAGAATGTGAGGAGCGAGCGGGGACCTATGATAGAATAGGCATCGCGTGTTGAAATTTGTGAAGTGGAAGTGGGTGATGGGACAGGCCGCGCAGCCTGGGCGGACAGCTTTGGCGGACTGGGCAGACTGGGCGGATTGCGTTGAGCGGCCTGGTGGAAGGTCTAGTGGGAAGCCGGCTGTTCTTCTGAGCGGGTTGTTTGCATGGAGTTCGCGGACTGTGCGGCCTGGTATCTGCGGATAGAGAGGCTTGCGGACTGGTGCATTACTCAGTGGTCGCGGGTGCAAGCTTGTGCTGACAGGCGGGTTGGCTCATGTTCGCGGGAAGCTTGCGGACTGGCGTGTCCGCGGTTTGGGCTGTTGCGGACTGAGCTTAGAGCTTGGCTGAGGCCTTGTCGAGCTCTGGTGGCACAGCAGGTGTTTGCTGTGGAGATCGTTTTGGCGACCTGGTTTTGGAGTCCGGGAGTTGACCGCTGAGTTGGGGCAGGAGTGTGAGGAGCTCGCGGACTGTGGTGGTCTGTGCTCGGTGTTTTGGCGGACGGGGTTTTGCGTCCGCCATGCTCGCATTGGTCCTTGATGGTTTTGGGCTTGGTCACACTTTGTGCCGAGTTCAGTGTGTCCGCTGTATCCGCCAAGTCCGCTGTGACCGGGCGGTTTGTTGCTAGCTGCCTTTGGTCGTGGACTTGTGGCGGATTGAGGTGTGAGTCTTGCGGACTGCCTCGGGTTGGTGCGGACAGCCATGGAAGGGGGTTTGCTGTCCTGCAGTGGTTGAAGCTTTGCGGGCTGATGCCTTGTCCGCTTAGCTTGGGCGGACTAGAGAAGGGTTCGTCAATGGTTGTCTTGATCCTGGCGGTTTTCCTTGGTGTCCGGCTAAGTCCTCGCGGACTCGGCGGACGGAGTGTTGCATTCGCGCGGGCTGGGGTGGTGTCGGTATCTCTTGGGCGGTGACCACACTCCTCACCTCGCCTATAAATAGGACCCCCCTGACATGTAACGACCCGAATCGCTCTAGGCCCCTAGTGTGTGAGTTTTTGAGTCAGGAGGGTTGACTCAAGTCCTGAGAAGTGCAGGGAGTTGGGCTGCACTTGTGGAGAAGTGGAGAAATCAGTGTAGAGAGAAGTGACACGGGTAGTGACACGGCCGTGTCCCTACCCGTGTGCGTCGAGACGATCTCGACGAGGCGTGTCGAGATCGTCGAGAATCGTCGAGAGACGTCGAGATCATGACACGGGTAGTGACACGGCCGTGTCCCTACCCGTGTGCGTCGAGATGATCTCGACGAGCCGTGTCGAATCGTCGAGAGTCGTCGAGATGGTGACACGGGTAGTGACACGGTCGTGTCCCTACCCGTGTGCGTCGAGTTGAGCTCGACGAGAAGTGTCGAGATGTAACTGAAGATGCACACGGCCGATGACACGGCCAGGCACACGGCCGTGTCAAACATTGAACCGACATGGAAACCGCCACGGCCGTTTCGCAGAAGCAGGACACGGGTACGGACACGGCCGTGTCCCTACCCGTGTCACATTTTGCTTATAAGGGGCAGAGAAACCCTAGCCGTTTTTCATCCTTATTTCCTTCCCCTATTTCCTGTGAGAGTTCCTGGTGAGAGGAAAACTGCAGGAGCAAGTTTTACCGAAGGAGATCCGCCATCGCCGCGAAAGAGAAGATGCCGCCAAGGAGAACTACGCGATCCATGGCCGGAAATGGTGGTACCGCTGGAGCCAACGTGAGTTTCCTACCCTCTCCCTTGGTGCTAGATCTTAGATAATTAGGAGAGACATCGGTTCAAGAGAACTTGATGGTGAGGAGAAGTTTTCTAGGTTTGGCCATGCTAGGATTTGAATCCTAGATTTTAGATCTCTTCAACCCTTCCCCTTTTCTTCAATACGATGATGGGTGAATGGTTTCGTGAGGAGTTTTGGCCTTTGAGGTTGAATAAGGGAGGAGAATATTTCTGGAAGATTTAGGAACGATCGCCTTGACGAGGAAGACGAACCGATGCCGTTCATTTTCCTTTAAGATGCGCGCAGAATCTGTATTCTGCGCGCAGCGATCTTCTAGGCCCTTTTTATGTAGGATATGTGCAGATCTAGGCTTCCGGCTTAACATGAAAGTTGAAGCCCTTGGAAATATCTTTCCAACGAGGGGTTACACGACTTCACCGGATTCCTGTAGCCTCGGGAATCTCCGGTCGAAATTGCTGTCCAGATTAGTGATACACTTAGAATTCTGGTTTTATATAAAGTGCAACAAGAGTCGGTGGAATTCTGTCAAGATTAAATAATTGATGCTAATCACCGAAGAACTTTGAATGATGGTATTTATTATTTAGAATGCATACAACTGATTTATTATTGCAAGTTGTCTTGAGATTTGGATGGTTTCCTTTATGTTTAATTGAATCGAATTGATAAGATGTTGATAGATTATAACATATACGCATCATATAAGTCTTATGTAGAGTTCATATGGAAAGACATATAGAAGATTAAACTATGACCATGATATGTTGGTTTGGTGAAATGAAATTTATTAGTCCAATACTTAGAGCGCCGTCTCCCTACGGGTAGTATTGTGGAAGAATGAAAGTGTGGAGTTGACCGTCACTTGTTTTGTTGTGTTGAGATAGGTGTGGATGGATGGTTGGGCTGTATCATCGTGTTTACTTCCGAGGCCCCTTCCATGATATGTTGATATGGTATTTGCATGTGGTGTGAGTCGACACACGGTGTCGTAATCCCGGGTTAAGGATAGTGTGGCAGGTCTACGGGCTCGCCAGTCGTCACACCGACGGGAGTTGGCAGTTAGACTTGGTCGGTTTGGGCTGTGTCCTCGGTGTTCACGTCCCGAGGCCCCTCCGACCATGTGGACGGTTGGGCTGTGTCCTCGTGCTTTCTTCCGAGGCCCCTTCCGGGTCACGCAAGGCCAGTTCGGGCTGTGTTCTTGGTGCACATCTACCCAAGACCCCGCTGGGCCATAGTACGCATGGGCTCCGCTGTTGTGTTCTTAGCGTTGAGGCGTACGGAGGCCTAGGTGAAGTAGTGTGATACCCGCCTAGTAGTAGAAGTGCCCGTTCTACTGTCACCGCCTGGCCACGGCGGCTGATGCCTGAGAGGTTAGCTACCTGCTCGAAAAGTGGGAACTACAGTCTGTGTCGACATAGCAATTGCATGAGTGTGCATGGGTGAGTCATTGCATAGCATTCATAGCATTTCATATCATTGCACAACAAGATCCTCATCGTATAAGTTTGTATGGGCACTCTTATACGATGAGTTACTTTATGTAACCCGATCCTTAACTTATAAGTTTGTATGGACATTCTTATAAGTTAAGTTACTTTCCTGTTGTAGCTTTATTACACTTGTTATTATACCTTGATGGCTCTTGTAGAATGGTTAGTTTACATATTGGTAGCTTTTATAGAACTGCTAGTTATACATTGATACTCTTACACTACTGCCACCTGCTTGTTTTTCCTTTGCTTGCATACTTACTGATATATATTGTACCCTTGTTTCTCTTTCTCCGCCCGGTGCCGAGGAGTCGCCGGGGGAGCGGATGTGAAACCACTTAGTCGTTTCGACTAACGGTTGCTACGTCTTCCTTTTTAGGAGGTCACGCCGCAGGTAGAGCAGCCGCAGACTACGCAGCAGGACAGCCAGGCCAGGACGACAGGGCCTGATGTGACGGTGCCGTCGATACCGTCTGTTACTGATGTTAGTGTTTTGCTTACTCTGATGTAGCCCGTTTGGGCAATGTTTAGCTGTACTCTGATATATTGTAGAAGCATGTTTTAGCTTCTCATTATTGATGTTTTTGGACATTACATACTTAGTGTGGATTTTGACTTCTCATGTTTATTTATTTGGTTGGGTTGGCATGATTTATTGATATTGTTGTAGCCGGCGGGATAGGCGTCTTGTGGTACAGGTTAGCCCGTACGCTAATGCTACCGCAAGGCGGCTGTTCCGGGCATAAGACTCCCTCTTCGTGCCGTGTTTTGGGATCCGGGAGGAGGGGTCTTACAAATGGTATCAGTTTGCCACGATCCTCAACTACGAAGTCATTCAACAATGGTGCCACCCCCGTTTGGTTAGTCAGTTTGGGGACAAACTGACTTAGCGGAAGCAGTGGTGTGCCCATATGTAATTCACATTAAGTTTGTCCAACTTTGACCCTACGATTAGCCAACCTGACCACAAATTTGTCGTGTACATGTAGGTTCCACTGCATGTTGAGCCGATGAGGGGTACTCCTACCCCTCCCATACCCACTCAGTTCCAACAGTCTGAGTTGGGGCAAACACTCACCGCCATTCTTGATGCTTTTAAGGCACAGCAGGCTCCGGTGCAACAACAGGCCCCGAGCTCCAACTGGCTGAGCACCTTTCGGGCTCTCTCCCCTCCCGTCTACCTTGGGACGGAGTCAGCCGTACGTACAGAGGAATGGCTAGACACGATACAAGAGTTGTTGGCTGGAATCCGTTGCCCGGCCAACATGGCAGTAACATTGGCAGTGTCTGTCTTGGACTTACATGCGAAGAGGTGGTGGAAGTCCCTCATGGGCTCTACCTTCCAAGGCCGGATCTACACAGAGATAAGTTGGAGTGAATTCTCGGAGGTTTTCTTGGAGCACTTTATCCCTACATCGGCCCGAGATGAGCTTGAGCAGAGGTTCCTTCTACTAAAGCAGGGATCAAAGTCGGTTACAGAATACCAGCGGGAATTCCAGCATCTCGCAAGGTTTGCGGACTCTTATGAGTTGGATGACAGAGGTTATGTCAAGCGCTTCTATAAAGGGCTGCGAGATCCCCTAAGGCAGTCCCTTTTGTTTATAGCGGATGGTAGCTTGGCGGAGATCATTGATATGGCGAAAAGATTGGAGGCGGACCACATGAGATGTAGTAAGAGGCCTGCGGAGGACGTGATGGAAGCCGGCCCAAGTAATAGAAGGAGACGGGACTTCAGAGGAGGAAGAGGTTATCAAAGAGGTGGAGGGCGTGTCCACCGAAACTATAGGGTGGAGCATCCAGTTCCGCAGCCGCCTGCGTTGCCTCCACCCCCACAGCCTCAGCGATTTCAACAACCTGAAGGGCGTCGTGGTCTGGTGTGCTTCGAATGCAACCAGCCGGGCCACATCCGACGTTTTTGCCCACAGCTATATGGGAACGTCCCTCCTGCTCTCCCTCCTGCTCTCCCTCCTGCTCTCCCTCCACCAGCTCCACGAGGACGGGGATATATGCGTGGTCGAGGACGAGGACCGCCAAGAGGAAACCCCGGACCGGTCCGGGATCAGGTGTACGCGCTTGACATGACGCAGGAACGGAACCCACAAGATGTGATTGCAGGTATGATTTAATTAATTTACATATCTGCATGGTTTAACACGAATTGAATAGAACTTATTAGACACTAGCAATAAGTTTTGGTCGTTGACACTTAGGCACCGTGATTATTGGCGGGAAGACGGCCTATGCGCTGTTTGATACCGGTGCCTCACACTCTTTTGTGTTCGAAGAGTTCATAAAAGACGTGGGTGATGTTCATTACTTCACGGGAATAGCCCGACGTGTACGCCTTCCGGACGGCTCGGAGATGATCGCGACCGCCAAGTGCGAGTTGGAGTTATTTATTGATGGGAAAGCCTTTGATACACCGGCCACGGTTCTGAGAATGCCGGAGTTCGACATCATTTTGGGCATGGCATGGCTCGATTGGCACTTCGCATGGATCGACTGCGCAGAGAAGCGGATCTATTTGAGACATGGAGACTCTGACGTCATCTTCCAAGGTATTGGCTTCGCTCCTCGCATGATGTTATCTTCCGTCCAGGTTGTAAAAGCTCATATGAAGGGGGACGAGGTCTTCATGATCTGGTTCGAGTTGAAGGAGGAAGCGTTGGAATTAAAGGATGTACGGGTTGTGCGGGATTTTCCCGAGGTATTTCCTGAGAAGCTACCAGGATTACCACCGCATAGAGAGGTCGATTTCCACATTAATCTAGTACCAGGTGCCAAGCCTGTATCTAAGGCTCCGTACAGAATGGCCCCGAAAGAACTCGCGGAGTTTAGAGTTCAATTGCAAGAACTAGTAGATTCAGGGTTCGTTCGCCCCAGTTCATCACCATGGGGTGCCCCCGTGTTGTTCGTAAAGAAGAAGGATGGAACCCTGCGATTGTGCATAGATTATCGGGAACTCAATCGACTAACGGTGCGGAACACTTATCCGCTACCTCGGATCGACGAGTTGTTCGATCAATTAGTGGGAGCACATTGGTTCTCTAAACTAGACTTGCGCTCTGGATACTATCAGTTGAGGATACAAGAGGGGGATATTCAGAAAACAGCCTTCAGTTCGAGATATGGTCTGTACGAGTTCACAGTAATGCCGTTTGGACTCACGAATGCACCTTCGGCCTTCATGAGCCTGATGAACAAGGTGTTTGAACCATACTTGGACATCTTCGTCATCGTTTTCATCGACGACATCTTAGTCTACTCAAAGACGGAGGAGGAGCATGTCGAGCACCTGACCTTAGTTTTGAAGAAATTGAAGGAGCACGCCTTGTATGCCAAGTTTAGCAAGTGTGAATTCTGGCTTAAGGAGGTTGCCTTCTTGGGGCATGTGATCAGTGGAGCAGGATTAGCTGTGGACCCAGCTAAGGTGCGGGCCGTGAAGGAGTGGTCGCCCTTGAAGTCGGCGGCCGATGTACGAAGCTTTCTTGGACTTGCTGGCTACTACCGCAAGTTCGTGAAAGGATTCTCCAAGATTGCCCTTCCTCTTACCTCCTTGACGAAGAAGGGTGTGCCATTTGAGTGGACACCTAAATGTGAAGCAGCATTTCAAGAGTTGAAGGATAGGCTTACCTCCGCCCCCATCCTTGCACTTCCGTCTGGGAAGGAAGGATTTCAGGTTTACACAGACGCATCATATCAAGGGATGGGAGCGGTGCTGATGCAGCACGGGCATGTGATCGCTTATGCTTCAAGGCAGTTAAAGAAACATGAAATCAATTACCCGGTTCATGATTTGGAGTTAGGAGCAGTGGTGTTCGCTTTGAAGGTCTGGAGGCATTATTTATATGGCGTCCACTGCGAGATCTTTTCCGATCACAAAAACTTGAAGTATGTTCACACTCAGAAGGAGTTGAACCTGAGACAACGGCGGTGGTTGGAATTTCTATGCGACTATGAGTTCACCATGAACTACCACCCCGGGAAAGCGAACTCGGTAGCCGATGCCTTGAGTAGAAAAGTGCCAGGCTCTAGCCCAGAGTCTCGGCTGATGAGCATGGAGTTGGCTCGGATGATCGAGGAGATGGAAATTACTCTAGTATTCAAGGATCCTTCGACAGAGTATGCGGAGTATTTGGCCAACGTGAGCATAGTTTGTGATATCCGAGATCGGATTCGGGTGGAGCAAGGTATGGATGCGGCCTTGGCCCCGGCAATCAAGGCAATTGAAGATGGGACCACTGATGAGTACACACTAAAAGACGGCCTCGTTTATTTTCGTGGCCGACTTTATATTCCCAAGGGCGGCAAAATTCGGGAAGATATATTGAGAGAGGCGCATTCCTCTCAATATTCAGTGCATCCGGGTATTGCTAAGATGTATGCCGGACTGCGGAAGACCATGTGTTGACCGGGAATGAAGAAGGATGTTCGCTACTATGTTACCCATTGCGAAGCGTGTCAAAGAGTGAAGGCTGAATGCAGGAGTCCCGGTGGTATGTTGCAGTCGCTGCCCATCCCCGAATGGAAGTTCGAGGATATCTCCATGGACTTTGTTCATGGGTTACCTCGTTCCCGCTCCGGGAATGATTCGGTGTGGATTATTGTGGATCGACTGACAAAGGTGGCCCGGTTCATTCCAATGAAGAAGGAAGCACACGTGGATGTTTTGGTACGCCTTTTTGTGGAGCAATTTGTACGGTATCATGGCGTGCCCAAGACGATTGTTTCGGATAGGGATGGTCGGTTTACATCAAATGAGTGGAAGGCGGTGCAGGCGTATTTGGGCTCACGCCTAACCTTTAGTACCGCTTTTCATCCTCAGACTGACGGACAGTCAGAGCGGACAATCAGAACGCTGGAGGATTTGTTGAGGCTATGTGTGTTGGACAGAGGAGAGCCATGGGAAAGACTCTTGCCCCTGGTGGAATTCTCCTACAACAATAGTCATCAAGCAAGCATCGGTATGGCGCCCCATGAAGCCCTTTACGGAAGAAGGTGCAGGACTCCCTTATCTTGGGTGCAAGATGAAGATCCGAAGGCATTGGGAAACGAATACATAGATGATACTGATGCGGCGGTCAGATTGATACGGGATCGCATGTTGGAGGCTCAAAGTCGACAGGCGAAATATTATAATAAAAGGCATCGGATGGTGGAGTTCCAGGTGGGCGAAAAAGTGTTCTTTAAGATTCGGCCGATGCATGGAGTGTCGCGGGTGCGTGGAGTGAAAAAGCTCAGCCCAAGGTATGTTGGGCCTTATACTATATTGGAAAGGATCGGCCCGTTGGCCTATCGGTTGGAGTTACCGCCAGAACTAGAAAATCTCCACGACGTGTTCCATGTGTCGTCGCTTCGAAAAGCACTGTTGCGGCCCGACCAATTTATTCCAACTACTGATGGTGTAGTGGCGTCGGATAGATCTGTGCGACTAGAGCCGGTGCGGATTGTTGACAGCGAGACAAGAACATTACGCCGCAAAAGTGTCCCCTTAGTGAAGGTGCTATGGTTGAATCATGGGAAGGAGGAGTACACTTGGGAGCCAATGGATTTGATGCAGCAACGCTACCCGGAGCTGTTTGCCCAAGGTAACCTTATTTAAAAACATGTGATAAACTTCCTGTTAAGTTTTCTCCACACAGCTTAAGCCTGATTTCGGGGACGAAATCTTTTATTTTGTTTATAGGATTTGTAACGACCCGAATCGCTCTAGGCCCCTAGTGTGTGAGTTTTTGAGTCAGGAGGGTTGACTCAAGTCTTGAGAAGTGCAGGGAGTTGGGCTGCACTTGTGGAGAAGTGGAGAAATCAGTGTAGAGAGAAGTGACACGGGTAGTGACACGGCCGTGTCCCTACCCGTGTGCGTCGAGACGATCTCGACGAGGCATGTCGAGATCGTCGAGAATCGTCGAGAGACGTCGAGATCATGACACGGGTAGTGACACGCCCGTGTCCCTACCCGTGTGCGTCGAGATGATCTCGACGAGCCGTGTCGAATCGTCGAGAGTCGTCGAGATGGTGACACGGGTAGTGACACGGCCGTGTCCCTACCCGTGTGCGTCGAGTTGAGCTCGACGAGAAGTGTCGAGATGTAACTGAAGATGCACACGGCCGATGACACGGCCAGGCACACGGCCGTGTCATGTGAACACGGGTTGGGACACGGGCGTGTCCCGACCCGTGTCAAACATTGAACCGACATGGAAACCGCCACGGCCGTTTCGCAGAAGCAGGACACGGGTACGGACACGGCCGTGTCCCTACCCGTGTCACATTTTGCTTATAAGGGGCAGAGAAACCCTAGCCGTTTTTCATCCTTATTTCCTTCCCCTATTTCCTGTGAGAGTTCCTGGTGAGAGGAAAACTGCAGGAGCAAGTTTTACCGAAGGAGATCCGCCATCGCCGCGAAAGAGAAGATGCCGCCAAGGAGAACTACGCGATCCATGGCCGGAAATGGTGGTACCGCTGGAGCCAACGTGAGTTTCCTACCCTCTCCCTTGGTGCTAGATCTTAGATAATTAGGAGAGACATCGGTTCAAGAGAACTTGATGGTGAGGAGAAGTTTTCTAGGTTTGGCCATGCTAGGATTTGAATCCTAGATTTTAGATCTCTTCAACCCTTCCCCTTTTCTTCAATACGATGATGGGTGAATGGTTTCGTGAGGAGTTTTGGCCTTTGAGGTTGAATAAGGGAGGAGAATATTTCTGGAAGATTTAGGAACGATCGCCTTGACGAGGAAGACGAACCGATGCCGTTCATTTTCCTTTAAGATGCGCGCAGAATCTGTATTCTGCGCGCAGCGATCTTCTAGGCCCTTTTTATGTAGGATATGGGCAGATCTAGGCTTCCGGCTTAACATGAAAGTTGAAGCCCTTGGAAATATATTTCCAACGAGGGGTTACACGACTTCACCGGATTCCTGTAGCCTCGGGAATCTCCGGTCGAAATTGCTGTCCAGATTAGTGATACACTTAGAATTCTGGTTTTATATAAAGTGCAACAAGAGTCGGTGGAATTCTGTCAAGATTAAATAATTGATGCTAATCACCGAAGAACTTTGAATGATGGTGTTTATTATTTAGAATGCATACAACTGATTTATTATTGCAAGTTGTCTTGAGATTTGGATGGTTTCCTTTATGTTTAATTGAATCGAATTGATAAGATGTTGATAGATTATAACATATACGCATCATATAAGTCTTATGTAGAGTTCATATGGAAAGACATATAGAAGATTAAACTATGACCATGATATGTTGGTTTGGTGAAATGAAATTTATTAGTCCAATACTTAGAGCGTCGTCTCCCTACGGGTAGTATTGTGGAAGAATGAAAGTGCGGAGTTGACCGTCACTTGTTTTGTTGTGTTGAGATAGGTGTGGATGGATGGTTGGGCTGTGTCCTCGTGTTTACTTCCGAGGCCCCTTCCATGATATGTTGATATGGTATTTGCATGTGGTGTGAGTCGACACGCGGTGTCGTAATCCCGGGTTAAGGATAGTGTGGCAGGTCTACGGGCTCGCCAGTCGTCACACCGACGGGAGTTGGCAGTTAGACTTGGTCGGTTTGGGCTGTGTCCTCGGTGTTCACGTCCCGAGGCCCCTCCGACCATGTGGACGGTTGGGCTGTGATATCGTGCTTTCTTCCGAGGCCCCTTCCGGGTTACGCAAGGCCAGTTCGGGCTGTGTTCTTGGTGCACATCTACCCAAGACCCCGCTGGGCTAACCTGACAGAATTCCACCGACTCTAATTGCAAATGGTAATAAACATTTGTAATAAACCCATCAGTAGTAGGTTGAATGACTTCGTAGTTGAGGATCGTAGTTGCTGTCCAGATTAAATAATGTGAATTAATATGTAATTCACATTAAGTTTGTCCAACTTTGACCCTACGATTAGCCAACCTGACCACAAATTTGTCGTGTACGTGTAGGTTCCACTGCATGTTGAGCCGATGAGGGGTACTCCTACCCCTCCCATACCCACTCAGTTCCAACAGTCTGAGTTGGGGCAAACACTCACCGCCATTCTTGATGCTTTTAAGGCACAGCAGGCTTCGGTGCAACAACAGGCCCCGAGCTCCAACTGGCTGAGCACCTTTCGGGCTCTCTCCCCTCCCGTCTACCTTGGGACGGAGTCAGCCGTACGTACAGAGGAATGGCTAGACACGATACAAGAGTTGTTGGCTGGTATCCGTTGCCCGGCCAACATGGCAGTAACATTGGCAGTGTCTGTCTTGGACTTACATGCAAAGAGGTGGTGGAAGTCCCTCATGGGCTCTACCTTCCAAGGCCGGATCTACACAGAGATAAGTTGGAGTGAATTCTCGGAGGTTTTCTTGGAGCACTTTATCCCTACATCGGCCCGAGATGAGCTTGAGCAGAGGTTCCTTCTACTAAAGCAGGGATCAAAGTCGGTTACAGAATACCAGCGGGAATTCCAGCATCTCGCAAGGTTTGCGGACTCTTATGAGTTGGATGACAGAGGTTATGCCAAGCGCTTCTATAAATGGCTGCGAGATCCCCTAAGGCAGTCCCTTTTGTTTATAGCGGATGGTAGCTTGGCGGAGATCATTGATATGGCGAAAAGATTGGAGGCGGACCACATGGGATGTAGTAAGAGGCCTGCGGAGGACGTAATGGAAGCCGGCCCAAGTAATAGAAGGAGACGGGACTTCAGAGGAGGAAGAGGTTATCAAAGAGGTGGAGGGCGTGTCCACCGAAACTATAGGGTGGAGCATCCAGTTCCGCAGCCGCCTGCGTTGCCTCCACCCCCACAGCCTCAGCGATTTCAACAACCTGAAGGGCGTCGTGGTCTGGTGTGCTTCGAATGCAACCAGCCGGGCCACATCCGGCGTTTCTGCCCGCAGCTATATGGGAACGCCCCTCTTGCTCTCCCTCCTGCTCTCCCTCCACCAGCTCCACGAGGACGGGGATATATGCGTGGTCGAGGACGAGGACCGCCAAGAGGAAACCCCGGACCGGTCCGGGATCAGGTGTACGCGCTTGACATGGCGCAGGAACGGAACCCACAAGATGTGATTGCAGGTATGATTTAATTAATTTACATATCTGCATGGTTTAACACGAATTGAATAGAACTTATTAGACACTAGCAATAAGTTTTGGTCGTTGACACTTAGGCACCGTGATTATTGGCGGGAAGACGGCCTATGCGCTGTTTGATACCGGTGCCTCACACTCTTTTGTGTCCGAAGAGTTCATAAAAGACGTGGGTGATGTTCATTACTTCACGGGAATAGCCCGACGTGTACGCCTTCCGGACGGCTCGGAGATGATCGCGACCGCCAAGTGCGAGTTGGAGTTATTTATTGATGGGAAAGCCTTTGATACACCGGCCACGGTTCTGAGAATGCCGGAGTTCGACATCATTTTGGGCATGGCATGGCTCGATTGGCACTTCGCAAGGATCGACTGCGCAGCGGAAGCGTGGTGGGCCCATAACCCACAGGTCCCAGGATCGAAACCTGGCTCTGATACCATTTGTAAGACCCCTCCTCCCGGATCCCAAAACACGGCACGAAGAGGGAGTCTTATGCCCGGAACAGCCGCCTTGCGGTAGCATTAGCACACGGGCTAACCTGTACCACAAGACGCCTATCCCGCCGGCTACAACAATATCAATAAATCATGCCAACCCAACCAAATAAATAAACATGAGAAGTCAAATCCACACTAAGTTATAATGTCCAAATACATCAATAATGAGAAGCTAAAACATGCTTCTACAATATATCAGAGTACAGCTAAACATTGCCCAAACGGGCTACATCAGAGTATCAAAAACTAACATCAGTAACAGACGGTATCGACAGCACCGTCACATCAGGCCCTGTCTCCCTGGCCTGGCTGTCCTGCTGCGTAGTCTGCGGCTGCTCTACCTGCGGCGTGACCTCCTAAAAAGGAAGACGTAGCAACCGTTAGTCGAAACGACTAAGTGGTTTCACATCCGCTCCCCCGGCGACTCCTCGGCACCGGGCGGAGAAAAGGAACAAGAGTATAGTATATAATAAGTATGCAAGTACAATCAGGTGACCAGGTACATGAGTATCAATGTATAACTAGCAGTTCTATAAAAGCTATCAATATGTAAACTAACCATTCTACAAGAGCCATCAAGGTATAATAACAAGTGTAATAAAGCTACAGCAGGAAAGTAACTTAACTTATAAGAATGCCCATACAAACTTATAAGTTAAGGATCGAGTTACATAAAGTAACTCATCGTATAAGAGTGCCCATACAAACTTATACGATGAGGATCTTGTTGTGCAATGATATGAAATGCTATGAATGCTATGCAATGACTCACCCATGCACACTCATGCAATTGCTATGTCGACACAGACTGTAGTTCCCACTTTTCGAGCAGGTAGCTAACCTCTCAGGCATCAGCCGCCGTGGTCAGGCGGTGACAGTAGAACGGGCACTTCTACTACTAGGCGGGTATCACACTACTTCACCTAGGCCTCCGTACGCCTCAACGCTAAGAACACAACAGCGGAGCCCATGCGTACTATGGCCCAGCGGGGTCTTGGGTAGATGTGCACCAAGAACACAGCCCGAACTGGCCTTGCGTGACCCGGAAGGGGCCTCGGAAGAAAGCACGAGGACACAGCCCAACCGTCCACATGGTCGGAGGGGCCTCGGGACGTGAACACCGAGGACACAGCCCAAACCGACCAAGTCTAACTGCCAACTCCCGTCGGTGTGACGACTGGCGAGCCCGTAGACCTGCCACACTATCCTTAACCCGGGATTACGACACCGCGTGTCGACTCACACCACATGCAAATACCATATCAACATATCATGGAAGGGGCCTCGGAAGTAAACACGAGGACACAGCCCAACCATCCATCCACACCTATCTCAACACAACAAAACAAGTGACGGTCAACTCCGCACTTTCATTCTTCCACAATACTACCCGTAGGGAGACGACGCTCTAAGTATTGGACTAATAAATTTCATTTCACCAAACCAACATATCATGGTCATAGTTTAATCTTCTATATGTCTTTCCATATGAACTCTACATAAGACTTATATGATGCGTATATGTTATAATCTATCAACATCTTATCAATTTGATTTAATTAAACATAAAGGAAACCATCCAAATCTCAAGACAACTTGCAATAATAAATCAGTTGTATGCATTCTAAATAATAAACACCATCATTCAAAGTTCTTCGGTGATTAGCATCAATTATTTAATCTTGACAGAATTCCACCGACTCTTGTTGCACTTTATATAAAACCAGAATTCTAAGTGTATCACTAATCTGGACAGCAATTTCGACCGGAGATTCCCGAGGCTACAGGAATCCGGTGAAGTCGTGTAACCCCTCGTTGGAAAGATATTTCCAAGGGCTTCAACTTTCATGTTAAGCCGGAAGCCTAGATCTGCCCATATCCTACATAAAAAGGGCCTAGAAGATCGCTGCGCGCAGAATACAGATTCTGCGCGCATCTTAAAGGAAAATGAACGGCATCGGTTCGTCTTCCTCGTCAAGGCGATCGTTCCTAAATCTTCCAGAAATATTCTCCTCCCTTATTCAACCTCAAAGGCCAAAACTCCTCACGAAACCATTCACCCATCATCGTATTGAAGAAAAGGGGAAGGGTTGAAGAGATCTAAAATCTAGGATTCAAATCCTAGCATGGCCAAACCTAGAAAACTTCTCCTCACGTGATCAAGTTCTCTTGAACCGATGTCTCTCCTAATTATCTAAGATCTAGCACCAAGGGAGAGGGTAGGAAACTCACGTTGGCTCCAGCGGTACCACCATTTCCGGGCATGTGATCGCATATGCTTCAAGGCAGTTAAAGAAACATGAAATCAATTACCCGGTTCATGATTTGGAGTTGGGAGCAGTGGTGTTCGCTTTGAAGGTCTGGAGACATTATTTATATGGCGTGCACTGCGAGATCTTTTCCGATCACAAAAACTTGAAGTATGTTCACACTCAGAAGGAGTTGAACCTGAGACAACGGCGGTGGTTGGAATTTCTATGCGACTATGAGTTCACCATGAACTACCACCCCGGGAAAGCGAACTCGGTAGCCAATGCCTTGAGTAGAAAAGTGCCAGGCTCTAGCCCAGAGTCGCGGCTGATGAGTATGGAGTTGGCTCGGATGATCGAGGAGATGGAAATTACTCTAGTATTCAAGGATCCTTCAGGAGAGTATGCGGAGTATTTGGCCAACATGAGCATAATTTGTGATATCCGAGATCGGATTCGGGTGGAGCAAGGAATGGATGCGTCCTTGGCCCCGGCAATCAAGGCAATTGAAGATAGGACCACCGATGAGTACACACTCAAAGACGGCCTCGTTTATTTTCGTGGCCGACTTTATATTCCCAAGGGCGGCAAAATTCGGGAAGATATATTGAGAGAGGCGCATTCCTCTCAATATTCAGTGCATCCGGGTATTGCTAAGATGTACGCCGGACTGCGGAAGACCATGTGTTGGCCGGGAATGAAGAAGGATGTTCGCTACTATGTTACACATTGCGAAGCGTGTCAAAGAGTGAAGGCTGAATGCAGGAGTCCCGGTGGTTTGTTGCAGTCGCTGCCCATCCCCGAATGGAAGTTCGAGGATATCTCCATGGACTTTGTTCATGGGTTACCTCGTTCCCGCTCCGGGAATGATTCGGTGTGGGTTGTTGTGGATCGACTAACAAAGGTGGCCCGGTTCATTCCAACGAAGAAGGAAGCACACGTGAGTGTTTTGGTACGCCTTTTTGTGGAGCAATTTGTACGGTATCATGGCGTGCCCAAGACGATTGTTTCGGATCGGGATGGTCGGTTTACATCCAATGAGTGGAAGGCGGTACAGGCGTATTTGGGCTCACGCCTAACCTTTAGTACCGCTTTTCATCCTCAGACTGACGGACAGTCAGAGCGGACAATCAGAACGCTGGAGGATTTGTTGAGGCTATGTGTGTTGGACAGAGGAGAGCCATGGGAAAGACTCTTGCCCCTGGTGGAATTCTCCTACAACAATAGTCATCAAGCAAGCATCGGTATGGCGCCCCATGAAGCCCTTTACGGAAGAAGGTGCAGGACTCCCTTGTCTTGGGTGCAAGATGAAGATCCGAAGGCATTGGGAAACGAATACATAAATGATACTGATGCGGCGGTCAGATTGATACGGGATCGCATGTTGGAGGCTCAAAGTCGACAGGCGAAATATTATAATAAAAAGCATTGGATGGTGGAGTTCCAGGTGGGCGAAAAAGTGTTCCTCAAAATTCGGCCGATGCACGGAGTGTCGCGGGTGCGTGGAGTGAAAAAGCTCAGCCCAAGGTATGTTGGGCCTTATACTATATTGGAAAGGATCGGCCCGTTGGCCTATCGGTTGGAGTTACCGCCAGAACTAGAAAATCTCCACGACGTGTTCCATGTGTCGTCGCTTCGAAAAGCACTGTTGCGGCCCGACCAGTATATTCCCACTACTGATGGCGCAGTAGCATCAGATAGGTCTGTGCGACTACAGCCGGTGCGGATTGTTGATAGCGAGACAAGGACTTTGCGCCGCAAAAGTGTCCCCTTAGTGAAGGTGCTATGGTTGAATCATGGGAAGGAGGAGTACACTTGGGAGCCAATGGATTTGATGCAGCAACGCTACCCGGAGCTGTTTGCCCAAGGTAACCTTATTTAAAAACATGTGATAAACTTCCTGTTAAGTTTTCTCCACACAGCTTAAGCCTGATTTCGGGGACGAAATCTTTTATTTTGTTTATAGGATTTGTAACGACCCGAATCGCTCTAGGCCCCTAGTGTGTGAGTTTTTGAGTCAGGAGGGTTGACTCAAGTCCTGAGAAGTGCAGGGAGTTGGGCTGCACATGTGGAGAAGTGGAGAAATCAGTGTAGAGAGAAGTGACACGGGTAGTGACACGGCCGTGTCCCTACCCGTGTGCGTCGAGACGATCTCGACGAGGCGTGTCGAGATCGTCGAGAATCGTCGAGAGACGTCGAGATCATGACACGGGTAGTGACACGGCCGTGTCCCTACCCGTGTGCGTCGAGATGATCTCGACGAGCCGTGTCGAATCGTCGAGAGTCGTCGAGATGGTGACACAGGTAGTGACACGGCCGTGTCCCTACCCGTGTGCGTCGAGTTGAGCTCGACGAGAAGTGTCGAGATGTAACTGAAGATGCACACGGCCGATGACACGGCCAGGCACACGGCCGTGTCATGTGAACACGGGTTGGGACACGGGCGTGTCCCGACCCGTGTCAAACATTGAACCGACATGGAAACCGCCACGGCCGTTTCGCAGAAGCAGGACACGGGTACGGACACGGCCGTGTCCCTACCCGTGTCACATTTTGCTTATAAGGGGCAGAGAAACCCTAGCCGTTTTTCATCCTTATTTCCTTCCCCTATTTCCTGTGAGAGTTCCTGGTGAGAGGAAAACTGCAGGAGCAAGTTTTACCGAAGGAGATCCGCCATCGCCGCGAAAGAGAAGATGCCGCCAAGGAGAACTACGCGATCCATGGCCGGAAATGGTGGTACCGCTGGAGCCAACGTGAGTTTCCTACCCTCTCCCTTGGTGCTAGATCTTAGATAATTAGGAGAGACATCGGTTCAAGAGAACTTGATGGTGAGGAGAAGTTTTCTAGGTTTGGCCATGCTAGGATTTGAATCCTAGATTTTAGATCTCTTCAACCCTTCCCCTTTTCTTCAATACGATGATGGGTGAATGGTTTCGTGATGAGTTTTGGCCTTTGAGGTTGAATAAGGGAGGAGAATATTTCTGGAAGATTTAGGAACGATCGCCTTGACGAGGAAGACGAACCGATGCCGTTCATTTTCCTTTAAGATGCGCGCAGAATCTGTATTCTGCGCGCAGCGATCTTCTAGGCCCTTTTTATGTAGGATATGGGCAGATCTAGGCTTCCGGCTTAACATGAAAGTTGAAGCCCTTGGAAATATCTTTCCAACGAGGGGTTACACGACTTCACCGGATTCCTGTAGCCTCAGGAATCTCCGGTCGAAATTGCTGTCCCGATTAATGATACACTTAGAATTCTGGTTTTATTACACTTCACTAGTTTTATTACAACCTACTACTGATGGTTTTATTACAAATGGTATCCGTTGAATGACTACGATCCGATATATCAGTTGTATTACACTGTTTGTCCAGTAGAGGCAGTTTGTCCAGTAGAGGCAGTTTGTCCAGTAGAGGCAAACAGCTCCGGGCTGTGTTCCGGGCATAATTTACTAATGGATGACATTAGTAATTTACTAATGGATGACAGTAGCAACCTACTACGATCCGATATAAACAGTGAACTACGATCCCCAAACTACTACCATCATTCACAGTGTGCGTCGAGGATCATAAGTCATTTAATGATATATCAGTTGTGGTAGTTGAGGATCGTAGTTACACGTTGAATGACTCCGGGCAAGTCTAGTTTAGTGATACACTTACTAATAAACACCATCATTCATAGTTCTTCGGTGAGTAGCACAAATTATTTAATCTTGACAGAATTCCACCGACTCTAATTGCACTTTATATAAAACCAGAATTCTAAGTGTATCACTAATCTGGACAGCAAATTCAACTGGAGTTTCCTGAAGTTACAGGAATCCAGTAGAGGCGTGTAACCCCTCGTTGGAAAGATCTTTTCATGATCTACAACTTTCATATTCAGGTCACAACCCAGATCTGACAATAACTTACTCGAAATCGGCTTCGAAGTTCGCTGCGCACAGAACACGATTTCTGTGTACAGGAAATTGCCGGACAGCAAACTCGATTAGGTTTTCCCGGGGCCACAGACATCACCTGAAGTCGTGCAACCACTCGTTGGAAAGGTATTTCCAAGGGCTACAACTTTTGTGTTTAGTCGAAAGCCCAGATCTGCCATTATCCTACATAAAAAGGGCCTAGAAGATCGCTGCGCGCAGAATACAGATTCTGCGCGCATCTTAAAGGAAAATGAACGGCATCGGTTCGTCTTCCTCCTCAAGGCGATCGATCCTAAGTTTTCCAGAAATATTCTCCTCCCTTATTCAACCTCAAAGGCCATAAACTCCTCACGAGACCATCCACCCATCGTCATATTGAAGAAAAGGGGAAGGGTTGAAGAGATCTAAAATCTAGAACACAAGTTCTAACATGGCCTAACCTAGAAATCTTCTCCTCTCCATCAAGACTATCTTGAGTCGATGTCTCTCCTAAGGCATAACTATAGATCTAGCACCAAGGGAGAGGGTAGGAAACTCACGTTGGCTCCAGCGGTACCACCATTTCCGGCCATGGATCGCGTAGTTCTCCTTGGCGGCATCTTCTCTTTCGCGGCGATGGCGGATCTCCTTCGGTAAAACTTGCTCCTGCAGTTTTCCTCTCACCAGGAACTCTCACAGGAAACAGGGGAAGGAAATAAGGATGAAAAACGGCTAGGGTTTCTCTGCCCCTTATAAGCAAAATGTGACACGGGTAGGGACACGGCCGTGTCCGTACCCGTGTCCTGCTTCTGCGAAACGGCCGTGGCGGTTTCCATGTCGGTTCACTGTTTGACACGGGTAGGGACACGGCCGTGTCCCAACCCGTGTTCACATGACACGGCCGTGTGCCTGGCCGTGTCATTGGCTGTGTGCATCTTCAGTTACATCTCGCCACTTCTCGTCGAGCCCAACACGGCGCACACGGGTAGGGACACGGCCGTGTCACTACCCGTGTTCCCCACTCGACGATTCTCGACGGCTCTCGACGATCTCGACACGGCTCGTCGAGCTCAACTCGATGCACACGGGTAGGGACACGGCCGTGTCACTACCCGTGTCATCTCTTCTCAGGACTTGAGTCAACCCTCCTGACTCAAAACACACACACTAGGGGCCTAGAGCGATTCGGGACGTTACAAATCGTGATTATTGGCGGGAAGACGGCCTATGCGCAGCGGAAGCGTGGTGGGCCCATAACCCACAGGTCCGAGGATCGAAACCTCGCTTTGATACCATTTGTAAGACCCCCCCTCCCCGGATCCCAAAACACGGCACGAAGAGGGAGTCTTATGCCCGGAACAGCCGCCTTGCGGTAGCATTAGCACACGGGCTAACCTGTACCACAAGACGCCTATCCCGCCGGCTACAACAATATCAATATATCATGCCAACCCAACCAAATAAATAAGCAAGAGAAGTCAAAATCCACACTAAGTATATAAAGTCCAAATACATCAATAATGAGAAGCTAAAACATGCTTCTACAATATATCAGAGTACAGCTAAACATTGCCCAAACGGGCTACATCAGAGTATCAAAAGCTAACATCAGTAACAGACGGTATCGACGGCACCGTCACATCAGGCCCTGTCTCCCTGGCCTGGCTGTCCTGCTGCGTAGTCTGCGGCTGCTCTACCTGCGGCGTGACCTCCTAAAAAGGAAGACGTAGCAACCGTTAGTCGAAACGACTAAGTGGTTTCACATCCGCTCCCCCGGCGACTCCTCGGCACCGGGCAGAGAAAAGGAACAAGAGTATAGTATATAATAAGTATGCAAGTAAAGGAAGTGCAAACAGGTGGCAGTAGTGTAAGAGAAACAGTATCATAATCAGCATTTATATAAGAGCTACAACTAGACTAGCAAGTATAAGAGCTACAACAGGAAAGTAACTTAACTTATAAGAATGCCCATACAAACTTATAAGTTAAGGATCGGGTTACATAAAAGTAACTCATCGTATAAGAGTGCCCATACAAACTTATACGATGAGGTTCTTGTTGTGCAATGATATGAAATGTTATGAATGCTATGCAATGACTCACCCATGCACACCCATGCAATTGCTATGTCGACACAGACTATAGTTCCCACTTTTCGAGCAGGTAGCTAACCTCTCAGGCATCAGCCGCCGTGGCCAGGCGGTGACAGTAGAACAGGCACTTCTACTACTAGGCGGGTATCACACTACTTCACCTAGGCCTCCGTACGCCTCAACGCTAAGAATACAACAGCGGAGCCCATGCGTACTATGGCCCAGCGGGGTCTTGGGTAGATGTGCACCAAGAACACAGCCCGAACTGGCCTTGTGTGACCCGGAAGGGGCCTCAGAAGAAAGCACGAGGACACAGCCCAACCGTCCACATGGTCGGAGGGGCCTCGGGAAGTGAACACCGAGGACACAGCCCAAACCGACCAAGTCTAACTGCCAACTCCCGTCGGTGTGACGACTGGCGAGCCCGTAGACCTGCCACACTATCCTTAACCCGGGATTACGACACCGCGTGTCGACTCACACCACATGCAATTTCACACCAACATCACATGGAAGGGGCCTCGGAAGCAAGCACGAGGGCACCGCCCAACCATCCATCCACACCTCATCTCAACACAACCAAAACAAGTGGCGGTCAACACCGCACTCACAAACTTACACAATACTACCCATAGGGAGACGACTCTCTAAGTATTGGACTACCAAATTCAATCCACTAATCAACATACACATGGCCATAGTTTAATCTTCTATATGTCATTCCATATGAACTCTACATAAGACTTATATGATGCGCATATGTTATAGTTTGACAACATCTTATCAATTCGATTCGATTAAACATAAAGGAAACCATCCAAACCTCAAGACATCTTGCGATAAGAAATCAGTTGTATGCATTCCAAATAATAAACACCATCATTCACAGTTCTTCGGTGAGTAGCACAAATTATTTAATCTTGACAGAATTCCACCGACTCTAATTGCACTTTATATAAAACCAGAATTCTAAGTGTATCACTAATCTGGACAGCAAATTCAACTGGAGTTTCCTGAAGTTACAGAAATCCAGTAGAGGCGTGTAACCCCTCGTTGGAAAGATCTTTTCATGATCTACAACTTTCATATTCAGGTCACAACCCAGATCTGACAATAACTTACTCGAAATCGGCTTCGAAGTTCGCTGCGCACAGAACACGATTTCTGTGTACAGGAAATTGCCGGACAGCAAACTCGATTAGGTTTTCCCGGGGCCACAGACATCACCTGAATTCGTGCAACCACTCGTTGGAAAGGTATTTCCAAGGGCTACAACTTTCGTGTTTAGTCGAAAGCCCAGATCTGCCATTATCCTACATAAAAAGGGCCTAGAAGATCGCTGCGCGCAGAATACAGATTCTGCGCGCATCTTAAAGGAAAATGAACGGCATCGGTTCGTCTTCCTCCTCAAGGCGATCGATCCTAAGTTTTCCAGAAATATTCTCCTCCCTTATTCAACCTCAAAGGCCATAAACTCCTCACGAGACCATCCACCCATCGTCATATTGAAGAAAAGGGGAAGGGTTGAAGAGATCTAAAATCTAGAACACAAGTTCTAACATGGCCTAACCTAGAAATCTTCTCCTCTCCATCAAGACTCTCTTGAGTCGATGTCTCTCCTAAGGCATAACTATAGATCTAGCACCAAGGGAGAGGGTAGGAAACTCACGTTGGCTCCAGCGGTACCACCATTTCTGGCCATGGATCGCGTAGTTCTCCTTGGCGGCATCTTCTCTTTCGCGGCGATGGCGGATCTCCTTCGGTAAAACTTGCTCCTGCAGTTTTCCTCTCACCAGGAACTCTCACAGGAAATAGGGGAAGGAAATAAGGATGAAAAACGGCTAGGGTTTCTCTGCCCCTTATAAGCAAAATGTGACACGGGTAGGGACACGGCCGTGTCCGTACCCGTGTCCTGCTTCTGCGAAACGGCCGTGGCGGTTTCCATGTCGGTTCACTGTTTGACACGGGTAGGGACACGGCCGTGTCCCAACCCGTGTTCACATGACACGGCCGTGTGCCTGGCCGTGTCATTGGCCGTGTGCATCTTCAGTTACATCTCGCCACTTCTCGTCGAGCCCAACACGGCGCACACGGGTAGGGACACGGCCGTGTCCCTACCCGTGTTCCCCACTCGACGATTCTCAACGGCTCTCGACGATCTCGACACGGCTCGTCGAGCTCAACTCGATGCACACGGGTAGGGACACGGCCGTGTCACTACCCGTGTCATCTCTTCTCAGGACTTGAGTCAACCCTCCTGACTCAAAACACACACACTAGGGGCCTAGAGCGATTCGGGACGTTACAAATCCTATAAACAAAATAAAAGATTTCGTCCCCGAAATCAGGCTTAGGCTGTGTGGAGAAAAGCTTAACAGGAAGTTTATTATATGTTTTTAAATAAGATTACCTTGGGCAAACAACTCCGGGTAGCGTTGCTGCATCAAATCCATTGGCTCCCAGGTGTACTCCTCCTTCCCATGATTCATCCATTGCACCTTCACTAAGGGTACACTTTTGCGGCGCAAAGTCCTTGTCTCGCTATCAACAATCCGCACCGGCTGTAGTCGCACAGACCTATCTGATGTTACTGCGCCATCAGTAGTGGGAATATACTGGTCGGGCCGCAACAGTGCTTTTCGAAGCGACGACACATGGAACACGTCGTGGAGATTTTCTAGTTCTGGCGGTAACTCCAACCGATAGGCCAACGGGCCGATCCTTTCCAATATAGTATAAGACCCAACATACCTTGGGCTGAGCTTTTTCACTCCACGCACCCGCGACACTCCATGCATCGGCCGAATTTTGAGGAACACTTTTTCGCCCACCTGGAGCTCCACCATCCGATGCTTTTTATTATAATATTTCGCCTGTCGACTTTGAGCCTCCAACATGCGATCCCGTATCAATCTGACCGCCGCATCAGTATCATCTATGTATTCGTTTCCCAATGCCTTCGGATCTTCATCTTGCACCCAAGACAAGGGAGTCCTGCACCTTCTTCCGTAAAGGGCTTCATGGGGCGCCATACCGATGCTTGCTTGATGACTATTGTTGTAGGAGAATTCCACCAGGGGCAAGAGTCTTTCCCATGGCTCTCCTCTGTCCAACACACATAGCCTCAACAAATCTTCTAGCGTTCTGATGGTCCGCTCTGACTGTCCGTCAGTCTGAGGATGAAAAGCGGTACTAAAGGTTAGGCGTGAGCCCAAATACGCCTGCACCGCCTTCCACTCATTTGATGTAAACCGACCATCCCTATCCGAAACAATCGTCTTGGGCACGCCATGATACCGTACAAATTGCTCCACAAAAAGGCGTACCAAAACATCCACGTGTGCTTCCTTCTTCATTGGAATGAACCGGGCCACCTTTGTCAGTCGATCCACAATAATCCACACCGAATCATTCCCGGAGCGGGAACGAGGTAACCCATGAACAAAGTCCATGGAGATATCCTCGAACTTCCATTCGGGGATGGGCAGCGACTGCAACATACCACCGGGACTCCTGTATTCAGCCTTCACTCTTTGACACGCTTCGCAATGGGTAACATAGTAGCGAACATCCTTCTTCATTCCCGGCCAACACATGGTCTTCCGCAGTCCGGCATACATCTTAGCAATACCCGGATGCACTGAATATTGAGAGGAATGCGCCTCTCTCAATATATCTTCCCGAATTTTGCCGCCCTTGGGAATATAAAGTCGGCCACGAAAATAAACGAGGCCGTCTTTTAGTGTGTACTCATCGGTGGTCCCATCTTCAATTGCCTTGATTGCCGGGGCCAAGGCCGCATCCATACCTTGCTCCACCCGAATCCGATCTCGGATATCACAAACTATGCTCACGTTGGCCAAATACTCCGCATACTCTGTCGAAGGATCCTTGAATACTAGAGTAATTTCCATCTCCTCGATCATCCGAGCCAACTCCATGCTCATCAGCCGAGACTCTGGGCTAGAGCCTGGCACTTTTCTACTCAAGGCATCGGCTACCGAGTTCGCTTTCCCGGGGTGGTAGTTCATGGTGAACTCATAGTCGCATAGAAATTCCAACCACCGCCGTTGTCTCAGGTTCAACTCCTTCTGAGTGTGAACATACTTCAAGTTTTTGTGATCGGAAAAGATCTCGCAGTGGACGCCATATAAAAAATGCCTCCAGACCTTCAAAGCGAACACCACTGCTCCTAACTCCAAATCATGAACCGGGTAATTGATTTCATGTTTCTTTAACTGCCTTGAAGCATAAGCGATCACATGCCCGTGCTGCATCAGCACCGCTCCCATCCCTTGATATGATGCGTCTGTGTAAACCTGAAATCCTTCCTTCCCGGACGGAAGTGCAAGGATGGGGGTGGAGGTAAGCCTATCCTTCAACTCTTGAAATGCTGCTTCACATTTAGGTGTCCACTCAAATGGCACACCCTTCTTCGTCAAGGAGGTAAGAGGAAGGGCAATCTTGGAGAATCATTTCACGAACTTGCGGTAGTAGCCAGCAAGTCCAAGAAAGCTTCGTACATCGGCCGCCGACTTCAAGGGCGACCACTCCTTCACGGCCCGCACCTTAGCTGGGTCCACAGCTAATCCTGCTCCACTGATCACATGCCCCAAGAAGGCAACCTCCTTAAGCCAGAATTCACACTTGCTAAACTTGGCATACAAGGCGTGCTCCTTCAATTTCTTCAAAACTAAGGTCAGGTGCTCGACATGCTCCTCCTCCGTCTTTGAGTAGACTAAGATGTCGTCGATGAAAACGATGACGAAGATGTCCAAGTATGGTTCAAACACCTTGTTCATCAGGCTCATGAAGGCCGAAGGTGCATTCGTGAGTCCAAACGGCATTACTGTGAACTCGTACAAACCATATCTCGAACTGAAGGCTATTTTCTGAATATCCCCCTCTTGTATCCTCAACTGATAGTATCCAGAGCGCAAGTCTAGTTTAGAGAACCAATGTGCTCCCACTAATTGATCGAACAACTCGTCGATCCGAGGTAGCGGATAAGTGTTCCGCACCGTTAGTCGATTGAGTTCCCGATAATCTATGCACAATCGCAGGGTTCCATCCTTCTTCTTTACGAACAATACGGGGGCACCCCATGGTGATGAACTGGGGCGAACGAACCCTGAATCTACTAGTTCTTGTAGTTGAACTCTAAACTCCGCGAGTTCTTTCGGGGCCATTCTGTACGGAGTCTTAGATACAGGCTTGGCACCTGGTACTAAATTAATCTGAAAATCGACCTCTCTATGCGGTGGTAATCCTGGTAGCTTCTCAGGAAATACCTCGGGAAAATCCCGCACAACCCGTACATCCTTTAATTCCAACGCTTCCTCCTTCAACTCGAACCAGATCATGAAGACCTCGTCCCCCTTCATATGAGCTTTTATAACCTGGACGGAAGATAACATCATGCGGGGCGCGAAGCCAATACCTTGAAAGATGACGTCAGAGTCTCCATGCCTCAAATAGATCCGCTTCTCCGCGCAGTCGATCCTCGCGAAGTGCCAATCCAGCCATGCCATGCCCAAAATGATGTCAAACTCCGGCATTCTCAGAACCGTGGTCGGCGTATCAAAGGCTTTCCCATCAATAAATAACTCCAATTCGCACTTGGCAGTCGTGATCATCTCCGAGCCGTCCGGAAGGCGTACTCGTCGGGCTATTCCCGTGAAGTACTGAACATCCCCCACGTCTTTTATAAAATCCTCGGACACAAAAGAGTGTGAGGCACCGGTATCGAACAGCGCATAGGCCGTCTTCCCGCCAATAATCACGGTGCCTAAGTGCCAACGACCAAAACTTATTGCTAGTGTCTAATAAGTTCTAAGCAATTCATGTTAAACCATGCAAGTATGTAAACTAATTAAATCATACCTGCAATCACATCTTGTGGGTTCCGTTCCTGCGCCATATCAAGCGCGTACACTTGATCCCGGACCGGTCCGGGGTTTCCTCTTGGCGGTCCTCGTCCTCGACCACGCATATATCCCCGTCCTCGTGGAGCTGGTGGAGGGAGAGCAGGAGGGAGAGCAGGAGGGACGCTCCCATATAGCTGTGGGCAAAAACGTCGGATGTGGCCCGGCTGGTTGCATTCGAAGCACACCAGACCACGACGCCCTTCAGGTTGTTGAAATCGCTGAGGCTGTGGGGGTGGAGGCAACGCAGGCGGCTGCGGAACTGGATGCTCCACCCTATAGTTTCGGTGGACACGCCCTCCACCTCTTTGATAACCTCTTCCTCCTCTGAAGTCCCGTATCCTTCTATTACTTGGGCCGGCTTCCATCACGTCCTCCGCAGGCCTCTTACTACATCCCATGTGGTCCGCCTCCAATCTTTTCGCCATATCAATGATCTCCGCCAAGCTACCATCCGCTATAAACAAAAGGGACTGCCTTAGGGGATCTCGCAGCCCTTTATAGAAGCGCTTGGCATAACCTCTGTCATCCAACTCATAAGAGTCCGCAAACCTTGCGAGATGCTGGAATTCCCGCTGGTATTCTGTAACCGACTTTGATCCCTGCTTTAGTAGAAGGAACCTCTGCTCAAGCTCATCTCGGGCCGATGTAGGGATAAAGTGCTCCAAGAAAACCTCCGAGAATTCACTCCAACTTATCTCTGTGTAGATCCGGCCTTGGAAGGTAGAGCCCATGAGGGACTTCCACCACCTCTTTGCATGTAAGTCCAAGACAGACACTGCCAATGTTACTGCCATGTTGGCCGGGCAACGGATACCAGCCAACAACTCTTGTATCGTGTCTAGCCATTCCTCTGTACGTACGGCTGACTCCGTCCCAAGGTAGACGGGAGGGGAGAGAGCCCGAAAGGTGCTCAGCCAGTTGGAGCTCGGGGCCTGTTGTTGCACCGGAGCCTGCTGTGCCTTAAAAGCATCAAGAATGGCGGTGAGTGTTTGCCCCAACTCAGACTGTTGGAACTGAGTGGGTATGGGAGGGCTAGGAGTACCCCTCATCGGCTCAACATGCAGTGGAACCTACATGTACACGACAAATTTGTGGTCAGGTTGGCTAATCGTAGGGTCAAAGTTGGACAAACTTAATGTGAATTACATATGGGCACACCACTGCTTCCGCTAAGTCAGTTTGTCCCCAAACTGACTAACCAAACGGGGGTGGCACCATTGTTGAATGACTTCGTAGTTGAGGATCGTGGCAAACTGATACCATTTGTAAGACCCCCCCTCCCCGGATCCCAAAACACGGCACGAAGAGGGAGTCTTATGCCCGGAACAGCCGCCTTGCGGTAGCATTAGCACACGGGCTAACCTGTACCACAAGACGCCTATCCCGCCGGCTACAACAATATCAATATATCATGCCAACCCAACCAAATAAATAAGCAAGAGAAGTCAAAATCCACACTAAGTATATAAAGTCCAAATACATCAAACCAACATATCATGGTCATAGTAACGTGGTGGGCCCGAATCAAACCGTGATTATTGGCGGGAAGACATAGTCACATAGTCAAACCTTGTGTGAACACATAGTCACATAGTCGCATAGAGTTCAACAACGAGTATGAGCCAACTCCATACTCATCAGCCGCGACTCTGGGCTAGAGCCTGGCACTTTTCTACTCAAGGCATCGGCTACCGAGTTCGCTTTCCCGGGGTGGTAGTTCATGGTGAACTCATAGTCGCATAGAAATTCCAACCACCGCCGTTGTCTTAGGTTCACCTAGGCCTCCGTACGCCTCAACGCTAAGAACACAACAGCGGAGCCCATGCGTACTATGGCCCAGCGGGGTCTTGGGTAGATGTGCACCAAGAACACAGCCCGAACTGGCCTTGTGTGACCCGGAAGGGGCCTCGGAAGAAAGCACGAGGACACAGCCCAACCGTCCACATGGTCGGAGGGGCCTCAGGAAGTGAACACCGAGGACACAGCCCAAACCGACCAAGTCTAACTGCCAACTCCCGTCGGTGTGACGACTGGCGAGCCCGTAGACCTGCCACACTATCCTTAACCCGGGATTACGACACCGCGTGTCGACTCACACCACATGCAATTTCACACCAACATCACATGGAAGGGGCCTCGGAAGCAAGCACGAGGGCACCGCCCAACCATCCATCCACACCTCATCTCAACACAACCAAAACAAGTGGCGGTCAACACTGCACTCACAAACTTACACAATACTACCCATAGGGAGACGACTCTCTAAGTATTGGACTACCAAATTCAATCCACTAATCAACATACACATGGCCATAGTTTAATCTTCTATATGTCATTCCATATGAACTCTACATAAGACTTATATGATGCGCATATGTTATAGTTTGACAACATCTTATCAATTCGATTCGATTAAACATAAAGGAAACCATCCAAACCTCAAGACATCTTGCGATAAGAAATCAGTTGTATGCATTCCAAATAATAAACACCATCATTCACAGTTCTTCGGTGAGTAGCACAAATTATTTAATCTTGACAGAATTCCACCGACTCTAATTGCACTTTATATAAAACCAGAATTCTAAGTGTATCACTAATCTGGACAGCAAATTCAACTGGAGTTTCCTGAAGTTACAGGAATCCAGTAGAGGCGTGTAACCCCTCGTTGGAAAGATCTTTTCATGATCTACAACTTTCATATTCAGGTCACAACCCAGATCTGACAATAACTTACTCGAAATCGGCTTCGAAGTTCGCTGCGCACAGAACACGATTTCTGTGTACAGGAAATTGCCGGACAGCAAACTCGATTAGGTTTTCCCGGGGCCACAGACATCACTTGAAGTCGTGCAACCACTCGTTGGAAAGGTATTTCCAAGGGCTACAACTTTCGTGTTTAGTCGAAAGCCCAGATCTGCCATTATCCTACATAAAAAGGGCCTAGAAGATCGCTGCGCGCAGAATACAGATTCTGCGCGCATCTTAAAGGAAAATGAACGGCATCGGTTCGTCTTCCTCCTCAAGGCGATCGATCCTAAGTTTTCCAGAAATATTCTCCTCCCTTATTCAACCTCAAAGGCCATAAACTCCTCACGAGACCATCCACCCATCGTCATATTGAAGAAAAGGGGAAGGGTTGAAGAGATCTAAAATCTAGAACACAAGTTCTAACATGGCCTAACCTAGAAATCTTCTCCTCTCCATCAAGACTCTCTTGAGTCGATGTCTCTCCTAAGGCATAACTATAGATCTAGCACCAAGGGAGAGGGTAGGAAACTCACGTTGACTCCAGCGGTACCACCATTTCCGGCCATGGATCGCGTAGTTCTCCTTGGCGGCATCTTCTCTTTCGCGGCGATGGCGGATCTCCTTCGGTAAAACTTGCTCCTGCAGTTTTTCTCTCACCAGGAAGTCTCACAGGAAATAGGGGAAGGAAAAGAGAATGAAAAACGGCTAGGGTTTCTCTGCCCCTTATAAGCAAAATGTGACACGGGTAGGGACACGGCCGTGTCCGTACCCGTGTCCTGCTTCCGCGAAACGGCCGTGGCGGTTTCCATGTCGGTTCACTGTTTGACACGGGTAGGGACACGGCCGTGTCCCAACCCGTGTTCACATGACACGGCCGTGTGCCTGGCCGTGTCATTGGCCGTGTGCATCTTCAGTTACATCTCGCCACTTCTCGTCGAGCCCAACACGGCGCACACGGGTAGGGACACGGCCGTGTCACTACCCGTGTTCCCCACTCGACGATTCTCGACGGCTCTCGACGATCTCGACACGGCTCGTCGAGCTCAACTCGATGCACACGGGTAGGGACACGGCCGTGTCACTACCCATGTCATCTCTTCTCAGGACTTGAGTCAACCCTCCTGACTCAAAACACACACACTAGGGGCCTAGAGCGATTCGGGACGTTACAAATCCTATAAACAAAATAAAAGATTTCGTCCCCGAAATCAGGCTTAAGCTGTGTGGAGAAAAGCTTAACAGGAAGTTTATTATATGTTTTTAAATAAGATTACCTTGGGCAAACAACTCCGGGTAGCGTTGCTGCATCAAATCCATTGGCTCCCAGGTGTACTCCTCCTTCCCATGATTCATCCATTGCACCTTCACTAAGGGTACACTTTTGCGGCGCAAAGTCCTTGTCTCGCTATCAACAATCTGCACCGGCTGTAGTCGCACAGACCTATCTGATGCTACTGCGCCATCAGTAGTGGGAATATACTGGTCGGGCCGCAACAGTGCTTTTCGAAGCGACGACACATGGAACACGTCGTGGAGATTTTCTAGTTCTGGCGGTAACTCCAACCGATAGGCCAACGGGCCGATCCTTTCCAATATAGTATAAGGCCCAACATACCTTGGGCTGAGCTTTTTCACTCCACGCACCCGCGACACTCCATGCATCGGCCGAATTTTGAGGAACACTTTTTCGCCCACCTGGAGCTCCACCATCCGATGCTTTTTATTATAATATTTCGCCTGTCGACTTTGAGCCTCCAACATGCGATCCCGTATCAATCTGACCGCCGCATCAGTATCATCTATGTATTCGTTTCCCAATGCCTTCGGATCTTCATCTTGCACCCAAGACAAGGGAGTCCTGCACCTTCTTCCGTAAAGGGCTTCATGGGGCGCCATACCGATGCTTGCTTGATGACTATTGTTGTAGGAGAATTCCACCAGGGGCAAGAGTCTTTCTCATGGCTCTCCTCTGTCCAACACACATAGCCTCAACAAATCTTCCAGCGTTCTGATGGTCCGCTCTGACTGCCCGTCAGTCTGTGGATGAAATGCGGTACTAAAGGTTAGGCGTGAGCCCAAATACGCCTGTACCGCCTTCCACTCATTGGATGTAAACCGACCATCCCTATCCGAAACAATTGTCTTGGGCACGCCATGATACCGTACAAATTGCTCCACAAAAAAGCGTACCAAAACACCCACGTGTGCTTCCTTCTTCATTGGTATGAACCGGGCCACCTTTGTTAGTCGATCCACAACAACCCACACCGAATCATTTCCGGAGCGGGAACGAGGTAACCCATGAACAAAGTCCATGGAGATATCCTCGAACTTCCATTCGGGGATGGGCAACGACTGCAACAAACCACCGGGACTCCTGCATTCAGCCTTTACTC
This sequence comes from Platanthera guangdongensis, assembly GCA_039583875.1. NCBI lineage: Eukaryota > Viridiplantae > Streptophyta > Magnoliopsida > Asparagales > Orchidaceae > Platanthera > Platanthera guangdongensis. Next base: position 138,049,670 of record CM077154.1, on the reverse strand, counting down.
TTTGACACGCTTCGCAATGTGTAACATAGTAGCGAACATCCTTCTTCATTCCCGGCCAACACATGGTCTTCCGCAGTCCGGCGTACATCTTAGCAATACCCGGATGCACTGAATATTGAGAGGAATGCGCCTCTCTCAATATATCTTCCCGAATTTTGCCGCCCTTGGGAATATAAAGTCGGCCACGAAAATAAACGAGGCCGTCTTTGAGTGTGTACTCATCGGTGGTCCTATCTTCAATTGCCTTGATTGCCGGGGCCAAGGACGCATCCATTCCTTGCTCCACCCGAATCCGATCTCGGATATCACAAATTATGCTCATGTTGGCCAAATACTCCGCATACTCTGCTGAAGGATCCTTGAATACTAGAGTAATTTCCATCTCCTCGATCATCCGAGCCAACTCCATACTCATCAGCCGCGACTCTGGGCTAGAGCCTGGCACTTTTCTACTCAAGGCATCGGCTACCGAGTTCGCTTTCCCGGGGTGGTAGTTCATGGTGAACTCATAGTCGCATAGAAATTCCAACCACCGCCGTTGTCTTAGGTTCAACTCCTTCTGAGTGTGAACACATAGTCGCATAGAGCCAACCTGGTGAGAGAAAAACTGCAGGAGCAACAACGATATGGTACATCAAACCCACAGGTCCGAGGATCGAAACCTAGCTGGTAGGGATCAAAGTAATTCACATTGTCAAACCTTGAACCGTGTCAAACATTGAATTCATAGTAATTCAATGTTTTGGGAAGCGTGGTGTGCCCATATGTAATTCACATTGTAAGACCGCATAGAATTACAAATGTTGAGCCGATATCAACGTAAGTTTGTCCCTCTGAACAAACTTAATGTGAATTACATAGTCGCATAGAGTCTTACAAATGTTTTGGGAAGCGTGGTGTGCCCATATGTAATTCACATTAAGTTTGTCCAACTTTGACCCTACGATTAGCCAACCTGACCACAAATTTGTCGTGTACGTGTAGGTTCCACTGCATGTTGAGCCGATGAGGGGTACTCCTACCCCTCCCATACCCACTCAGTTCCAACAGTCTGAGTTGGGGCAAACACTCACCGCCATTCTTGATGCTTTTAAGGCACAGCAGGCTCCGGTGCAACAACAGGCCCCGAGCTCCAACTGGCTGAGCACCTTCCGGGCTCTCTCCCCTCCCGTATACCTTGGGACGGAGTCAGCCGTACATACAGAGGAATGGCTAGACACGATACAAGAGTTGTTGGCTGGAATCCGTTGCCCGGCCAACATGGCAGTAACATTGGCAGTGTCTGTCTTGGACTTACATGCGAAGAGGTGGTGGAAGTCCCTCATGGGCTCTACCTTCCAAGGCCGGATCTACACAGAGATAAGTTGGAGTGAATTCTCGGAGGTTTTCTTGGAGCACTTTATCCCTACATCGGCCCGAGATGAGCTTGAGCAGAGGTTCCTTCTACTAAAGCAGGGATCAAAGTCGGTTACAGAATACCAGCGGGAATTCCAGCATCTCGCAAGGTTTGCGGACTCTTATGAGTTGGATGACAGAGGTTATGCCAAGCGCTTCTATAAAGGGCTGCGAGATCCCCTAAGGCAGTCCCTTTTGTTTATAGCGGATGGTAGCTTGGCGGAGATCATTGATATGGCGAAAAGATTGGAGGCGGACCACATGGGATGTAGTAAGAGGCCTGCGGAGGACGTGATGGAAGCCGGCCCAAGTAATAGAAGGAGACGGGACTTCAGAGGAGGAAGAGGTTATCAAAGAGGTGGAGGGCGTGTCCACCGAAACTATAGGGTGGAGCATCCAGTTCCGCAGCCGCCTGCGTTGCCTCCACCCCCACAGCCTCAGCGATTTCAACAACCTGAAGGGCGTCGTGGTCTGGTGTGCTTCGAATGCAACCAGCCGGGCCACATCCGACGTTTTTGCCCACAGCTATATGGGAACGTCCCTCCTGCTCTCCCTCCTGCTCTCCCTCCACCAGCTCCACGAGGACGGGGATATATGCGTGGTCGAGGACGAGGACCGCCAAGAGGAAACCCCGGACCGGTCCGGGATCAGGTGTACGCGATCCATGGCCGGAAATGGTGGTACCGCTGGAGCCAACGTGAGTTTCCTACCCTCTACCTTGGTGCTAGATCTTAGATAATTAGGAGAGACATCGGTTCAAGAGAACTTGATGGTGAGGAGAAGTTTTCTAGGTTTGGCCATGCTAGGATTTGAATCCTAGATTTTAGATCTCTTCAACCCTTCCCCTTTTCTTCAATACGATGATGGGTGAATGGTTTCGTGAGGAGTTTTGGCCTTTGAGGTTGAATAAGGGAGGAGAATATTTCTGGAAGATTTAGGAACGATCGCCTTGACGAGGAAGACGAACCGATGCCGTTCATTTTCCTTTAAGATGCGCGCAGAATCTGTATTCTGCGCGCAGCGATCTTCTAGGCCCTTTTTATGTAGGATATGGGCAGATCTAGGCTTCCGGCTTAACATGAAAGTTGAAGCCCTTGGAAATACCTTTCCAACGAGTGGTTGCACGACTTCAGGTGATGTCTGTGGCCCCGGGAAAACCAAATCGAGTTTGCTGTCCGGCAATTCCTGTACACAGAAATTGTGTTCTGTGCGCAGTGAACTTTGAAGCCGATTTCGAGTAAGTTATTGTCAGATCTGGGTTGTGACCTGAATATGAAAGTTGTAGATCATGAAAAGATCTTTCCAACGAGGGGTTACACGACTTCACCGGATTCCTGTAGCCTCGGGAATCTCCGGTCGAAATTGCTGTCCAGATTAGTGATACACTTAGAATTCTGGTTTTATATAAAGTGCAACAAGAGTCGGTGGAATTCTGTCAAGATTAAATAATTGATGCTAATCACCGAAGAACTTTGAATGATGGTGTTTATTATTTAGAATGCATACAACTGATTTATTATTGCAAGTTGTCTTGAGATTTGGATGGTTTCCTTTATGTTTAATTGAATCGAATTGATAAGATGTTGATAGATTATAACATATACGCATCATATAAGTCTTATGTAGAGTTCATATGGAAAGACATATAGAAGATTAAACTATGACCATGATATGTTGGTTTGGTGAAATGAAATTTATTAGTCCAATACTTAGAGCGTCGTCTCCCTACGGGTAGTATTGTGGAAGAATGAAAGTGCGGAGTTGACCGTCACTTGTTTTGTTGTGTTGAGATAGGTGTGGATGGATGGTTGGGCTGTGTCCTCGTGTTTACTTCCGAGGCCCCTTCCATGATATGTTGATATGGTATTTGCATGTGGTGTGAGTCGACACGCGGTGTCGTAATCCCGGGTTAAGGATAGTGTGGCAGGTCTACGGGCTCGCCAGTCGTCACACCGACGGGAGTTGGCAGTTAGACTTGGTCGGTTTGGGTTGTGTCCTCGGTGTTCACGTCCCGAGGCCCCTCCGACCATGTGGACGGTTGGGCTGTGTCCTCGTGCTTTCTTCCGAGGCCCCTTCTGTAACGACCCGAATCGCTCTAGGCCCCTAGTGTGTGAGTTTTTGAGTCAGGAGGGTTGACTCAAGTCCTGAGAAGTGCAGGGAGTTGGGCTGCACTTGTGGAGAAGTGGAGAAATCAGTGTAGAGAGAAGTGACACGGGTAGTGACACGGCCGTGTACCTACCCGTGTGCGTCGAGACGATCTCGACGAGGCGTGTCGAGATCGTCGAGAATCGTCGAGAGACGTCGAGATCATGACACGGGTAGTGACACGGCCGTGTCCCTACCCGTGTGCGTCGAGATGATCTCGACGAGCCGTGTCGAATCGTCGAGAGTCGTCGAGATGGTGACACGGGTAGTGACACGGCCGTGTCCCTACCCGTGTGCGTCGAGTTGAGCTCGACGAGAAGTGTCGAGATGTAACTGAAGATGCACACGGCCGATGACACGGCCAGGCACACGGCCGTGTCATGTGAACACGGGTTGGGACACGGGCGTGTCCCGACCCGTGTCAAACATTGAACCGACATGGAAACCGCCACGGCCGTTTCGCAGAAGCAGGACACGGGTACGGACACGGCCGTGTCCCTACCCGTGTCACATTTTGCTTATAAGGGGCAGAGAAACCCTAGCCGTTTTTCATCCTTATTTCCTTCCCCTATTTCCTGTGAGAGTTCCTGGTGAGAGGAAAACTGCAGGAGCAAGTTTTACCGAAGGAGATCCGCCATCGCCGCGAAAGAGAAGATGCCGCCAAGGAGAACTACGCGATCCATGGCCGGAAATGGTGGTACCGCTGGAGCCAACGTGAGTTTCCTACCCTCTCCCTTGGTGCTAGATCTTAGATAATTAGGAGAGACATCGGTTCAAGAGAACTTGATGGTGAGGAGAAGTTTTCTAGGTTTGGCCATGCTAGGATTTGAATCCTAGATTTTAGATCTCTTCAACCCTTCCCCTTTTCTTCAATACGATGATGGGTGAATGGTTTCGTGAGGAGTTTTGGCCTTTGAGGTTGAATAAGGGAGGAGAATATTTCTGGAAGATTTAGGAACGATCGCCTTGACGAGGAAGACGAACCGATGCCGTTCATTTTCCTTTAAGATGCGCGCAGAATCTGTATTCTGCGCGCAGCGATCTTCTAGGCCCTTTTTATGTAGGATATGGGCAGATCTAGGCTTCCGGCTTAACATGAAAGTTGAAGCCCTTGGAAATACCTTTCCAACGAGTGGTTGCACGACTTCAGGTGATGTCTGTGGCCCCGGAAAAACCAAATCGAGTTTGCTGTCCGGCAATTCCTGTACACAGAAATTGTGTTCTGTGCGCAGTGAACTTTGAAGCCGATTTCGAGTAAGTTATTGTCAGATCTGGGTTGTGACCTGAATATGAAAGTTGTAGATCATGAAAAGATCTTTCCAACGAGGGGTTACACGACTTCACCGGATTCCTGTAGCCTCGGGAATCTCCGGTCGAAATTGCTGTCCAGATTAGTGATACACTTAGAATTCTGGTTTTATATAAAGTGCAACAAGAGTCGGTGGAATTCTGTCAAGATTAAATAATTGATGTTAATCACCGAAGAACTTTGAATGATGGTGTTTATTATTTAGAATGCATACAACTGATTTATTATTGCAAGTTGTCTTGAGATTTGGATGGTTTCCTTTATGTTTAATTGAATCGAATTGATAAGATGTTGATAGATTATAACATATACGCATCATATAAGTCTTATGTAGAGTTCATATGGAAAGACATATAGAAGATTAAACTATGACCATGATATGTTGGTTTGGTGAAATGAAATTTATTAGTCCAATACTTAGAGCGTCGTCTCCCTACGGGTAGTATTGTGGAAGAATGAAAGTGCGGAGTTGACCGTCACTTGTTTTGTTGTGTTGAGATAGGTGTGGATGGATGGTTGGGATGTGTCCTCGTGTTTACTTCCGAGGCCCCTTCCATGATATGTTGATATGGTATTTGCATGTGGTGTGAGTCGACACTCGGTGTCGTAATCCCGAATTAAAGGATGTACGGGTTGTGCGGGATTTTCCCGAGGTATTTCCTGAGAAGCTACCAGGATTACCACCGCATAGAGAGGTCGATTTCCACATTAATCTAGTACCAGGTGCCAAGCCTGTATCTAAGGCTCCGTACAGAATGGCCCCGAAAGAACTCGCGGAGTTTAGAGTTCAATTGCAAGAACTAGTAGATTCAGGGTTCGTTCGCCCCAGTTCATCACCATGGGGTGCCCCCGTGTTGTTCGTAAAGAAGAAGGATGGAACCCTGCGATTGTGCATAGATTATCGGGAACTCAATCGACTAACGGTGCGGAACACTTATCCGCTACCTCGGATCGACGAGTTGTTCGATCAATTAGTGGGAGCACATTGGTTCTCTAAACTAGACTTGCGCTCTGGATACTATCATTTGAGGATACAAGAGGGGGATATTCAGAAAACAGCCATTCAAAGTGTATCACTAATGCAGTGGTAGTTAAGGATTTGATGCATGTGGACAAACAGTGTAATACAACTGTAATTTACTAATGGATGACAGTAGGTTCCACTGTTTGTCTCCGATCCGATATATCAGTTGTATTACACTGTTACGACTTCACCGGATTCCTGTAGCCTCGGGAATCTCCGGTCGAAATTGCTGTCCAGATTAGTGATACACTTAGAATTCTGGTTTTATTACACTTCACTAGTTTTATTACAACCTACTACTGATGGTTTTATTACAAATGGTATCCGTTGAATGACTACGATCCGATATATCAGTTGTATTACACTGTTTGTCCAGCATTAATAGTTTGGGGATCGTAGTTCACTGTTTATCCGTTGGATGACAGTAGGTTCCACTGTTTGTCCACTGAATGCTACTCACAAAGTCATTCAACCTACTACTGATGGGTTATGGGCCCACCACGCTTCCGAGGCCCCTTCCGGGTTAATCTAGACTGTGGGTTATGGGCCCACCACGCTTCCGCTGCATGTGGGGTCTAAGTAGTGGGAGCACATTGGTTCTCTAAACTAGACTTGCGCTCTGGATACTATCAGTTGAGGATACAAGAGGGGGATATTCAGAAAACAGCCTTCAGTTCGAGATATGGTCTGTACGAGTTCACAGTAATGCCGTTTGGACTCACGAATGCACCTTCGGCCTTCATGAGCCTGATGAACAAGGTGTTTGAACCATACTTGGACATCTTCGTCATCGTTTTCATCGACGACATCTTAGTCTACTCAAAGACGGAGGAGGAGCATGTCGAGCACCTGACCTTAGTTTTGAAGAAATTGAAGGAGCACGCCTTGTATGCCAAGTTTAGCAAGTGTGAATTCTGGCTTAAGGAGGTTGCCTTCTTGGGGCATGTGATCAGTGGAGCAGGATTAGCTGTGGACCCAGCTAAGGTGCGGGCCGTGAAGGAGTGGTCGCCCTTGAAGTCGGCGGCCGATGTACGAAGCTTTCTTGGACTTGCTGGCTACTACCGCAAGTTCGTGAAAGGATTCTCCAAGATTGCCCTTCCTCTTACCTCCTTGACGAAGAAGGGTGTGCCATTTGAGTGGACACCTAAATGTGAAGCAGCATTTCAAGAGTTGAAGGATAGGCTTACCTCCGCCCCCATCCTTGCACTTCCGTCTGGGAAGGAAGGATTTCAGGTTTACACAGACGCATCATATCAAGGGATGGGAGCGGTGCTGATGCAGCACGGGCATGTGATCGCTTATGCTTCAAGGCAGTTAAAGAAACATGAAATCAATTACCCGGTTCATGATTTGGAGTTAGGAGCAGTGGTGTTCGCTTTGAAGGTCTGGAGGCATTATTTATATGGCGTCCACTGCGAGATCTTTTCCGATCACAAAAACTTGAAGTATGTTCACACTCAGAAGGAGTTGAACCTGAGACAACGGCGGTGGTTGGAATTTCTATGCGACTATGAGTTCACCATGAACTACCACCCCGGGAAAGCGAACTCGGTAGCCGATGCCTTGAGTAGAAAAGTGCCAGGCTCTAGCCCAGAGTCTCGGCTGATGAGCATGGAGTTGGCTCGGATGATCGAGGAGATGGAAATTACTCTAGTATTCAAGGATCCTTCGACAGAGTATGCGGAGTATTTGGCCAACGTGAGCATAGTTTGTGATATCCGAGATCGGATTCGGGTGGAGCAAGGTATGGATGCGGCCTTGGCCCCGGCAATCAAGGCAATTGAAGATAGGACCACCGATGAGTACACACTCAAAGACGGCCTCGTTTATTTTCGTGGCCGACTTTATATTCCCAAGGGCGGCAAAATTCGGGAAGATATATTGAGAGAGGCGCATTCCTCTCAATATTCAGTGCATCCGGGTATTGCTAAGATGTATGCCGGACTGCGGAAGACCATGTGTTGGCCGGGAATGAAGAAGGATGTTCGCTACTATGTTACCCATTGCGAAGCGTGTCAAAGAGTGAAGGCTGAATGCAGGAGTCCCGGTGGTATGTTGCAGTCGCTGCCCATCCCCGAATGGAAGTTCGAGGATATCTCCATGGACTTTGTTCATGGGTTACCTCGTTCCCGCTCCGGGAATGATTCGGTGTGGATTATTGTGGATCGACTGACAAAGGTGGCCCGGTTCATTCCAATGAAGAAGGAAGCACACGTGGATGTTTTGGTACGCCTTTTTGTGGAGCAATTTGTACGGTATCATGGCGTGCCCAAGACGATTGTTTCGGATAGGGATGGTCGGTTTACATCAAATGAGTGGAAGGCGGTGCAGGCGTATTTGGGCTCACGCCTAACCTTTAGTACCGCTTTTCATCCTCAGACTGACGGACAGTCAGAGCGGACAATCAGAACGCTGGAGGATTTGTTGAGGCTATGTGTGTTGGACAGAGGAGAGCCATGGGAAAGACTCTTGCCCCTGGTGGAATTCTCCTACAACAATAGTCATCAAGCAAGCATCGGTATGGCGCCCCATGAAGCCCTTTACGGAAGAAGGTGCAGGACTCCCTTGTCTTGGGTGCAAGATGAAGATCCGAAGGCATTGGAAAACGAATACATAGATGATACTGATGCGGCGGTCAGATTGATACAGGATCGCATGTTGGAGGCTCAAAGTCGACAGGCGAAATATTATAATAAAAGGCATCGGATGGTGGAGTTCCAGGTGGGCGAAAAAGTGTTCTTTAAGATTCGGCCGATGCATGGAGTGTCGCGGGTGCGTGGAGTGAAAAAGCTCAGCCCAAGGTATGTTGGGCCTTATACTATATTGGAAAGGATCGGCCCGTTGGCCTATCGGTTGGAGTTACCGCCAGAACTAGAAAATCTCCACGACGTGTTCCATGTGTCGTCGCTTCGAAAAGCACTGTTGCGGCCCGACCAATTTATTCCAACTACTGATGGTGTAGTGGCGTCGGATAGATCTGTGCGACTAGAGCCGGTGCGGATTGTTGACAGCGAGACAAGAACATTACGCCGCAAAAGTGTCCCCTTAGTGAAGGTGCTATGGTTGAATCATGGGAAGGAGGAGTACACTTGGGAGCCAATGGATTTGATGCAGCAACGCTACCCGGAGCTGTTTGCCCAAGGTAACCTTATTTAAAAACATGTGATAAACTTCCTGTTAAGTTTTCTCCACACAGCTTAAGCCTGATTTCGGGGACGAAATCTTTTATTTTGTTTATAGGATTTGTAACGACCCGAATCGCTCTAGGCCCCTAGTGTGTGAGTTTTTGAGTCAGGAGGGTTGACTCAAGTCCTGAGAAGTGCAGGGAGTTGGGCTGCACTTGTGGAGAAGTGGAGAAATCAGTGTAGAGAGAAGTGACACGGGTAGTGACACGGCCGTGTCCCTACCCGTGTGCGTCGAGACGATCTCGACGAGGCGTGTCGAGATCGTCGAGAATCGTCGAGAGACGTCGAGATCATGACACGGGTAGTGACACGGCCGTGTCCCTACCCGTGTGCGTCGAGATGATCTCGACGAGCCGTGTCGAATCGTCGAGAGTCGTCGAGATGGTGACACGGGTAGTGACACGGCCGTGTCCCTACCCGTGTGCGTCGAGTTGAGCTCGACGAGAAGTGTCGAGATGTAACTGAAGATGCACACGGCCGATGACACGGCCAGGCACACGGCCGTGTCATGTGAACACGGGTTGGGACACGGGCGTGTCCCGACCCGTGTCAAACATTGAACCGACATGGAAACCGCCACGGCCGTTTCGCAGAAGCAGGACACGGGTACGGACACGGCCGTGTCCCTACCCGTGTCACATTTTGCTTATAAGGGGCAGAGAAACCCTAGCCGTTTTTCATCCTTATTTCCTTCCCCTATTTCCTGTGAGAGTTCCTGGTGAGAGGAAAACTGCAGGAGCAAGTTTTACCGAAGGAGATCCGCCATCGCCGCGAAAGAGAAGATGCCGCCAAGGAGAACTACGCGATCCATGGCCGGAAATGGTGGTACCGCTGGAGCCAACGTGAGTTTCCTACCCTCTCCCTTGGTGCTAGATCTTAGATAATTAGGAGAGACATCGGTTCAAGAGAACTTGATGGTGAGGAGAAGTTTTCTAGGTTTGGCCATGCTAGGATTTGAATCCTAGATTTTAGATCTCTTCAACCCTTCCCCTTTTCTTCAATACGATGATGGGTGAATGGTTTCGTGAGGAGTTTTGGCCTTTGAGGTTGAATAAGGGAGGAGAATATTTCTGGAAGATTTAGGAACGATCGCCTTGACGAGGAAGACGAACCGATGCCGTTCATTTTCCTTTAAGATGCGCGCAGAATCTGTATTCTGCGCGCAGCGATCTTCTAGGCCCTTTTTATGTAGGATATGGGCAGATCTAGGCTTCCGGCTTAACATGAAAGTTGAAGCCCTTGGAAATATCTTTCCAACGAGGGGTTACACGACTTCACCGGATTCCTGTAGCCTCGGGAATCTCCGGTCGAAATTGCTGTCCAGATTAGTGATACACTTAGAATTCTGGTTTTATATAAAGTGCAACAAGAGTCGGTGGAATTCTGTCAAGATTAAATAATTGATGCTAATCACCGAAGAACTTTGAATGATGGTGTTTATTATTTAGAATGCATACAACTGATTTATTATTGCAAGTTGTCTTGAGATTTGGATGGTTTCCTTTATGTTTAATTGAATCGAATTGATAAGATGTTGATAGATTATAACATATACGCATCATATAAGTCTTATGTAGAGTTCATATGGAAAGACATATATAAGATTAAACTATGACCATGATATGTTGGTTTGGTGAAATGAAATTTATTAGTCCAATACTTAGAGCGTCGTCTCCCTACGGGTAGTATTGTGGAAGAATGAAAGTGCGGAGTTGACCGTCACTTGTTTTGTTGTGTTGAGATAGGTGTGGATGGATGGTTGGGCTGTGTCCTCGTGTTTACTTCCGAGGCCCCTTCCATGATATGTTGATATGGTATTTGCATGTGGTGTGAGTCGACACGCGGTGTCGTAATCCCGGGTTAAGGATAGTGTGGCAGGTCTACGGGCTCGCCAGTCGTCACACCGACGGGAGTTGGCAGTTAGACTTGGTCGGTTTGGGCTGTGTCCTCGGTGTTCACGTCCCGAGGCCCCTCCGACCATGTGGACGGTTGGGCTGTGTCCTCGTGCTTTCTTCCGAGGCCCCTTCCGGGTCACGCAAGGCCAGTTCGGGCTGTGTTCTTGGTGCACATCTACCCAAGACCCCGCTGGGCCATAGTACGCATGGGCTCCGCTGTTGTGTTCTTAGCGTTGAGGCGTACGGAGGCCTAGGTGAAGTAGTGTGATACCCGCCTAGTAGTAGAAGTGCCCGTTCTACTGTCACCGCCTGGCCACGGCGGCTGATGCCTGAGAGGTTAGCTACCTGCTCGAAAAGTGGGAATTACAGTCTGTGTCGACATAGCAATTGCATGAGTGTGCATGGGTGAGTCATTGCATAGCATTCATAGCATTTCATATCATTGCACAACAAGATCCTTATCGTATAAGTTTGTATGGGCACTCTTATACGATGAGTTACTTTATGTAACCCGATCCTTAACTTATAAGTTTGTATGGGCATTCTTATAAGTTAAGTTACTTTCCTGCTGTAGCTTTATTACACTTGTTATTATACCTTGATGGCTCTTGTAGAATGGTTAGTTTACATATTGGTAGCTTTTATAGAACTGCTAGTTATACATTGATACTCTTACACTACTGCTACCTGCTTGTTTTTCCTTTGCTTGCATACTTACTGATATATATTGTACCCTTGTTTCTCTTTCTCCGCCCGGTGCCGAGGAGTCGCCGGGGGAGCGGATGTGAAACCACTTAGTCGTTTCGACTAACGGTTGCTACGTCTTCCTTTTTAGGAGGTCACGCCGCAGGTAGAGCAGCCGCAGACTACGCAGCAGGACAGCCAGGCCAGGACGACAGGGCCTGATGTGACGGTGCCGTCGATACCGTCTGTTACTGATGTTAGTGTTTTGCTTACTCTGATGTAGCCCGTTTGGGCAATGTTTAGCTGTACTCTGATATATTGTAGAAGCATGTTTTAGCTTCTCATTATTGATGTTTTTGGACATTATATACTTAGTGTGGATTTTGACTTCTCATGTTTATTTATTTGGTTGGGTTGGCATGATTTATTGATATTGTTGTAGCCGGCGGGATAGGCGTCTTGTGGTACAGGTTAGCCCGTACGCTAATGCTACCGCAAGGCGGCTGTTCCGGGCATAAGACTCCCTCTTCGTGCCGTGTTTTGGGATCCGGGAGGAGGGGTCTTACATGACACATCTACAGTAACCTAAGTAACTTGAGTGAACAGTAAGTTGAGTTGTGCAAGGAGCTGCGGTCTGTGTTTGTCAGTCCGCGCGGATTGTTTCAGGCTGACGGTTTGCTGTGTGCAGGTCGCGCAGATAACTTCAAGGAGCCAGGAGTTTGGCTGTGACTTCGGTCAAGTGCTTGGAAGTGTGCGGTCTCTGCGGACTCAGCAGGAGGTCGCTCTGCGGCTTGTCAGTTCTGTTTCAGCTTTGCCAGCTTCAATAACCTGTCCACCGGCTTCAGGCGGGTAGGGGTGTTCCTCAGTTCGGGTTCAGTAGGAGGCGAATAACAGTGTGTCCGCGCGGCCTCGCGGCTTCAGCGGACTCCGTGGTATTCGGCGGATTGCAGCTTAGTTCGGGCGGCTTCGGCGACCTCGGCGACCTCGGCGGTCTCGGCGGACTCCGGTTCTGTCCGCCCGGCTTGTTTTTTGGTGCTTTCTGTTTACAACTGTATTACTAGCGAAATCATGTCTCGCTATGTATGCCTCGGATTGTAAAGAAGTGAATGTATAAAAGATCTACTTGTGCTTCCATTGTTTGTTGGGTGAAACCTCTGATCCTCGGGTTTTCCGCTGGTTCAACGTGCGAACTGGGTAGTTCCGAAGATATTAATTTGGCGTTTGGGCTATCTTGCTGACCACGTTGAGAAAATTTAACATGGTATCAGAGCCAGGTTCCTGAGGTTCAGTTGCGTGAGCGGAAGTCAACCAGCGTTGTTACTCAGTGACTGAGTGGTGCTCAACCTGTGTTGTTGCTCGGAGCTTTTGAAAGGGTGCCAACAGGTGTTGCAATAGAAGCGAGTTTTGCAAGAGGTCTGGGCATTGAACTCTTAACGCCGACTAACTTCAAGAAGTGGAAGTCGTGCATGAAGAGTTATCTTCTTGGCGAGGAGCTGTGGGAAGTCGTCGGTGGTGACGACAGTCAGGAAGTGACTGTTGCTTTCGGTACTGCTGAGCAGGTGAGGCTCTGGAGAAGAACAAATGCTAAGGCGGAGTTTATTCTGAAGAGAGCTGTGTCTCCGGAACTGTTTGATCACATCGTTGGGTGTGAATCGACTGCTGATATTTAGACAACCATTGATGAGTTGTTCAATAGGAAGAATGTGGTGCGGCTTCAGTTCCTGGAGAATGAGTTGGCCAGGGCAACTCAAGGAGACCTTTCCATCTCTAAGTATTTCTTAAAGATGAAGAGCTTGTGTGCTGAGCTGTCTTGAGATTTGGATGGTTTCCTTTATGCTTAATTGAATCGAATTGATAAGATGTTGATAGATTATAACATATACGCATCATATAAGTCTTATGTAGAGTTCATATGGAAAGACATATAGAAGATTAAACTATGACCATGATATGTTGGTTTGGTGAAATGAAATTTATTAGTCCAATACTTAGAGCGTCGTCTCCCTACGGGTAGTATTGTGGAAGAATGAAAGTGCGGAGTTGACCGTCACTTGTTTTGTTGTGTTGAGATAGGTGTGGATGGATGGTTGGGCTGTGTCCTCGTGTTTACTTCCGAGGCCCCTTCCATGATATGTTGATATGGTATTTGCATGTGGTGTGAGTCGACACGCGGTGTCGTAATCCCGGGTTAAGGATAGTGTGGCAGGTCTACGGGCTCGCCAGTCGTCACACCGACGGGAGTTGGCAGTTAGACTTGGTCGGTTTGGGCTGTGTCCTCGGTGTTCACGTCCCGAGGCCCCTCCGACCATGTGGACGGTTGGGCTGTGTCCTCGTGCTTTCTTCCGAGGCCCCTTCCGGGTCACGCAAGGCCAGTTCGGGCTGTGTTCTTGGTGCACATCTACCCAAGACCCCGCTGGGCCATAGTACGCATGGGCTCCGCTGTTGTGTTCTTAGCGTTGAGGCGTACGGAGGCCTAGGTGAAGTAGTGTGATACCCGCCTAGTAGTAGAAGTGCCCGTTCTACTGTCACCGCCTGGCCACGGCGGCTGATGCCTGAGAGGTTAGCTACCTGCTCGAAAAGTGGGAATTACAGTCTGTGTCGACATAGCAATTGCATGAGTGTGCATGGGTGAGTCATTGCATAGCATTCATAGCATTTCATATCATTGCACAACAAGATCCTCATCGTATAAGTTTGTATGGACACTCTTATATGATGAGTTACTTTATGTAACCCGATCCTTAACTTATAAGTTTGTATGGGCATTCTTATAAGTTAAGTTACTTTCCTGCTGTAGCTTTATTACACTTGTTATTATACCTTGATGGCTCTTGTAGAATGGTTAGTTTACATATTGGTAGCTTTTATAGAACTGCTAGTTATACATTGATACTCTTACACTACTGCTACCTGCTTGTTTTTCCTTTGCTTGCATACTTACTGATATATATTGTACCCTTGTTTCTCTTTCTCCGCCCGGTGCCGAGGAGTCGCCGGGGGAGCGGATGTGAAACCACTTAGTCGTTTCGACTAACGGTTGCTACGTCTTCCTTTTTAGGAGGTCACGCCGCAGGTAGAGCAGCCGCAGACTACGCAGCAGGACAGCCAGGCCAGGACGACAGGGCCTGATGTGACGGTGCCGTCGATACCGTCTGTTACTGATGTTAGTGTTTTGCTTACTCTGATGTAGCCCGTTTGGGCAATGTTTAGCTGTACTCTGATATATTGTAGAAGCATGTTTTAGCTTCTCATTATTGATGTTTTTGGACATTACATACTTAGTGTGGATTTTGACTTCTTATGTTTATTTATTTGGTTGGGTTGGCATGATTTATTGATATTGTTGTAGCCGGCGGGATAGGCGTCTTGTGGTACAGGTTAGCCCGTACGCTAATGCTACCGCAAGGCGGCTGTTCCGGGCATAAGACTCCCTCTTCGTGCCGTGTTTTGGGATCCGGGAGGAGGGGTCTTACATGACACATCTACAGTAACCTAAGTAACTTGAGTGAACAGTAAGTTGAGTTGTGCAAGGAGCTGCGGTCTGTGTTTGTCAGTCCGCGCGGATTGTTTCAGGCTGACGGTTTGCTGTGTGCAGGTCGCGCAGATAACTTCAAGGAGCCAGGAGTTTGGCTGTGACTTCGGTCAAGTGCTTGGAAGTGTGCGGTCTCTGCGGACTCAGCAGGAGGTCGCTCTGCGGCTTGTCAGTTCTGTTTCAGCTTTGCCAGCTTCAATAACCTGTCCACCGGCTTCAGGCGGGTAGGGGTGTTCCTCAGTTCGGGTTCAGTAGGAGGCGAATAACAGTGTGTCCGCGCGGCCTCGCGGCTTCGGCGGACTCCGTGGTATTCGGCGGATTGCAGCTTAGTTCGGGCGGCTTCGGCGACCTCGGCGACCTCGGCGGTCTCGGCGGACTCCGGTTCTGTCCGCCCGGCTTGTTTTTTGGTGCTTTCTGTTTACAGCTGTATTACTAGCGAAATCATGTCTCGCTATGTATGCCTCGGATTGTAAAGAAGTGAATGTATAAAAGATCTACTTGTGCTTCCATTGTTTGTTGGGTGAAACCTCTGATCCTCGGGTTTTCCGCTGGTTCAACGTGCGAACTGGGTAGTTCCGAAGATATTAATTTGGCGTTTGGGCTATCTTGCTGACCACGTTGAGAAAATTTAACATGGTATCAGAGCCAGGTTCCTGAGGTTCAGTTGCGTGAGCGGAAGTCAACCAGCGTTGTTACTCAGTGACTGAGTGGTGCTCAACCTGTGTTGTTGCTCGGAGCTTTTGAAAGGGTGCCAACAGGTGTTGCAATAGAAGGGAGTTTTGCAAGAGGTCTGGGCATTGAACTCTTAACGCCGACTAACTTCAAGAAGTGGAAGTCATGCATGAAGAGTTATCTTCTTGGCGAGGAGCTGTGGGAAGTCGTCGGTGGTGACGACAGTCAGGAAGTGACTGCTGCTTTCGGTACTGCTGAGCAGGTGAGGCTCTGGAGAAGAACAAATGCTAAGGCGGAGTTCATTCTGAAGAGAGCTGTGTCTCCGGAACTGTTTGATCACATCATTGGGTGTGAATCGACTGCTGATATTTAGACAACCATTGATGAGTTGTTCAATAGGAAGAATGTGGTGCGGCTTCAGTTCCTGGAGAATGAGTTGGCCAGGGCAACTCAAGGAGACCTTTCCATCTCTAAGTATTTCTTAAAGATGAAGAGCTTGTGTGCTGAGCTGTCGGCACTGGATCCTGATGAGCCTATCTCTGAGGCAAAGATGAAAAGGCACATTATCCGCGGCTTGCAGAAGGAGTATGTGGCCTTTGTAACATCTGTTCAAGGGTGGGATACTCAGCCGTCGTTGCTGGAGCTGGAGAATCTGCTTGCCTCGCAAGAGAGCTTAGCAAGGCAGATGGCTGGAGTGAATCTGAATCAGGAAGGCAGCGAAGCTCTCTTCTCAGGCAAGAAGAAAGGATGAGAAGGGAAGAAGAAGAAGAAGGTGCAGGCCGCTGGTGAGAAGGAGACTTCAACTTCATATCCACCGGAGAGGAGCAATGCTCCTAAGGACTGGAAGAAGAACCTGAAGTGCTACCGGTGTCATCAGCGAGGGCACTTCAAGCGGGACTACAAGGTCAAACTGCAGCCTAGGCATGCTGCCGGAAAGGAGGAAGCTTGCTCGAGAAGTGAAGAAGCAGAATGGGGCGGAGCTTTTATGACGGGCACTTGTGTCCGGGCCTTGTCTGCTGAGGACTTCAACGGCGAGTGAATCGTGGACTCCGGGTGTGGTCATCACCTCACCGGAGACAAGTCAAAGTTCCCCTCCATGCAGCCATACTCAGGTAATGAAGCTATTATCACTGCTGATAATACTGTTTATGCAGTAGAGAAAGAGGGGGTCGTGTCTTTGGGTAGTGATCAGGGGCCACTCATGTTAAGGAGTGTGTATCACGTGTCGGGCATGAAGAAGAACCTCTTCTCGGTGACCAACGTGGTGGACGCTGGGTATCATGTTCTGTTTGGGCCAACAGACGTGAGGTTCCTTCGCAACGTATCAGCAGTTAAGGCTGATGTTGCTCATGTTGGGAGGAGGGTGAAGAACTTGTTTGTTCTTTCCACCAATGCTTATGTTGATAGAATGAGAGCCAATGATAGTGCGGCTATCTGGCATGAGAGGCTGTGGCATGTTGGCATGGACAAGCTGAAGGCGATGGCTAGTAGAAGTTTGGTGAGGGGGTTGCCGAAGTTGTCCTCCTTTGGTGATGGGCATGTTTGTGCGGGCTGTCAATATGGTAAGGCACATCGCCTTCCATTTGATAAATCACAAACAAGGAGCAAGAAACCATTGAAGTGCATTCATGGTGACCTGATGGGACCGACGGTTACTGCCAGCCTTGGTGGAAGTAGATACATGCTTGTCTTGGTTGATGACTACTCAAGGTGTACTTGGGTGTACTTCTTAAATGAGAAGTCGGAAGCCTTCCGTTTGTTTGTGGAGTTTAAGGAGTTGGTAGAAGGCCGGCTTGGCTTGCGGATTAAGAAGCTTAGAACTGATAACGGGGGTGAGTTTGTCTCCTCCGAGTTTTCTAACTTCTGCAGGAAGCACGGGATCCAACGAGAGCTTACTTGTGCCCACACTCCACAACAAAATGGGGTAGCGGAGCGGAAGATCCGTCATCTGACGGAGACCTGCAAATGCTGGCTTCATGCGAAAGATATCCCAAGGTCCTTTTGGGCGGAGGGAATGTCTTGTGCTGCTTATGTTATCAACCGGATGTCACTCAGCCCTATCAACATGAAGGCTCCAGTTGAGCTATTGCTGAAGGAGAAGCCGAGTGTGGGACACCTTAGGGTGTTCGGTTCAACTTGCTACGTGCATGTCCCGGATGCTTCACGGACAAAGCTGGATGCGAAGGCAAGGAAACTTGTCTTTGTTGGCTACGATGAGCGGAAGAAGGGATGGAAATGCATGGACCCTGTGACGAAGAAGTTCGTAGTTTCAAGAGACGTTGTCTTTGACGAGCTGACGTCATATGGAGGTGGCTCGGTGGAGCTTATCGGAAGTAGCAAGGTTGAGGAAACACCGGTGGTGGCTGATAAAGGCTTGGAAGAGGAGCTTGCTGTTTCACCAGCAGCTCCTGTTGCTTCGAACTCCGAGGCTGAGCCTTCTGGCTCAGGAAGCAGGGGGAGCACTGGTCAATGCTTGCCCCAGGTAGGAGTGGAGCCTGAAGAAGCAACGGAAGCCGTGAGCAAGGAGCCAAATCTTCGGAGATCGAAGAGGGTGGTTAAGCCACCGGCTCGGTACTGTGATGGGAATGCAGTGAGCTTTGTCTCCTGCTTCTTTGCAGGTCCTCTGGATGAGCGAAAGCCTGCAAACTTCAACGAGGCCACTGGAGTGAAAGAGTGGGAAGGTGCCATGAAGGAAGAGATTGATGCTCTGAAGAAGAATGAAACATGGGACCTTGTGCCCAAGGTTGATGGCATTACTCCGGTTACTTGCAAGTGGGTGTATAAGTTGAAGAAGAAGGCTGATGGGAGCATTGATAGGTTCAAGGCTCGTCTGGTCGCTAGAGGATTCTCACAACAGTATGGAGAAGACTATGAGGAGATATTCATTCCAGTTGCGAAGATGATTTCTGTAAGAGTGGTGATCGCCTTGGCTGCTAGCAAGAGATGGAGGTTGCGGTAACTCGATGTGAAGAATGTCTTTCTTTACGGAGAGATTGACAAGGACATCTTCATGGATCAGCCGCTTGGTTTTGTCTCTGAAAAGCATCCGGATTATGTCTGCAAACTCAGGAAGGCTCTCTACTGGTTGAAGCAAGCTCCTAGAGCGTGGTATGGGAAGATTGCAGAGTACCTGCAATTCTGTGGATACTTTGCTTCCAACTCGGATTCAATCTTGTTCGTCAAGAAGAAGGGAGAGCTTCGTGTCTTGGTCCTGCTGTATGTGGATGACATAATCATCACAGGGAATTCGGAGGAGGAAGTAGCAAGGCTCAGGGCTGAGCTTGCTATACGCTTCGAGATGAAAGACTTGGGAGAGTTGCATCACTTTCTCGGTCTGGAAGTAGAGAGGAAGGAGTGCGGGATTCTCATTAGCCAGAAAGGGTATGCTGATCGCATTGTGAAGCGGTTCGGCATGGGCGAAGGGAAGAAGTGCTCTACTCCACTAGAATCTGGGCTGAAGCTTCGACGAGATGAGGGAAGGGTTCTTCATGATCCCTTGGTGTTCAGGGCTCTTGTTGGGAGCTTGATTTATCTGACGATTACAAGGCCGAATATAGCTTATGATGTTGGCCGAGTAAGTAGGTTTATGGCTGAACCAAGGCAATCTCATCTAGTGGCGGCAAAGGGAATTCTGAAGCATGTCAAGGTGACTTCTGAGATGGGACTCCTCTATGGAAAGGACGCGGAGTTTGCGTTGCTCGGGTACACGGATGCTGACTATGGCGGTGATTCAGATGATCAGAGGTCTACTTCAGGTTATGTGTTCACTTGCGGTTCAGCTAGCATCTCGTGGTGTAGCAAGAAGCAAGACTCGGTGTCGGTTTCAACCACGGAGGCAGAGTATAAGGCTTCGGCCTTGGCTGCTCGGGAAGCCGTTTGGTTGAGGAGGCTTATAGAGGATGTCCATGAAGAAGTGCAATGGCCTACTTTACTCCGGGGTGACAATGAGAGTGCTCTCAAACTGGTTAACAATCCAGTGTGTCACGCCAGGACCAAACATATAGAGATTGATCACCATTTCATCAGGGAGAAGGTGTTGGAAGGATCTCTGCTGGTCGGGCATGTTCGGAGTGAAGATAATCTTGCTGACATCTTCACGAAGCCACTGTCGAAGGGGCCCTTTGAACGCTTGCGCAGCTTGCTGGGCTTGTTCACCACTTCTCACTTCAAGGGGGAGTGTTGAAATTTGCGAAGTGGAAGTGGGTGACGGGACAGGCCGCGCGGCCTGGGCGGACAGCTTTGGCGGACTGGGCGGACTGGGCGGACTGCGTTGAGCGGCCTGGTGGAAGGTCTAGTGGGAAGCCGGCTGTTCTTCTGAGCGGGTTGTTTGCATGGAGTTCGCGGACTGTGCGGCCTGGTATCTGCGGATAGAGAGGCTTGCGGACTGGTACATTGCTCAGTGGCCGTGGGTGCAAGCTTGTGCTGACAGGCGGGTTGGCTCATGTTCGCGGGAAGCTTGCGGACTGGCGTGTCCGCGGTTTGGGCTGTTGCGGACTGAGCTTAGAGATTGGCTGAGGCCTTGTCGAGCTCTGGTGGCACAGCAGGTGTTTGCTGTGGAGATCGTTTTGGCGACTGGTTTTGGAGTCCGGGAGTTGACCGCTGAGTTGGGCAGGAGTGCGAGGAGCTCGCGGACTGTGGCGGTCTGTGCTCGGTGTTTTGGCAGACGGGGTTTTGCGTCCGCCATGCTCACATTGGTCCTTGATGGTTTTGGGCTTGGTCACACTTTGTGCCGAGTTCAGTGTGTCCGCCGTATCTGCCAACTCCGCTGTGACCGGGCAGTCTGTTGCTAGCTGCCTTTGGTCGTGGACTTGTGGCAGATTGAGGTGTGAGTCTTGCGGACTGCCTCGGGTTGGTGCAGACAGCCATGGAAGGGGGTTTGCTGTCCTGCAGTGGTTGAAGCTTTGCGGGCTGATGCCTTGTCCGCTTAGCTTGGGCGGACTGGAGAAGGGTTCGTCAATGGTTGCCTTGCTCCTGGCGGTTTTCCTTGGTGTCCGGCTAAGTCCTCGCGGACTCGGCGGACGGAGTGTTGCATTCGCGCGGGCTGGGGTGGTGTCGCTATCTCTTGGGCGGTGACCACATCCTCACCTCGCCTATAAATAGGACCCCCCTGACACATCTACAGTAACCTAAGTAACTTGAGTGAACAGTAAGTTGAGTTGTGCAAGGAGCTGCGGTCTGTGTTTGTCAGTCCGCGCGGATTGTTTCAGGCTGACGGTTTGCTGTGTGCAGGTCGCGCGGATAACTTCAAGGAGCCAGGAGTTTGGCTGTGACTTCGGTCAAGTGCTTGGAAGTGTGCGGTCTCTGCGGACTCAGCAGGAGGTCGCTCTGCGGCTTGTCAGTTCTGTTTCAGCTTTGCCAGCTTCAATAACCTGTCCGCCGGCTTTAGGCGGGTAGGGGTGTTCCTCAGTTCGGGTTCAGCAGGAGGCGAATAACGGTGTGTCCGCGCGGCCTCGCGGCTTCGGCGGACTCCGTGGTATTCGGCGGATTGCAGCTTAGTTCGGGCGGCTTCGGCGACCTCGGCGACCTCGACGGTCTCGGCGGACTCCGGTTCTGTCCGCCCGGCTTGTTTTTTTGGTGCTCTCTGTTTACAACTGTAATACTAGCGAAATCATGTCTCGCTATGTATGCCTCGGATTGTAAAGAAGTGAATGTATAAAATATCTACTTGTGCTTCCATTGTTTGTTGGGTGAAACCTCTGGTCCTTGGGTTTTCCGCTGGTTCAACGTGCGAATTGGGTAGTTCCGAAGATATTAATTTGGCGTTTGGGCTATCTTGCTTACCACGTTGAGAAAATTTAACATCGCGCATTCATGGGGCAGTGCCTACCCTGGGTGTATTCTTCCTCGGTCATATTCCTTACTTCTCAGCTAGTGAGGTATTGGTCGTCTTGCCTAGCGTCCACCTCCATTGGGCGAGGGTTGGGTTGAGCGTTCCCCAGCTGCTCTGGCCGCCGCATGAAGCTTATTAATTTGTCGGACAGCTCGTCGTCAGGAGGGTTCTCAGGACGAGCTGCATCTCGAGGCAGGACACATTCCTGCGCGATTGTCGGTTGAGTCCCATATGCATCAGCTGGGTTGGGAGGATTGGAGAATCCCAAATCTCGTAGAAGGGTGATCACTTCTTCCTGGCAATCTTCCATCAGTCAGACGCACTGCTCCACAGAGTCTGCAGGCACGGCAGTAGCGGCTCCTCCTAAAAGCGGGGAGTTGCTCGCAGGCATGTTGGCGGGGGTCAGGTCGACGCGCTCCTCTGGGGATGCGTCGTTAGCATTGTGTGAACTCCTCCTTGTCATGGCCGTTAATTGGTGGAGCTTGTGAGGGGCAAGCATTGTTTCTAGAGAGGTATTGTAGTGTTGGGAACAATTTCTCACAGACGGCCCCAAATTGTTGTCGGTCATCTGGTTTTCCTCCGGTCCAGAGAATCAGATCTTTTTGACTCTGAGTTGGACCGGGCGCACAAACAGTCAAGAGAAAACAAAGCAATAATTTCAAGAGGCGTTTTTACTGTGGAAAACCTGAAAAGAGTAAAAAACCGTGTGGTCAGATCTGTGTCGGGCCAAAATTCACTAGTTAGCTTTATTTAAAAGTGTTTGGATTTCCTCGAATGGTGACAGACAACTTTTTTATTACAAGCTTTGAGTACAAAGACGAGAGGAAAAAAACTAAGTCCACAGAGCTTCCACGATGCGTCTTTGAGAGCGTCCACGAGAACATTCTCTTGCGCTTTCTTCCGGGTTCACTGAAGCGTCCAAGTGAGCGTTGAGCTGAACAGAGAGGGAACAAAGCGAGTTCCAAGCGGAGGAACGATCTAAGTCCAACATTCTCGCCGAAAAATCTCAGTACTCATTTTAGTCGATTTCTGGAGTTGCCTGTCTTCAAATGAAGGCACAAAAGCCTTTTTATAGCTTTTCTACAAGTTCATGCTGCCAATTATGCTGGACAAAGTCTTGAGTTGGTGAATGACGTCGCTCTATTTTGATCGCCTAAAACACCAATTTTCACAAAATGATGAGCTTGCTCCCCGGGCGGTTCGGGCAGCCTGGGCTGGGTGCCCGGTGGAGGCGATCGACGACGGCTGGAGGCGGCGTCGGCGGCCTTCGGCGCGCGCGCCGGCGGCTAGCGTGTGTGTCGGCTTGCGCACGTGCCCTTGCTGCGCGCACAAGGGCTGTTGGTTGCAGGGCAGAGCTATCTAGAGACCTGTGGGGGCCCGTGCCCCAACACATTTTTCGGTCCAGTTCAGGTGAACCGCAGGTCCGCAGCCGAGTTCCCGAAACCCTAACCTGGAGTCGACCCCGCGGGCCGTGTCATTTTCTCCCGACTCCTGATTCTAAGGTTTCATTTGGTACGGCGGTGGCGTTTGCTCCCGGCGGGTTGAAATGGAGAGTTGGAACCGGAAGCGGGGAGGCGCGGTTGGAAAAGCGGCGTTTGAGGGGCTTTTCCTTCTTGCAGCGGGTGCAAACGGAGCAAACGCCGTCGACATTCCGTTTGTTTACGCACCGTCCGGTGGCGTTTGCTCCAAACGCCCGGCGAAAACACCGAAACAAACGAACCCTAAGTATCTTGTGCCCCCACGCTCCAATATTTCTGGCTCCGCCACTGGTTGGTTGCGCTATTTGCGTGTGCGCGTGTGTGCTGTTTGCATCCGCGCTTGGTTCCGCTCCCCTTTCGGGCTGCCTTTGAACCTTTTGAGTGAGTGCGGCTTCATGCACACAGCTTGCTCGGATGGGTTGACCTGCTTTTGCATTTTCTGTCGAAAAGTCTTTCTGTTTTGAACAGAAAATCCGCAGGGGAAACTCATCACTCCTTAATTGTTGCATTTTAAGTGAGCGTAATTTTGTATCTATGGCCGTTGTGAAGCACTCACAGGCTGCGCGCCTGATCAAAGAAAAATGATAAAACTATGTATAATTAATGTATGAGATTCGGCATGTGATATAAGCAATTGAGTTGAATTACTAATCCTAAGGGAGAGAAAGTATCAGTGCGCCCTCACAATAAACCATAGGCACCATTTTTGCATATTAAAGTAGGTGATTGTTATTAACACCGCAGTTTTGACTATTCGCATCGAATTTTCTCCTAATTTTTCGCATCTTTGGAAAAACGTCTTGTACATGTATTTTTAGGAAAAGTGTTCAACACGAAAGTTGTATATCTCGACGAGATCTACAACTTTCGTGTTGAACACTTTTCCTAAAAATGCATGTACAAGACGCACTTTGGAAATACACCCATGTTTTGCACCTTTTTGAAATACTTCTTGTACATGCATTTTTAGGAAAAGTGTTCAATACAAAAGTTGTAGATCTCGTCATGATCTACAACTTTAGTGTTGAATACTTTTCCTAAAAATGCATGTACAAAACATATTTTTAAAAAAAATGAAAAATTAGAAAAAAAATGCAGTACGATTGGGCAAAATTATGGTGCTAAATTGCTAATAATAATCACCAAAGTATATTTTGTCTCTTCTCATTTTCTGCACTGACGGTCAGCACCACCATCGTGACTTCTTTGACGCTTTATTCAATTGCTCGTTGCTTATTTGCATGTGCCCCCTCCTCCGTTAAACAAGACAGTAGCTAGCCGTCAAACACGCCAATATAAAACACAAAATCCATAATTTATATCTTTTTTTATGCCATTAAATAATTATGAAAATATTCAATACACACTAGCTACTAGCTATTTTCTTAATAATATTTACCGATTTTAAATAATTAAAAGATTTTCGGATTTATAAAAATTCCAAAATAACTACTTAGCTCCTTATATTTTTCTGTATTTTATATTCTAACTGTGGTGGAAAAGCTAGACATTTGTAGCAATGATCCATGTCTAAGCTGAATATAATTTTCATTATAAATAAAAAATTAAAAAATATGAAGGGATTAAATTGAGTGGCTGTTCAGCATAATGCACAAGAAATATTGCAAACCAATGTGCTTGTAGCATGTCTTTCATCATTAAATATTTTGTGGGCATGACTTAGATTGCGTTTGGCGTGACTTATCGCAGCTTATTTGCTCCGGTGAGGTTGGATAAAAATGTCATTGTCATGTCAAAATCTTATGTCTCAAACTATTTTCCTTTTTGTAACATTTGACATGTCAAACATACATTCTATGGCAATGACGTTTTTGTCCAACCTCACCAGAGTAAATAAGTTGTGGTAAGCTGCGCAAAACGCAGCCTTAGGCTCCGTTTGGGGGACTTATTTTCACCGGTCAAGCAGTCACGACCCCATGAATCGGACCTTAATTAAGTCCTGTTTCATGCGGTCGTTGTTAGGGTGTGATTCCCATACGAGTCGGTAAAAACCACCGGGCACGCTTGTAGCTGCTCGTGATGTTACAAGTTTATGTTTGGAGGCCGGAGCGATGTTGGAGCTGCCTGGGCTCAGGGTTCGTCGAGCAGCGCTCCATAAACGAGCTGAAATGAGCACAATTCGGAGTTAGGATGGCACCTACCTACCAAATTAGGTAGCACCTACCACCAAATTAGGTGTTAGGTAACACCTACCACCAGTTTTGGAGTTAGGTAACATTTCTTTGGGGCCTATAAATGGAAGCCAATTCCAAGGCCAAAGACATTCATTCCAAGAGAGATTTGAGTGGAGGAAGATCAAGAGAAGATCTTGGAGAAGAGTATCGAAGATCGGATCGTCGGATTCTAAGAAGAAGGGGATTTGTGTAGCCTTTCTCCTTTGCGGCATTTGGAACGGATTTTTCAATCCGTTGGGTAATGGTTTCTTGTTTTCTCACTTATTTTTCTCTTGTCAATTCTTGTGTGGTTGTGGAAGAAGAGATTTTTGCTTTTGCAGCAAGGTGAGATTTTTGTATTCCTTTGTGGAACTGGTACCTTGTGTAGGTGGTGGCGATCCGTTGTGGATCGGTGGTGGAAATTGTGCCTTGTGTATGTGGCGGTGGTGAAAGCCCTGTAATTTGTTGTGCGTGATTTTCACGCCTTATAGTGGAGGCTTTCAAGGGTGGACGCTGATAGTCCCGTGGTTTTTACCCTATTGGGTTTCCACGTTAAAAATTATTGTGTCACTTTATTATTGTTGTGATTGTATTTGTCTTGCTTGTAAATCCACTACAGGTGCCCTGGTCGGGAAAGTGCTATTTTTCCCAACAAGTGGTATCAGAGGGAGGTTGCTGGTCAGTAGTCAGAACAGGGCCGATACTGGGCTGACCTTTTGTGATTTCGAGACGAGGCGATTGTATTCTCAGGTTTGGCATTGAGTGCGGTAGTTTACGACCATTGGTCCTCTGGCTATCCTCTTCAGTGACTTATCGTGAGAGAGTCGCGCTCAAAGAACTGTGGTCAGTCCGGCCAGTTGGTTTAGCAAGATGGAATTGACTTCAGAACAGATGGTCAAGTTGAATGGAGCAAATTATCATCAGTGGCACTTGCTTATGGAGGATCTCATCTACGTCAAGGGCTGGCATGCCCCTATCTTCGAAGAGATGCCGAAGGATATGGATCCGGCTAAATGGCAGGTGGAGCACCGGAAGCTCTGTGGCTTCATTAGACGGTTCGTGGAGCCGAACGTCTACAACCACGTGGCTAGCATCACGGATGCGAAGGAGCTGTGGAGAACTCTGGAAACGTTGTATGCCAAGAGCACTGGCATCAACAAGCTGGCTTTGCTGACAAAGCTTGGAGAGTTCCGCTACCGGGAAGGCTCACCGATCATGGATCATGTCAATGAGTTCCAAGGAATCATTGATCAGTTGACGGCGATGAAGGTGACATTTGAGGATGAGGTCAATGCGCTGTGGCTGTTGAAGTCTCTTCCGGACTCTTGGGAGATGGTCAGGATTGCACTGATCAACTCTTCACCCCAGGGGATTATCACCATGGAGATTGCCAAGAGTGGGATCTTGAATGAAGAGGTGAGACGGAAGTCTCAAGGGACGTCAAGCTCTTCATCACGAGCTGATGTTCTGTTTACGGAATCCAGGGGGAGAGGCAGGAGCAAGAGTCGAGGACGGAAGGAGGAAAGAAGCCAGAGCAGAGGGAAGTCACGTTCACGATATCAGAACGTGGAGTGTCATTTCTGCCACAAGAAGGGACACATCAAGAAGTTTTGCTATGCCTGGAAGAATGAGCAGAAGAAGGGTGTGGCGACTGAGGCCAAGGAGGAGAGCCACACTGCTGCGGTTGTCTCCAGTGATGAGGACGATGTTGTCATTGTCGGTGATGAAATCACGGCAGCGCTCTCCTGTGATGACAGGAGATGGATTGTAGATTCAGGTGCTTCTGCGCATGTCTCCCACAATCGGGAGCTATTTGCCACGTACACCACCCATGAATGCGGGGTGTTACGAATGGGCAACGGGAATACGTCCAAAGTGTTGGGACGTGGAGACGTGCATCTGAAGACGAGCACTGGAGTGTTGCTGATTTTGCGGGACGTGCGACACGTGCCCGATATTCGTTTCAACCTACTTTCCGTAGGGAAGCTTGGAGATGAAGGACATGTAAGTGTCTTTGGTGGTGATTTCTGGAAGCTAGTTCGAGGATCGCTGGTTATGGCCAAGGGCTATAGGGAGTCCGACCTTTATTACATGGAGGGGAGGCCTGAAGATCCACAGGCGAACTCCGTGAGAGATGAGGGATCCATTTCCCTGTGGCACAGGAGACTGGCTCATATTAGCCAGAAGGGCTTGGACTGCCTACAGAAGAAGAAGCTACTCAGTGACCTATCGGCCGATCACTTGGAGAGGTGTGAGCACTGTATGGCGGGGAAGCAAAATCGGGTTTCATTCCGTCGTCATCAGTCCACCAGGAGATCTGAGCCATTGGAGCTCGTACACACAGACGTCTGCGGGCCTATGAAGGTCCCAACGCGAGGGGGAGCTCAGTATTTTGTGACCTTTATTGATGACTGGTCGAGGAAGGTTTGGGTCTATCCGTTGAAGACCAAAGACCAGGTACTTGAGACCTTCAGAAGGTTCCATGCTGAGATGGAACGCCAATCTGGAAAGAAGCTGCTGTGTATCCGTTCTGACAACGGGGGAGAGTACGTGGGTCCATTTGATGAGTATTGCAAGGACCACGGTATTCGTCATGAGAAGACCCCCCCAAAAACACCACAGCTGAATGGTGTTGCTGAAAGGATGAACCGGACATTGATGGAGAGGGTGCGATGCATGCTTTCTGAGTCCAAGCTGTCAGAGATGTTTTGGGGTGAGGCTCTTTTGACTACAGCGCATGTCATCAACCTCTCGCCGAGCTATCCTTTGGATGAGGATGTTCCGGATCGAGTCTGGTATGGGAAGGACCCGTCCTATAGTCATTTGCGGGTCTTTGGCTGCAGGGCCTTCGTCCACATTCCCAAGGACGAACGATCGAAGTTGGAATCGAAGACCCGAAAGTGCATTTTCTTGGGCTATGGTCATAATGGTGAGCTCGGATACAGATTCTTTGATCCGGTGGCGAAGAAGTTAGTGCGGAGTCGAGATGCAGTGTTCTGCGAGGAGCAAACTGGAGGTGATCTGGAGAAAATAGGTGAGTCTAGGAGTGACTCAACGTTCTGCTGAGTTGCCTATTGGTAGTGATGACCACGTTGAGGAGACTGTGGAGCCAGTTCCAGCACAGGGTGCTGAAGATGATGTTGAGGAGCCAGGAGCTGCTGAGGAGGTTGCAGAAGAGGAGCCTGCACCAGCTCCTGAGCCTGTGTTGAGGAGATCAGATCGAGCTAGGCATCCGCCCGCCAGATATTCTGCGTCAGAGTTTGTTCTACTAACTGATGCAGGGGAGCCGGAGAGCTATTCTGAAGCAGTAGAGAGCGCGGATAGGCACCACTGGATGGCAGCGATGCAAGAGGAGATGCAATCGCTGCGGACAAATCATACCTACGACCTGGTGCGGTTGCCGAAGGGCAAGAAGGCCTTGAAGAACAGGTGGATCTTCAGGTTGAAGGAGGGTGCTTCTCCTACACCTCCTCGTTACAAAGCCAGGTTGGTAGTAAAGGGATTTGCACAGAGACAGGGCATTGATTTTGATGAGATATTTTCGCCCGTAGTGAAAATGTCCTCCATTCGAGTTGTGCTAGGCCTCGCTGCGAGGCTAGACTTGGAGGTGGAGCAGATGGACGTGAAGACCGCTTTTCTACATGGCGATCTTGAAGAGGAGCTGTACATGGAGCAGCCTGATGGATACTGTATCAGGGGTAAAGAAGGATATGTATGCCGCTTGAAGAAAAGTCTGTACGGGTTGAAACAGGCCCCGCGGCAATGGTATCGGAAGTTCGAGACTTTTATGGGGGAGATCGACTTCACAAAGACCACCCTGGACCACTGCGTGTTTGTGAAGCAGTGTGCTCCTGAAGACTTCGTCATTCTGCTACTTTATGTCGACGACATGCTGATCATCGGGAAGAACACTGCGCGCATTACTGAATTGAAGCGGCAGTTGAGTTCGAAGTTTGAGATGAAGGATCTGGGTCCCGCGAAGACTATTCTGGGAATGCATATTCGCAGGGACAGGTGCACCAGATTCCTTTGGTTATCCCAGGAGCGGTATATCCGCAAAGTGTTGCAACGTTTTTCTATGGATCAGGCGAAGAAGGTGAGCACGCCACTTGCAGCTCACTTCAAGTTGACCGCTGATCAATGCCCCAGCACACCAGAGGAGAAAGAGGCTATGCAGAAGGTGCCTTATGCGTCTGCAGTGGGAAGCCTCATGTATGCTATGGTGTGCACGCGCCCAGACATTGCTCATGCTATTGGTATTGTGAGCAGGTTTCTCTCCAACCCTGGGAAAGAACACTGGAGCGCGGTGAAGTGGATTCTGAGGTACCTGCAGGGGACGACAGATCTGAGTTTGAGATTTGGAGGCAGTAAGCCCGAGCTTCTGGGCTATACTGATGCTGATATGGCCGGAGATCTGGACTCTAGAAAATCTACGTCCGGGTACCTGATGTTATTTGCAGGGGGAGCAGTTTCGTGGGCATCGAGACTGCAGAAGTGTGTGGCACTGTCAACGACAGAGGCTGAGTTCATTGCTGTAACTGAGGCAGGAAAGGAGTTGCTCTGGATGAAGAGGTTTGTTAGAGAACTTGGTTTCACTCAGGATCGTTATATGTTGTTGTGTGACAGCCAGAGTGCCATCCACTTGGGAAAGAACTCCATGTTCCATTCGAGGTCGAAACACATCGACACACGGTATCATTGGATACGTGATGTTGTGGAGAAGAAGGAGCTCGAGCTACTGAAGGTTCACACCGATGATAATGGGGCGGACATGCTGACCAAGGTAGTGACCCGAGGGAAGTTTGATACATGTGTGAGAATCGCCGGGATGGCGGTTTCTCCCGACTCGATGTGAAGGGGGAGTTTGTTAGGGTGTGGTTCCCATACGAGTCGGTAAAAACCACCGGGCACGCTTGTAGCTGCTCGTGATGTTACAAGTTTATGTTTGGAGGCCGGAGCGATGTTGGAGCTGCCTGGGCTCAGGGTTCGTCGAGCAGCGCTCCATAAACGAGCTGAAATGAGCACAATTCGGAGTTAGGTGGCACCTACCACCAAATTAGGTAGCACCTACCACCAAATTAGGTGTTAGGTAACACCTACCACCAGTTTTGGAGTTAGGATAACATTTCTTTGGGGCCTATAAAATGGAAGCCAATTCCAAGGCCAAAGACATTCATTCCAAGAGAGATTTGAGTGGAGGAAGATCAAGAGAAGATCTTGGAGAAGAGTATCGAAGATCGGATCGTCGGATTCTAAGAAGAAGGGGCTTTGTGTAGCCTTTCTCCTTTGCGGCATTCGGAACGGATTTTTCAATCCGTTGGGTAATGGTTTCTTGTTTTCTCGCTTATTTTTCTCTTGTCAATCCTTGTGTGGTTGTGGAAGAAGAGATTTATGCTTTTGCAGCAAGGTGAGATTTTTGTATTCCTTTGTGGAACTGGTACCTTGTGTAGGTGGTGGCGATCCGTTGTGGATCGGTGGTGGAAATTGTGCCTTGTGTATGTGGCGGTGGTGAAAGCCCTGTAATTTGTTGTGCGTGATTTTCACGCCTTATAGTGGAGGCTTTCAAGGGTGGACGCTGATAGTCCCGTGGTTTTTACCCTATTGGGTTTCCACGTTAAAAATTATTGTGTCACTTTATTATTGCTGTGATTGTATTTGTCTTGCTTGTAAATCCTGTTGGGGTTGTGGAACACTTCCGGTCCTCTTGTTTCTCACACCGGGTTCGCCCACGTGAGCTTTAGAGGAATCGAAGTGTGACCCCCCTCGACATCTCCGGGACCCACGACAGCGGGGGTCCGGGGGCGGCAGCCCCCGGACCAAATTTTTCTGATGGGAAATTTTTGGATCGGCGATGGTCGAACGCTGTGGTTCGACGATCGACGATCGTCGACCGGCCCTTTGGTTCGACGATCGACGATCGTCGACCGGGCCCTTTGGTTCGACGATCGACGATCGTCGACCGGCCTTTTGGTCGACGATCGGGGTCGCGATCGTCGACCGGCCTTTTGGGTCGACGATCGTCGACCGGTCTTGCTTGGTCGACGATCGTGGTTGCCGGCAGACGTTTATATACGTTGTTATTTTCCCGATTTAGGGATACGGATTCATTGCAGTCTGTGGCGGCGGATTCTTTTGGAGGCGATACGAGGTATCTCGTTGAGATCGATCCAGAAGGTATTCTTCTTTGGTTTTCTTGTCCAGAAGAGAGGAGAAGAGGTAGGATCGGATTGGATCCTTGCAACCTTTGTAATCTGTTTCTTTTTGGGGAATACAAGAAGGAAGAAGAAGGGGAGAGAGGACGTAGCCCGGTTTTGGGTGAACCTCTGTAACATCTTGTGTTTGTGACTGCTCTGTTTTTTGTTCTGTGTTTGTTATTCGATTTTCGGATTTCTGCTTCTCGGCACCCGGATTTCCTACAAATCCACTACAGGTGCCCTGATTGGTTTTATGAAAAAAAGGGATCATCTAAAGATCCCAAATCAGCAGCGCATATGCAGGGGCGGGGGAAGGCGAAGGCTGTCGCACACGCAGCAGTTGGGGCGACAACGGTTGTGGTACCATCGGATGCCGAACGGACAGCTCTTGGCCCAGGGATAACAAATGAACAATGGTCCTCCATGGTGAAGTTATTTCAGTCCATCAATACCGAAGGTGCTGCACCCAAATCTGGTGAGTCTTTACATTGGATATTGGATATACCGGAGCATCATACCATATGACAGGTGACATTTCAGCCCTAAGGGATGTTAAAAACATTCCTAGAGTCTCTCTAGTGCTGCCAAATGGAACTGTTACTCAAGCTAATCGTGTAGGATCCTTACATATTGGTGGAATCTGTATCCCTTATGTGCTGGCTATTCCATCTCTTACCTGCAATTATTATCGCTCTCTCGGTGATTACTCTCTTACAGTGTGTGGTTACTTTAACTTCCACGCTATGTGTTTTGCAGGATGTTCGTTCGAGGACGGTGATTGAAGTGGGTGAGCAACGTGGGGATGTTACTGGTTGCGGATGATGCGCCCGACTTCCATGGCGTGTCATTCTTCTGTTGTCTTGTCGGTGGATCTATGGCATCGCCGCCTGGGTCACCCTTCCCCATCTATTTTGTCTCATTTGCCCAATTTCAACTAACTCTACTGTTATTCATAAACCATGTGATGTTTGTTTCCAGGCCAACAAACTCGGTCTGTGTTTTCTTTAAGCTCTAATAATGCAAGTCAAATTTTTGATCTAGTACATTATGATATTTGGGGACCCTACAACCACCTTTCATCCACAGGTGCCTCTTATTTCCTTACTCTCGTTGATGATTACTCACGTCATGTGTGGGTCTATTTACTTCGACACAAATTAGAAACCACTGAGATATTTATCCACTTCGTCAACTTGATTAAAAATCATTTCACAAAATTCGTTCGTACCGTACGCAGTGATAGCGGGACTGAGTTCAAACTGCTTCTCCCTTTTTGCTGTCCACGGTATTCTCTATGAATCCTCATGCACTTATACTCCGCAACAAAATGGGCGTGTCGAACGTAAACATCGTCATGTCCTAAACATTGCTCGTGCTCTTCAGTTTCAAGCCGGTCTTCCTATTTCATTTTGGGGGAAAGTGTGCTGACAGCCTGTTACCTCATAAATCGCACACCCTCTAAACTCCTCCATGGCAAGACCCTTACGAAAGACTGCACTCCAAACCTCTTGATTACTCCCTTATCCGCGTCTCTGGGTCTCTCTGTTACGCCAATCAACTACCCAAACCTCATGATAAGTTTGCATCTCGAATTAAGTCGAAAATGCATCTTTGTCAGCTATCTGGTCGGAAAGAAAGGTTGGCGCGTCTTTAATCTCCACGCGAAAGAGTACCTTGTTATCGGGATGTCACTTTCTATGAGTCTTACTTTCCATTCCATGAGTCACAATCTACGTCTGTTGTCACTCCGGATCCCAATCCTTCTCCAGATCCGTCACCCGCCACCTGTGATCCCCCTCCTACTGTATTTGCCGAGCAACTCTCGCCTAGCACGCTCAACCCCACCAATGACCAGCCCGACCCGCTTCCTCCTCCTCCTCGGCATGGGACGCTTCTCCGTCAGCCCCCAGCCAGGCTTCAAGACTACGTCTATGGCTCGGTCACTCCCGCAACCCCTATTTCACATTGCTCACTCCCTCCGGTTGCTACTCCTCAGGAATTTGTTATCCTATAATGGATGTTGTTACCAATACTAAATTTTCTGACCAGCATAGCAGATTTTTAGCGGCTGTCACGTCCGACTATGAGCCTTCCTCTTTTCATGATGCAGTTAAATTTCGAGTCTGGCATGATGCTATGACTACAGAACTATTTGCGTTGCAGCATAATAGTACTTGGGTTCTTTCTGCTCTTCCCCTGGTAAGAAACCCCTTGGATGTAAGTGGGTTTACAAAATTAAACACAGGCTGATGGTTCGATTGAACGGTATAAAGCTCGGCTAGTGGTACTCGGTAATCAGCAAGTTGAAGGCCTTGACTATCACGAGACGTTTGCCCCGGTTGCCAAAATGGTTTTCGTCCGTATTTTTTAACAGTCGCTGCGGTCAAAGGCTGGGAACTTCATCAAATGGATGTTTACAATGCATTTCTTCACGGAGATTTAGATGAAGAAATTTATATGACACCCCCTCCGGGTTTTTCTGTGCCCTCTGACACGGTATGTTTGCTAAAAAATCTTTGTACGGTCTTCGTCAAGTGCCTAGGAATTGGTTCCTTAAACTTGCATCCACATTGAAAACTTTCGGATTCAAGCAGAGCTACGCGATTACTCTCTCTTCTTGTTCGTCTAGTCCAACATTTGCCTACACATTCTGGTGTACGTTGACGATATGATTATTGCTGGTAATGATTCCGGTGCTATCTCCTCCTCAAATCTTACTTCACTCATGCTTCCATATGAAAGATTTGGGATCTCTCAAAAATTTTTGGTATTGAAGTTGCTCGTTCGGCTACCGGAATTTTTCTCTCTCAACGCAAATATGCACTCAATATTCTTCGAAAAAACTGGACTGCTTGCTGCTAAGTCGTGCGACTTCCCTCTGGAGCAACACCATCAACTTGCCACCACTACTAGCCCTTTCCATGACCCTGCCGATCAGTATAGGAGGCTGGTTGGATGCCTGATTTATCTTACAATTACTCGGCCTGAATTATCGTATGCAGTCCACACTCCTGCTCAGTTTATGCAGCACCCTAGGGTGGATCACTGACATGCTGCTCTCCGGATATTCGGTACATTAAAGGTCATCCAAGACAAGGATTGTTGCTTTTCGCTATAAGCTCCTTACAAATTTCTGCTTTCTGCGACGCGGATTGGGCATCTTGCCCTCTCATACACTGCTCCACTACTGGTTATTTTTCTTGCCTCGACACGTCACCCATCTCGTGGAAAACTAAGAAGCAACAAACGATGTCTCGCTCTTCCGCTGAAGTTGAATATCGTGCCATGACCTCTGCATGTTCTGAGCTGATCTGGGTCAAGTCATTACTGCAGTCCCTCGGTGTCTCTCACTCTCAACCCATGCGCCTGCACTGTGACAGCCAGACGACTATTCACAGCGCTTCTAACCCGGTGTTCCATGAGCGTACAAAGCACATTGAAATCGACTGTCATTTTGTGCGAGATCTTATTCAGTCTAATGCTATCAGGCTCTTCCATCTTCACACAAACCCAACAACCGGCAGATATTTTATAAAAGCTCTTGGATGGCAGCAATTTCAATTTCTTCTTTCCAAGTTGGGCATTCTGGATCCCCATGCTCCACCTTGAGGGGGGGGGGGTATTAAACTTGATGTATATTGCATAACAAAACTTTAGGATTTGATTAGTCATTTTAGGCAGGCAAGGTTGGCTAAATGAAATATCGGGAGCTGTTCCTTTTTTGGAGGAGCTATCTTAGGAAAATAAGCTGGCTAGGAGATTTTTGAGGAGCGCTGATTAGATTCCTCTTCTTGTATATATTGAGTATTGTTGTAATAGAAGACACACCAAAAATTTACAATTCCTTATTCCCTTTTATCACATATGCTAGACAATATTAAACAAATCAATTCCATATAAATAGAGAAGTGGGGGGAAAAGAAGAGAAAAAAGAGGAAGAGTGAGAGAGTGAGAAACCATACAATAAAGCCACCAACATGAAACTCAAGTAACTCAAAGCGCCACATATCTACATAAAACTGAACATCCACAGCTGGCCAACATAATTTTAGTACATTTTCTCACGATAAACCTCTTTTTAGGCTTCGTTTGGCATGGTGGTGGCGGTCGTAAACGCATGGGTAAAACCGTCATTCGTTAAGGATCTTCTAACAAACATTATCCATTTGAACATAAAAGTGGATGAAGTTCCTTAAGTGGACGTTAACGAATGACAATTTAATCCCCATGTTTATGACCGTCATCACCGTGCCAAACGGAGCCTTAATCAAATCCTTAAGTAAGTAGAAAAAATGAAACTAAAATTCAAGTCCCACATGAGATTCGCAACAACCGGGCTTCAAGAACCTTAACTATATGTCAAAATCAAAACTCTAGTTTGCATTTGCAATGAAAACCAACATCTAGGAAGAGGAAAGAAGATGGGGGAGGAGTGAGAGAGAGAGAGAGAGCTTACAGTGAGGAAGAAGCCTTTAGGGCACAAAGTGGATACTACTACACCACGTCAATGCAAGCTTGAGTCCCCCGGTGGGCTTCGCCCTCCCCCGGCGGGTATATATTTTTAAACTATTTAAAATCTAAGAACATTATATTTATATATTTTTATTATATAATTTTATTTATTTTTTGTTATATAATTTATTTGTAAAATTATTGCAATAAATAAAAAAATAAAAAAACATAATAATAAAACCGAACAAAGCTCGTGGGCCACGCCGGCGGCGGCGGCCAGACTGCAGCCCACCGACGAGTTCGTCGGATCCCGGCAAACCGACGGGTAGTTCGATGGGGCTGCGACAGAGCCACCGCCTCACGGTCACTGCCGGTGGGCTCCATCCAGGTCGCCGGTAGCGTAGGTAAGTGTCGTAGGAGACATGGTCAGATTGTTTGCTGGAGACTGGATCAGTTTTTTGCAGAATCTGAGTGAGGGTTTTCTTGGAGAAAGAGCAATTTGCAAGCCACTCCTCTTCGTGATCCTACGACCATGGAATTACTTATACATATCCAACGTCCCAACTTAATTCCTGGAATTTTGAAATCATTCTATTGACAAAACACTATATTTCTTATTATTATCACCACAAGAAAAATGAGCCTTCGCCTCACGCGATTTGCGCTGCGGAAAGTGATTGACAGCACACATACGCCTGCTGCAAAGTTTAACACTATCAATAGTAACAATGTATCGACAACTTGCATAGAGCGCAGTTGATTCCCATATTAATGGCGACATTGCGCAATGCAGTAAGAGGTAATAACAAAGCATAAAAAGCCATTGTGGGAAGTGTTTTTAAATAAATAAAAAATAAGTTTCCGTAATTAGGGGTGAGCATAATAATCAAAAATCGATAGTTGCTCAAAAATCGCTTGATTTTTATTTGAATCGGAATTGAAAAAAATTTCGAATCAAATTGAATCGAAACAAAATTGGCTCGAAATCAATTTCGAGCCTCGTATGATTCACTGGATTATTGATTCGAATCGGGCCAGTTGGCGCGATTTAAATATTTATTCATAATTCAAATCTCTAAAATAGAGTCACCAAAATGGCAATGCCAGTGGGTTATTAATTTATTTAGTAAGTTTCAACATTTGCATTTATTTCTTTCCATTTTTCAAAACAAGAAAGCAACATCTTTAACACGATGCATGCTTGACGCGGTGACGCCTCCGAGGGTCCGACCTCCCTGTGTTGTGTTCCCGTCAAATCTTCTTGGGAGTCGGGAGATATTCGTTACTCTGAATGGCAGACAGATGCAGACATGCCTTCTCTTTGACTCTCTCTTCAAAGTTTTGTTGAAATTGTTGAAGTGACAGTGGAGGTGGGTGGTCTGAAGTGACAGTCCACACAGTTCGCCAAGACCGTCACAGCCCGGCGGATTGAAGTCGGCGGATAACCGAGTTGCTTCTTTCCTCCAGCGGTCTGGATCAGCAAGCACCCTTGGTGATGTAACCCGGCGGTTAGGGTTGTCTAGCCGCGATTGTGGCAGACTCATCTAAGAAGAAGAAAAAGTATGCGAGCTCCATGAAGAATAAGAAAATGCAGGGCTCAGTACATACCGAGATAGAGTGGAGGAAATCAGAGAAAATGAAGAATAACCCCTAATCCAAGTGGAATTGAGGAATAGAGCCTGCGTCGAACCCTAAACTCGAGCGAAGTCAGGGCTGGAGTGCAGACACAGTAGTAAAAGTGATGGAAGCCTAAAATTGTGAATAATGAACCATATGTGCATACTTTATTACAACGTGCCTTTGTTGCGTGCCATAAAAATTTGTATTGACGACATGTTTTTAATGCATGTCGTCATTTGCATAAGTTAAAATAGTATTATTAGCACTATTGACAACATACACTATACAGTACGTCGTCAAAAATACCATCTGCAGCATGCTTTTGATGCACGCCGTTCATCGCGCGTGACAGAAGCTCATTTTTCTTGTAGTGTATAATATATATATATATATATAAGAATTTCTTGCATCGTGGAAGAAACAGTTCAGCACGGCGGAAGGGTGAAAGTAATCCCGCGGGCTGCATCAACCTCCACCGTGAGCAACCAAGAGACTCCCCTTCCAGCGAGCTTATTTGGTCCCCGACCACCTTCCCAAGCGAGGCTCTCCGTTTGTCCACGGGAAATCGTACCGTCCAGCGGTCCGGTGGGGGTCAGCCACCAGATCATTACCAACGTGGTCGCCGGCCTCCGGAGAACTTGACGTAGGCACCAACTTCCCTGCCAGAACCCTTCCCCACCACTAGCGATGTTTTAAACAAAGCGTAGAGGCATGCTTGGTTGTGATTCACGTGGAGGAGAAGCTTGGAGGTGCGGTGTGCCGTGACCCAATCTCCGTTGTGGGAAAACAACATCACACAACTGTTTTCAGCTACGGGCGATGAGAATAGAAGCAGCTCGAAATACTATTTTGTGCGCTTTTGCAAAAACCATCGTGTGCTAATCCGCACCAAACAGAGCCTAAGTCTACATCACAACAAGGAACTAGGCAATGCTGTAACGCCTTTAATTTAATTAACTCCGTTTGGTACAATGGTGGCGGTTGTGAACATGAGAGTTAAACTGTCATTCGTTAAGGCCCACTTAATGAACTTCATCCACTTTTATGTTTAAATGGATAAAATTTGCTAGGTGATTGTTAGTGAATGACAGTTTAACCCATGCATTTACGACCACCACTGCTGTACCAAACAGAGCCTAAAATTCATAATAAGGTGCGAATAAAG
Organism: Platanthera guangdongensis; assembly: GCA_039583875.1. Lineage (NCBI taxonomy): Eukaryota > Viridiplantae > Streptophyta > Magnoliopsida > Asparagales > Orchidaceae > Platanthera > Platanthera guangdongensis. The sequence continues at coordinate 138,010,916 of CM077154.1, read as the reverse complement.
GATTGTGTGCGGATAATATTTTTACATTAGGGTTTTAATAACCCCCATTCGTGTGCAAGATTTTTCCGTTCGGACTCCGGGTGATATCTGGGAGATCAAATATGATCTTCAAAAGATCATATTTTGATCTCCCAGAGATCAAATATTTCTGAGATCAAAATATGTTTTTCAGAGTTCAAATATGATCTCCTGACGACCTTTGAGCTGTTTTGATCTCTTAAAATAACTTTCTATCTCGAGAGATAAAAAAGTGTATGAAAGAAGTCCGGGTAATTGACAACGTGTACCTTAGAAATATCGGCTTTTGATAAAATGCACCCCGAAAGTTTAAATTGACAAAATGCACCCAAATTAGTTTTTCTTGGTAATGTGCACTTTCAATAGACAAAAAATGAAATGATCAAAATGCACACAATAGGACGCACATTGCCAAAAAATCACTTTGAAGGGTACATTTTACCAATTTTAAATTTTTGAGACGTATTTTACCAAAAAACGATATTTCAAGCCGTACTTTGCCATTTACCCAACTAAGCTCCTTTTGGGGGGATTTATTTTCACGGGTCAAGCGGTTATGACAGCTTGAACCGGACCCTAATTAAGGTCGAGTTCATGCGGTCGTAACCGCTTGACCGGCGAAAATAAGTTCTCCCAAACGGAGCCTAAGTCCAAACTTCTGTGAAAATTTGAAAACCGCTCCGGACCCAAAAATTCCGTTCGTCTAGGGTTGCCGCAAGGAAACTCTACTGATCGCCCCACTTCGATCTCTCTCTCGATCGATCCCCTCGACTGGAAGGAGGAAGAGGACGCCCCCTCTTTGATCTCTCTGCCACTCGATTAGGGCATCCGCCGATCTCCCTCCCTAGCCTACTGGAACGAAGAAGCCTCCTGCTCTGCCCGTGCCTCCACCGTGAGAGAGAATCCTGAAAATGACCCTATCCTTTCGCTGGATTTCTGCAAGCCGACTCCATCGCTGGATTTCTGCTCCGCTGTCGCGAGCTTCGGCCGGCCGGAGAAATGGGACTGGATCCATCGCCTACTCTATCGCCGGCCGCCTCGGAACTCAATGCGAAAGAGGAAAACCGGTGTGTGTGCTGATCCGAAGCTTAAATCGCCGGCAGGGGCTCATATCTGTGGAAAGACGGCTGTTACTCTCATGGGTCGGCGATGCCCCGGTCGTAGGACCGTAAGTTCTGTATTTCTGTGCTTATGTTTATTTATTTTTGTGCAGAGTCCACTCACGACAGTTGAGAACAGTCACGCCGTGTAACACTAGTTCGTAAGAAGCAAGAAGACGAAAGCCAAGGGGCTGGAGGAGGGAGAGACGACAGGAGGGAGGGAAGAAGAACAGGGAAAATCTTTATTAAAACTCATCTTAATTATTACATTTGACTAATACTCTATTTATAGGCTAATGTAAACATATAGCCGTTACAAGGAACATTTGTAATTAAATGGATGACTGTCTCCTGCTGTAATTGTGCTGAAGAGTTGCCAAGTGTCAGCATCTGGGATCTGTTGGGAAGCGGAATGTATCAAAGCCTTTGGTTCACTGCAGGTGATGTAAACACCACCCGTAAGTTGTTCCTCCTGGAATATATGACTTGTAATCAATGGCAGCCGTTGGATGGAATCATGATGAGGCGGTGAGGATACCGGTGTTACAATACATCCCGTGTTTTAAAACGCTGCCCTCAGCGTTATTCCTTCGCAATCTTCGTCATCGTCAAACCCTAAGCCGGCGGAGAAGAGGAACTGGATCTAAACAGCTGAATAATGGAAGATGGCTGGAGATGATGTCTTGCATGGCGGATTCGGCAACTCTTATTCGCTGATAAGCTAGTTCCTTCATATGTTCTGCCGACGATGGTGAGGAAGTGCTCGCTAAGCTTTTCGTATGTCCGAATCTTTCTGTTCCTTCGTTGGCTTCGTTTTCCCTTGTTCGTCCATGAATTTTCTGGAAGGAACTTTAGTTGCTGTGCGATGTGAGAAAAATCCAGTAAGGTAGACAGATCTTCCCATGTGCTATCTTCTGGACGTAGCCCTTCCCATTGGATCAATACTTGAGTAGTATCCTGACCGTGGCGTCGTAGTTGTCGAGTTGCAATAATAGCGAGTGGCTGATGAAGGGGGTTATTCTTCCAATGGCTTGCTGGGAGCGTAATACCTTGAGGCCCAGGCTCCCCCTTGTATTTTTTAAGCAAAGATACATGGAAAACGGGGTGGATTTTGACCTCTGGAGGAAGGTCTAAACGATATGCCGTTTTGCCGATGATCTCCAAAACTTTATAAGGTCCGTAAAACTTCAAACACAATTTTTTGTTGATGGTCCGTCCAAGTGACAGTTGTCTGTACGGATGAAGTTTAAGCAGAACCCATTCTCCTGGAGTGAGTTGTAAGTCCAGCCGGCATTTGTCTGCATAAGTCTTCATTCTTTGCTGCGACTTGTGTAGATTGTCCTTGAGC